>CM042176.1:52503501-52600916 GCA_023376005.1 Doryteuthis pealeii
CCAGAGAGGTCATAGATGGGACCTAACAGGTACTAACTACCACTTCGGGTCAAGTGGACCAGGGAGCAAAGGGGGGGGGGGGGGGGGGGGGGGGGGGTGGGGGGGGGGGGGGGGGGGGGGGGGTGGGGGGGGGGGGGGGGGGGGGGGGGGGGGGGGGGGGGGGGGGGGGGGGGGGTGTGATGAGGGGTGCTCAGCTTCCCAAACTCAAACTGGGAACTCACCTCAGATAGAGTTTAACGTCATTCCCAGGACATGTAGCCGCAGCCACCGCCTTCTAGCACCCATATGATTAAAAGGGGTTGGGGCTTGCCATAAGGGCAATAGGGTTGGGAAAATCATATAGGTGCTAGAGCTTGACGTGCCCAGCCGATTGATCGAGGGGGCTCTCCGCGCCGTCTAGCCTAAGATGGGCCAAAGTGGAGTATTGCAAGTCATGAACTGCTCATCTACTGGGCTCCATCCTTAGCATCACGGGTCGCACACCGGCCACAGGTGTCCCATTGGGTGGTCTTACCCCTCTGCAGAGGTGCAGTCGGTGCATTCTAACGCCCAGCCGACAGGGCGGTTTGTCTAGTGTATGTATATATATATATATATATTATATACTTGCACTCTAGTTATTTTGTTATATTGTATACCCCTACCTTCTGAGACCAAAGTTATATTCGTGTATGGGAACGCAGTAGGGATAGAGATTGAGAGAGGGGACAGGACGACTCGTTGACCAGGATATCGCATTGACAATCAGAGATGCTGATAGGTACGCATCCTGTGTCCCTGACACATAAAAGTCTAAAAGGACGCAGTAAAATCATATCCGTGGGTCCAGTGTTTTTCTTTTTTCTTCCTCCCATTTCAAGCTAACTGTAAGATATATTTTAATAGTTTCTAAAAAATTACACAGATAGGTTTAAGGTAGGAGTTAGACGTTTTAGTCATTTTCCAGATCATAAATAAAAACCCTACAATCTATTAAGAAACTTTAATTGGGACTCATAAATTATTCCAGGGATTGATTCAAGCAAATATGTGCGTCCCAGGATGCACTAAATCAAAAAGCTATGAGCGTCACTAGACAATGCGTTGCGACTCTTTAGTCTTTGAAAATATCGCTAACAACTGCTGATGGAACTCCTTGATATTCAATGTTCAGAAGATTTGAAGTCCAAATTTCTTGGGAATGGTCTCCTAGTCTGTAGCTAGAACACACGACTTTTATTTGATATGAGATTATGTGATATTCAGCCAAGCTCCCGTCCTTAGGTCAGTTTGAGTCCAGCAGGCGTCTGAGTAGCAGCAGAGACAGAAAATAGCCAGGAACCCATATTAGTGAAGCCAGTAATTGACTTAGAGTTAAAGCAACTTTCTTGTCAGCTGACACAGACTTAAGTATACACTACTCCGCCACAAACTGCACAGAATGTCACAACTTCCTCTTCCATCAGTGTCCTGTTATCAATTTATGTTTTTTTTAATCCTCGTGAACCTGTTTCTGACTCGTGACCTTCGAATCGGCCAGCAGAGAATATCACAACATTGTGGTCATAGATATTGTGCAACGAAGGTACAGTGAGTGCAGACCAGGTATTGTCACACAGATTTGGCCAATGCTTTATTATTATTATTTAAAAATTTTTTTTTTTACTCCTTTTGAGTTTTCACATCAGCATTAGCTAATGGTCTTTCACTGGAGTCTGAGTGACAGCAAGTCTCCTCAGGTCTCCAGGACTCTTCTGAGTATTCTGGCAGATTGCAGCAGTGCAGTGTTCTGAATGGTTTCAATCCTTCCTCTGATATCCAAACTTTCCAAGCCCTTTTCTAATCCTTTTGGGACTGTTTCAAGTGCACCAACTACAATTGGTATCACTTTCACTTTCATATTCCATAACTTTTTCAGTTCTCTGGAAAGGTCCAGATATTTGTACATTTTTTCATTTTCCTTTAACTTCACTCTGTGATCCGCTGGCACTGCAAAATCCACCAGTTGAGAAGTTCTTTCTTTTTTGTTTATCAACACTAGGTCTGGTCTTCTAGCTGGGATAAGGTGATCCGTTTTTATCTCAAAGTCCCAGAGAATTTTGTGCGTTTCGTTCTCAAGAACAGATTTTGGTTTATGCATATACCATTTTGTTGTGTGGTCAAAATTTAATTTTTTGCATAATTCCCAGTGGATCACCTTCCCAACCCAGTCGTGTCTAGTTTTGTATTCTCGTTGTGCTAGTTTGCTACATTCGCAGAGTATATGGTTAACAGTCTCATCTCTATTACCGCAAAGTATTATTAGTATTATTATTATTATTATTATTATTTGTTTATTTGTGATTGTGTGTGTGTGTGTGTGTGTGTGTGTGTTCTCCAGGCACATCTGGATTTTCTTTTTCTTCTTTTTTTTATTACCTTCATCTGTTCATTAATAGATTTCGTTGGTTGTTAGTTCTATGCGGTTTTAGATCGCTCTTAGTTTGCGTCTAAACTCCAATATAGCTGGCTCTTCCACCTGTGGGCTGGTAAGCTGAAAGGGAATTTAGGAAAAGAAGCGAAAGGAACAAAGATACGGGTAACTTTGGGTAAGACTTTTATTCGTTGAGGGGAGATATTTTTACCTAAATCTGAGTTAGATCTACCTCAAAACAGCCCGTGGTATTAGTACGTTTAAAATCCTGTAATGTGTCTTATATATCAACATGAAATTACATAATATATGGTGTGGTTAATTTGTATTATGGTTTTAACAAAACCAGGTTTGATAAATAATTATTCGGTGTAATTGATCTTATAGTTTTTTCTCCAACGTATTAAAATCAATCCTATGAATGATTTTATATAGAAACCACGGCCCACTAATATATACGGCCCAACATGTCACATAAGCAGGAAGAATTCTAACAGGCTGATTCGTTTTATGGTCAATTTTTGTCTGTTTCGAAAAATGTTAAAACACAAACATTTGGCAAGATGGAAACGTGTGGTGAGCCGGAAGTTAACGCTTTGAAAGCAGAAATAAAATGACGAAAATAAACAGTCTGCGCATGTAGAGAAAGAAAAAAAATAGAAATATTAAAAATGATAATTTTCAACCTATCAGATGCGTTCGCGCCTAAAAAGAAGTTTTTCAAAAAGACCGATTTCGAGCCTAGACAAATGCTATGAATAACAAGGTTTTCGAAGAACAGTTCAGAAGATCAAGTATGACTGGATAGTTCACGTCGCTTGATTTAAGAAACATTTGCCTACCACTGAAGGTATTACAAGCTATATCTTTCTCTCTCTAAAAGTTACTTTACTGCTGATTTGTATATTAAACATTACCCTTTCTTTCTCAGTTGGAGTCAATTCAACTCCTTTTTATTTTATTACATGAACTTTTAAAAAAGCATATTCTGCAGGACTTTGATCAGTATTCTTGACTACTGTAATCTATTTGTTTTAATACAAATATTACTTGTTGAATTTATGAGTTCTTTGTTTTTCTGTCTTAATATAAGTGACCTTCTGGTGTGTTTATTGTAATTACCCATATATATCTATATATAACCATAAATCTTCCCTAACACCATAAACGTAAGGGTTATTTTATATAAGTCTAACATTAACAAAGGAGAACCACTCTTGACTGATAAATTATTTATTTATTTTCCCATTAAACTAACCCTAACCCCTAACCCCTAACCATAACCCTCAACCCTAACCCTAACTCTAACCCCGTCTTTTTTTCCTAGTAGATCAATAAATAAATAAATAATTCATCAGTCAAGAGAGGTTCCTCTTTGTTTATGTTGGAGTTATAGAAAATAACTAACGTAAGTCATCGAGAAATACTGATTCTCTATAGTATCATCACTATCATTGCCTACTATGACCAGGGAATACATTTCGCATATAAAAGGTTTCATTTTGTGTGTGTGTGTGTGTGTGTGTCTGTGTGTGTGTGTGTGTGTGTGTGTGTGTGATATGACCTGAAATCATAGATAAATTGCTGGTTTGTTTGTTTCGTATAACCGCATCGTTTTTTTTTGTTTTTTTTTTTTGTATTTAACTATTTTCTTCGTTAGGTTGTTTACAATCTTTTATTATTACATTTCTGGGAACAAAAAAAGAAAAAAGAAAGAAAGGCAACCAGTTTGTATATTTTTTGTATAATTTTTATCATTTTTCGAAATAGACATGGCTGAACTTGCACAAAGGTGTCAAAATTAGAGGGACCCAACTGAACAGAAAAAACTGAACCCAAATTATTTATTTATTTCCCCATTAAACTAACCTTAAACCCCAACACCAACCCTAAGCCTAACTCTAACCCCTAACCCTAACGCCAAACCCTCCTAGTTAAAATTAACAGTTTTATTATTAAATTTGTGGGTTCTGTTTTTTCTAGGTCACCTTAATTTTGACACCTTTGTGCAAGTTCAGCCATAGACATATATTGACTATATAACGAATCGGCCTGTTAGAATTCTGCCTGCTTAAGTGATATGTGGGGTCGTATATATTAGTGGGCCGTGATAGAAACCTATTAAAATATAATTAAAATAAGTGTACAGAATACGTTTTGTTCGTCTTTCTAATTCAATATATTTCATTACATTAAAACTTAAATACTTACGCCCGCCCTGTCGGCTGGGGCGTTAGAATGCACCGACTGCACCTCTGCAGAGGAGTAAGACTCCCCCAATGGGGCCACCTGTTGGCCGTGGGTGGCGACCCGTGATACTTAAGGATAGAGCCCAGGTGGATGAGCAATTCATGACATGCAATACTCCACTTTGGCCCTATCTTGGGCTAGACGGGCGGTCAGAGAAACCCCTCCGATCAATCGCCTGGTCACGTCAAGCCCTAGCACCTATATGATTTTCCCAACCCTATTGCCCTTATGGCAAGACCCGACCCCTTTTTATCATATGGGTGCTAGAAGGCGGTGGCTGCGGGTCTACATGTCCTGGGAATGACGTTAAACTCTATCTGATGGTGAGGTTCCAGTTCTGGAGGTTTGAGGAATGTGGAGCACCCCTTCATCACCATTGCTCCCTGGTCCACTCTGACCCGGAGTGGTAGTACCTGTTAGGGTTCCATCTATGGGTTAAATAGAAAAACATAAGTTTATAAACAAAATTGTATTATCCATTAAGAATTGATTTATTTCAAAACTTTATCGGCATTAAATGACCCACTGAGGTTGATATGCCGTAAAACAAAACAAAACAAAACAAAAAACATACACTGAAATATTGCTACTTTACTCATTAGGTACCATCAATTTTCCCTGTGAAATTTACTCCCCCTATATTTAATACAATGAAAATTGCATATAGGTTAATATTATCTTGAAAATATTTTGTCCATTCGAAAGAAGGAACATTAAACAAACTCATGATGATTTAAAAAATATATTTTCAGCTTACGGAAATAAGGAAAATTATTAACGAAAAACAATGTTTACATTTTCGTGCTGTTAAATCAATTGAAATTTAATGTAGCCAAAAACAAGTTATGACTAGAGGCTTTTTAAAAAATTCTATTAAAAATTAATTAATGGTCCTATTTTCACGAAAATTTCCATAGTTATTTAGCTTTTGATGAAAATATGCGTGAAATAGTTTTTTCCTAAAATATATTAGAGGAATGTTTTTTATGAGTTCTACTCCCCTCACACACACACACACACACACACACACACACACACACACCTATTTTATTTTAGGAAATATGATAAAATGAAACGACAAAAAACGAGTTTTACTTTTTGTCTATAAAGATCAGAGTCTGAATAATTATATCAGAAGATTTTTATAAGTTTCAATGCCAGAGTTTTTTTTTTAGTATCATCACTATCATTGCCTACTATGACAGGGAATACATTTCGCATATAAAAGGTTTCATTGTGTGTGTGTGTGTGTGTGTGTGTGTGTGTGTGTGTGTGTGTGTGATATAACCTGAAATCATAGATAAATTGTTGGTGTGTTTCTTTCGTATAACCGCAGAATTTATTTTTTTTTAACTATTTTCTTTGTTAGTTTGTTTACAATCTTTTATTATTACATTTCTGAAGAAAAACAGACAACCAGTTTGTATATTTTTGTATAGTTTTATCATTTTTCGAAATAGATATATATTGACTATATAACGAATCTGCCTGTTAGAATTATGCCTGCTTAAGGGATATGTGGAGCCGTATATATATTAGTGGGCCATGATAGAAACCAATTAAAATTAAGAACCATTAATACAGAATTCTATTAAAAAATATCAATGAAGAAACTGACTGTGTTGTAAAAAACCGGACTGTTTTACTTATTTTTCAAGATAACTGTGAGTAATTTTTCTCCAATCGGATAATTTGATATTCGAATTACCTGTTTTTCTTTGTAACAACTCTCCACGTTTTTTATTATCTTTTTTTTTTTTGTTTGCGAGATTTAAATAAAATGTTCAAAATTATTTACGTTTTTTTCCTTCAATATGGTCTAAAAAAAGGGGGGGAAAGACAAAAAAGCCGAATTATACATTGGTGGTTTTAATTTATTATACACGAGCAACACGGCTAATATTTTTTTATTTTATATATTTTATATTCTATTCTATTAAACCTTAAGTACTTGATATTTTTTCTAGTTTAATTTTAATTAATTTTAATTATATTTGCTGCCCGAATAAAAGTGTATTTTTATTTCCAGTGAGAATGAATTATATTTACCTTACGTTAAGTTTTTCACCATTTTTTAATCAAATTATCTCCCTTGATTACAACTTCCTTTTTCTTAATAAATTAATGAATTCCTGTTTTTTTAATTGTTAAAAACAACAAATTAAAAAATATCTAATTCAAAGTAATTTTAAATAGACATCCTAATTGAGCAGTATTAAAATAAAAAGATTTCTTTGCTCTAATAATTAAAAATAAGCGAATTTCATTCATAAATATGCAAATGAAGTAGATCGTCAAATGTGTCGTAGCACGTGTGAGATATATTGAGAGGCGTTTCTGAAAATGACATGATCGTACTTTTTAGGATTATTTCTGAAGTATGTATCGCAAGAACGTCTGATACTTTTGTGCGGACGACTCACCACGATGACGAGATACAGCACTGTTCTCTGAGCGTGAAGCCGACAATTCCCCCGGGTGGCTCTGACCCTAAGGGAATTGTTATTGAGGATCGTTCCTCTCTCTTGTTATTTAAGGGAGAGAGGAGGAGATCAGTGCCTTCTGAGTGGTGCCCCCTTTTAATTAATCCAAAAATAGACTGACTTAAAATTCACTAACACAATATTCTGAAAATTTTACTTGAAAGTACTTAAGCTTTAATGTAATGAAATATAATAAATTAGAATGACTGACACCGAATCTCCATTATAATAAGATTTTATATATTTTTTTTATATATGTATATCTTTACTAGCAGAGCTACCCAGTGTTACCCAGGATGTAAAAAGTTTTTAAAAAATCTCATATTCATTTTTATGTATAGATAAATAAAAGATACTTTTCTATATATCTGTTTTAATATCTTTTATTCTTTATATATTCTTGTTTATAAGTTATTTATTTTTATTATTATTCTTGTTTGTGTTTTTTTCCTTTTTTAATTTTCTTTTTATTATGTTTTCGGTCTGATTTTATAGTTTTTCATTAGGATTGTCTGTGATTATATAAACAAAATTTCCAGGGTGTGCTGGTGCTGCAGAAATAGATAACTTTTTCCTCAATTTTTTCTTTCGGTAATATTTGTTTCTGGTATAGAATGTCCTTGGATTTACATAAACCTCCAAGGGGACAATTGCTTTTAGATTTACAGTTGCATATAGGTTTATTTGTTGTTTTATTAATGTTGTTTTTTTATAGTTTCTGATTAGTTTTTTTTATTGCATGCATTAATTATATTGCTTATGTAGTTGGTACATGAGTTATTAATTTTGACTGTTTTCCAGTTAAATATCTTAATAAATGGGTTATTGATGTTGAAGTATTTATCAATTTAAAAATGGATTTGTCAATGTTACAAATGTTGCATAGCACCTTCTTTACCGGCACTAAATAGGTATATGTTATACACTGGTCTTTTCACTAAGCCAAATCAGCATATAACGTTATATACCTTTCTTACTACTTCTTACTCTGGTTGTCTATTCTTCTGGCTGGCTTTGCTTCTGATCGTCTATCATCTATCTTGGTCTGGTATATCTTCTAAGGTCTCGTCTGGTCTTCTATTGAGGATTCCGGGTCTGGTTTCTGTTGGGGATCATTCCTTATCAGAAGCCCTGTGTCATTGTTGGTTTTTAGTAATAAACACAAGACTTCGATTTACGTTGATGTTACTTTATTCCAAATCCCCACCCAGACAATCTGCGCAGACGAGACTTACATGTTGCTAGCTCGGCTTCTAAGTTCTAACTGACTAACTGAGTTGCTTACTCCTTAAACCGAAAGGGGGCTTTCTATCGGGGTTCCGTTTCTCACGGTCTATCCCCAGAAAGCAAGGTCAGAGTGAGGTCAAACGCTGTCACTCACTCTCAAGGCCATCAGCTGTACTGATCGCCATAATGATTTCTACAATACCTTAAAAATGTATTAGGGATCCAATAATTATGTAAC
Source organism: Doryteuthis pealeii (assembly GCA_023376005.1). Classification (NCBI taxonomy): domain Eukaryota; kingdom Metazoa; phylum Mollusca; class Cephalopoda; order Myopsida; family Loliginidae; genus Doryteuthis; species Doryteuthis pealeii. The sequence goes on from CM042176.1 coordinate 52,512,092, forward strand.
ACAAATTCCCGAAACTGTCCATTTTCCTCAATTGTGCTATAGACTTACTTTTTAAACTTGCTTTTGTAGCTGGAATACATCCTGAACATTTTTGATACCTTTTTTATACATTTTTACTTTAAACAATTTTGAGTTTTTCTTATGGATAATAATGCTTCAGATTTTTTAAAATAAAATTAATTTTATTTTTAACACAAAATACACATTTTCAAAAATTTTTTAAATTCTGGCCCTGAACGAGAGCGTTTGTTTGTACCCCTCATGACTAATGGTTTATTTATTCCGTCTTTTCTTCATAAATATAGTTGCTCTTGAAGAAGGCCGCTTTATTAGAAGGTCGAAACAGATCTGTCAGCAAACTAATAACATCATTTGTTTTTTCTAAAAATTTTCTATTCATATATAATATATATATATAATATATATATATAAGTTATTTTCCTGACCTCCCACCAAGCTGGATTACTACAAGTTTTTTTTTACGTGTTTTTTTTTTTTATGGAATATCCAGCAAGGATTGAACTTGCTATTCAGAAATAATGGATCTGTGAGATTAGCTTGTTAACCATGACACCATGATTGGATGCCTTCCTTATGTTCGCCACATATAGGATGTGACACAAAGTCACAAGTATGGGGCTTCCTATGGGATAGAATTCACTATTTAGTAGTAATGGATCTGCGAGACTATCTTGTTAACCATTACACTGTGATGGGACTCTTTCCTTATTTACCCGACCCTTTCCCTACAGGTAGGATGTGACCCAAGTTCATGGGGCATGCAGTTTGGATCAAATTCGATATTCAGTAGAAACGGATCTGTGAGATTAGCCTGTTAACCATTACATTACATTACGTGTGTGTGTATGTATGTGTGTGTGTATGTGTGCATGTATGTGTGTATGTGTGTGTGTGTGTTTGCGTGTATGTATGTGTATGAGCATGTTTGTGTGTGTGTATGTGTGTGTGTGTGTGTGTGTGTATGTTTGAATGTGTGTGTGTTTATGTGTATATGTGTGTATGTGTGTGTATGTGTGCATGCGTGGAATCCGCAAAACCCAGGAGGTTTGCAAATTTCAAAAATGTAAATGAAATTCATGACGTTGAAGTTTTTAATCTGGGTAAAAAAACAAATAAAAAAATATTAAAAAAAACAAACACAAAACAAAAAAACAAGAAAAAAAACAAAAAAAACAAGAAACAAGAAAAAAAAAAAGACACTGAAAATTTTTTCACAAAATGTAAAATGTAAATAATCCTTGGAGATATATCATCTACTTGTAAAATCCTTATTAGCCACAAGTCTGGAATTCCATCTATTTTCCTAATATATTTTCTCAGAGGCTGAGAGATTTTTGTCACAGATAGGGAAGTGTAGTTGGCTGTGGCGCCATGAACCTGTTCTTGGAGACTCTAAATAAAAAGGGTGGTGCTAGATTATCCACAATTCTAGAAAGTATTGAATAGTGTTTATGTTTGTTTATATTTTGGGGATTTTTTCTTTTTTTTTTTGTGAAGACATCAGAAAAATTTGAAAAAGTTTATGAATAAGGTAATAATTGCTGAAAGAGGAATTTGAAGAAGAAAATGTCTGTATAAGAGTTTTATGAAAAAGAAAAGGAAAAGAGAGAGAAAGAATGAAGAAAAAAAAGAAAAAAGAAAAAAAGAAAAGAAAATTGATAGAATTAGAAAGAAAGTGAAAGTGAAAGAATAATAGAAAGAGAAAAAAGAATAAGAAGAAGAATAAGAGTAAGAGAAATAAAGAAAAGAGAAAGAATAAAAGAAAAAGAGAGAGAGAAAGAAAATTGAAAAAAAGAGAAAGAGAAAGAAAGTGAAAGTGAAAAATAATAGAAAAAGAAAGAAAGAATAAGAGTAAGAATAAGAGTAAGAGGATAAAGAAAGAAAGAATAAAAGAAAGAGAAAGATAAAAGAAAGAGAGAGAGCGAGAGAGAAAGAAAATTGAAAGAAAGAGAAAGAGAAAGAGAAAGAGAAAGAAAGTGAAAAAATAATAGAAAGAGAAAGAAAGAATAAGAGAAGAAATAAGAGTAAGAGGAATAAAGAAAAGAGAAAAGAATAAAAGAAAGAGAAAGAATAAAAGAAAAAGAGAGAGAGAAAGAAAATTGAAAAAAGAGAAAGAGAAAGAAAGTGAAAGTGAAAAATAATAGAAGAGAAGAAAGAATAAAGTAAGAATAAGAGTAGAGGAATAAAGAAAGAAAGAATAAAAGAAAGAGAAGAATAAAAAGAAAAGAGAGAGAGAGAAGAAAAAAAAAGAAAGAGAAAGAAAGAATAAAAGAAAAAAAAAGAGAAGAGAAAAGGAAAGAATAAAAAAGAGAGAGAGAAAGGATAAAAGAAAGAGAGAAAAAGAAAAAATAAGAAAGAGAAGAAGGAATAAGAGAAAAAGAAAGAAAATGAGAAAGAGAAAAGGAAAGAATAAGAAAAAGAGAGAGAGGATAAAAGAAAGAAGCAAAAGAGAAAGAATAAGGGAAAGAGAAAGTGAAAGTAAAAAAGAAAGAATAAGAGAAAGAGAAAGAATAAAAGAAATATATAGATTTAAAAAAAAAAGGGAAAGAAAAAAGAAATTCAGATGAAGAAAAGTGAAAGAAAAGCAAAAAAGAGAAAGAAAAAGAAAAGTGAACGCAAAATATTGAGAAAGAGGGAAAGAAAAAGAGATAGAAAAAGAAATAAAGAAATAAAAAGACACCCCCCTCCCCACTCGAAAACAGAATGAAAAAGATTTAAAAAAGTAAAGAACTTTTACTTTACTGTCGTTGGTACATTCTTCTTCCACTCGTTGAGCGTCACACGAGCGGACTTCTGCCGTTTCCCGAGACTTGATGCCAACAAAATCTCTGCGTATGACCCTGCATTCCACAATTCCAACACCTAACAATGCTCTTTTCCCACTCTCGAGTCCTATGTTTCCCCATAACGTCCTTTCTGACTGTTTGCCTTATATCTACCCTTATTATTATTTACTCCTTTTGAGTTTTCACATCAGTGTTAGCTGATGGTCTTTCACTGGAGTCTGAGTGACAGCAAATCTCCTCAGGTCTCCAGGACTCTTCTGAGTATTCTGGCAGATTGCAGCAGTGCAGTGTTCTGAATGGTTTCAATCCTTCCTCTGATATCCAAACTTTCCAAACCCTTTTCTAATCCTTTTGGGACTGTTCCAAGTGCACCAACTACAATTGGTATCACTTTCACTTTCATATTCCATAACTTTTTCAGTTCTCTGGCAAGGTCCAGATATTTGTCCATTTTTTCATTTTCCTTTAACTTCACCCTGTGATCTGCTGGCACTGCAAAATCCACCAGTTGAGAAGTTCTTTCTTTTTTGTTTATCAACACTAGGTCTGGCCTTCTTGCTGGGATAAGGTGATCCGTTTTTATCTCAAAGTCCCAGAGAATTTTGTGCATTTCATTCTCAAGAACAGATTCTGGTTTATGCATATACCATTTTGTTGTGTGGTCAAAATTTAATTTTTTGCATAATTCCCAGTGGATCACCTTCCCAACCCAGTCGTGTCTAGTTTTGTATTCTCGTTGTGCTAGTTTGCTACATTCGCAGAGTATATGGTTAACAGTCTCATCTCTATTACCGCAAAGTCTATTATTATTATTATTATTATTATCTATCAATGTAGTAGGACTCACTGCTTCTATTGGTATCCACCTCCGAGAGTGGAAAAACCTCCATAGGCTCCTCTTCATATTTCGAGTCTTCGTCAAGTCGAATTTTCCATTTCAACTCAGATAGGGCCTTCTGATAGGCAGCTTCTAAATTTTGGGGCTCGTCCTTCAACACTGCCAACTTTATATCTCGGTCCCTTATCCTTTCTATGAAAAATCCTAACACTTCTGTGTTTCCGCTTGATGGCATATCTTTTCGACTCAGTCTCAGTAGTGCCAAACCCATGTTTAACCCATTTATAAATATATTTTAGACTAAAATTTTCTTGTATTATTTGCATTATTCGGACTATTGTCCTCATCTTTATTGTTATCTACACAATGTTTCCGCTGATGTGCCCTCCGGTCTTCTTCTTCAAGTATTTTTACATATATCCATTACTCTATGAGTCCAATTGGACACATAGCATACTGGATATAGGTGTTGAGCTAAAACAGTTCTAAGTGTCTGTTATCTCTAGGCTAGAGGTTCAATCCTGGTCGAGGTCGACAGTAACATAGAATAATAATTGACAGCCTAACACTTGTACCCAGCTATGGTTAGAGGAATGAGAACAGGACACACCCGTGGATTAAATAAAGGGTTGAGTTTAAAGTTTCGTGATGGCTCCCAATTATGACAAGAAGGTTTCTGATTTTAAGAAGACTCCTGAGTCCAATAAGAAATACCTGAAGAAGGCCGGAGCGCACATCAGCCGAAAAGTTGTACAGATAACAATAAAGATGAGGATTATAATCCAAATAATCCAAATTATCAAGCCTCTTCTCAAAAATTCAGAGAAATAAAACACTCTTCTCTGTACACATCATACATTCTTCTGTAAATTTCACATGGTTTGCACTTCTCAGCCACCAAAAATTTAAAGACAGACCTCTGTTCAAGTCTGGAGTGCCCCAAAAGAAATATATTTGCAGATTCAAATAAACAAATTCCATACAATGCAGAGTTTATATTTATGGAGAAAAAAAAAATTATTTTGCTTTAAAAAAGAAAAATCCCCTTATTTATTGAATTGGATCATAATTGGAGAGCATAATTGTTAAACTGATTTGGGCATTAAATTAACCCATCAAGGGTTGACAGCCTTTAAAACCAACCAACCAACCAACCAACCAACCAACCAGTCAATCAACGAGGGGTGCTGACAATGTTTTCCTAAAATCTATGCATAAGACATGAAGTGACCTACCAGTCACACAGTATACATACTCACTCAGTAGTGTCTCCTTACCTATTTACCACCCTCTCATCTGGGTCTGGAGAATATGCCAACTGCACCTCTGCAGAGGGATAAGACTTCTGTTGGCAGTGGGTGGTGACCTGTAATACCTGAAGACAGGATTGTGGTAGTTGAGCGGTGTGTAACCTGGATACTGAATAGTCCTATGACATGCCCTTACTTGAGCTAGGTGAGTTGTTGGAGAGGCTTTATCCAATCAATCAGTTAGTCACATCAAACCCTAGCACCTTTATTGTTATCTTGAACGTATGTTGTATACCCTCTTCATTACTTCTTTACTTCTTCACTTCTGGCCGTCTTTGGAATCTTATAACATCTTGTCTTGGTCTGGAATCTTCTAAGGTCTGGACTTTCTTGGGGACTTCGGGTCGGGTCTCCTATTGGGGATTTCTCTTTATCAGAAGACCTGTGTCATTGTTAGTTTTTAGAGCTAATAACACAAGACTCCGATTTGCTTTGATCTTACTTTATTCTTAAATCCCCAACCAGACATCTGCGCAGATGAGAGAACGCGCATATAACACGACTTACCCCTTCGAGCTCGCTGCTACCTTCTAACTGACTGAAACTTACTTACTATCTAAACCGGAAGAGAGGGTCCTCTCTACCGGTTCTCACGGCTATCCCTGGAAGATAGGATTAGGACTGAGGTCAAGCTTGTCACTCAATCTTCAAGGCCGTCAACTGCACTTAAAACGCCATCTTGTTTCTACACTAATGCACATAAATATTAGGTATCTAATAATTATGTAACATGTATTCTTTAAATTGCTTTTGTGGCAACACTTTTTACCATATAGGTGCTAGAAAGCGGTGTGTGAGGATCAACCACCAGTATTCATTAATACACATGAAGTTAATGAAAATTATTTATTCCAATTTATTGATACATCATAAGTTAATGGAAATTATTTCTACTAATTTATTAATAAACATGAGGTTAATGAAAATTAGTTCTACCAATTTTATTAATACACATGAAGTTAATGAAAATTATTTCTACCAATTTATTGATACACAGGAAGTTAATGGAAATTATTTCTACCAATTTTATTAATACACCTGAAGTTAATGAAAATTATTTCTACCAATTTATTAATACACATTAAGTTAAAGAAAATTATTTCTACTAATTTTATTAATACACATTAAGTTAAAGAAAATTATTTCTACCAATTTTATTAATACAACTGAAGTTAATGGAAATTATTTCTACCAATTTATTAATACACCTGAAGTTAATGAAAATTATTTCTACCAATATATTGATACACCTGAAGTTAATGAAAATTATTTCTACCAATTTTATTAATACACATTAAGTTAAAGAAAATTATTTCTACCAATTTTATTAATACACATTAAGTTAAAGAAAATTATTTCTACCAATTTTATTAATACACATTAAGTTAAAGAAAATTATTTTTACCAATTTATTGATACATATGAAGTTAATAAAAATTATTTATAACAATTTATGATAATCATTAGATTTTAAAAAATTACTGAAAAGGTCCTTTTATGATTAGTAGCCAAGTTGCATCAAGGCTGCACAACCGGTTCTTGAGATATTTCCAATGGCTAGATATATTCTTGTAAACATGATAAAGTTGAAAAAAAAAGATTGTGATTTCGCAATGAAAGACAGGAGTGATGGAAGAGTAAATTTCAGTTGTTCTATTTTTTATTATACCCCTCCCTGTTTCAAATCATTTTATCTGCATTCTTATTTAGTTTCATTTGTCTTTCTAATTTAATATATTTCCTTACATTAAAACTTAAACACTTGCACTCAGAGGGTGCATATATTTGCTAGTAGAAAAAATTACTTGAAATTTGTTTTTTTATGATTAGTAGTCAAATTGCATCAAGGCTGCACAACCGGTTCTTCAGATATTTCAAATGGCTGGATATATTCTAGTCAGATCTTGTAAACATGAAACCAAGTTGAAAAAAAAAAGAAGATTGTGATTATTAAAACAAAGATATTTACTTTGGTCTTTTAAGGGTTAAGTTGTCTCGTCGTCTTGATGGTGTCATGTCTGTCCAGACAAGTTTTGTTAAATGAAAAAAAAAAAGAAGAAAATAAAAAACTTGGACGATTGAGTCAACCATATTTTTAGATTTGTCGACCATCTGTTCAGCTGGGTATTTACTTAACCCTTTCTCTATGGGTAAGATGTGACACAAGGTCAGTTTTTAAGCAGAGTACAGCTGGTTTGAATTCAGAGTTTACTTACTCATACATGGGTTGTCAAATTCAGAGTTTAACTGCTCCTACCTCAGTTTTTGTATGAAGCCTAAAAAAGCCCTGTCTGCCCTACTGTTACCACGGATAGGGGGATGTGACACAAGGTCAATTTTTAGCAGTAGCTCAGTCGGTAGAGCACCAACCCAGGAACTGACAATTCATCACATGAGTAGCACAGATTGGGTAATCTGATCTGTGTAGTAAAGTGGGAGCTGACGGTAGGTGTGGCGCTCCACCTCAGAAAAAAACAATCTCCTTAGTCTAGAACTAGTGAAAAAGGGATAGACTCACTTGCTATCCAGCTGAAACCGACAATAGGCCACTCTGCCAACTTGGTTGGCATCCTTCCATCTACGAGAGACGATGGAGTAGTGTCCAATTTTTTTATTTAGTAGAACTACATTGCCTGGGCGGGATGAGTTGTTGCCCAAGCAGAAAATCCTCTCACTCCATACAACTGCTGTGATCCAAAGGAAAGGTAAGAAGCCAATTCAGTTTGGCAGTGGTAATATCACAGAAGTTGCTGGGTAACACTGGAGTTTAGACTCCAGATTTGTTTTCAGCGTTTAATCCAGGCCCCGACACTTTTTTCATGATCGTCCCGAACAAAAATTATCAACCGTCCCGAATAGGGTTTGGACCATCCTGAAATCAAAATATTTTTGTTTAATTCATTAGCATCATCTATACTTGTCAGTCATCAGTAGCATAATAACATGTAATAAAACATTAAGAAAAGCTGAAGCAGTGATAATTCTGGATATTTGGACAAAAAATCTATTTCCTAGTGTGTTTTGAGCTAAAAAAAATACTTTTTTTTTACTTTAAGTTACCCAATTTTCATGTAATCATTGGTTTCCTTTTTTGGGAAGGACATGCTGAACCTTTTGAAATTTTTACCGTCCCCGACAAACTGTCCCGGATGACGTATTGATTGTCCTGGATGTAATTTTTATTGTCCCCGGGTTTAATCCCCTAGACTTTTTTTTGGGTTGAGGTAAAGTGGCTAGGCAACAGGGTTTCATATAAGATTTTTCCTTGTCCTAGATGGGTTGCTGACCAAGGTAAAGAGTCCCTTCTAACTTCTTTGGGGATTTATGTTTGTAGTAAGTACCCCAATCCTACTACTTTAGTTAGTTCATTCAGAGTTTTTCTAAGACCAGTTATGCAGATTTGACTGTATCCAAAGTTTGCAAAATGTGAAGATTTTGAACCCTAAACCTAAACCCTAACCCTAACCCTTGTTGGACTTAAACTTAAAAAAAAAATTAAAATTAAAATTAACAGTTTTATTACAAAATTTGTGGGTTCTGTTTTTTCTGGGCCACCCTGTAATATTATGATACTCAACTAGGGGGGTTAGGGTTAGGGTTAGTTTAATGGTAAGATAAATAATTTGGGTTCTGTTTTTTTCTGGGTCACCCTGTAATATCATGTTACTCAACTAGGAAATAACCAAAGTCTGTTTCATCAGACTTCACGTAGATGTCAATGCCTCTTGCTTCCTTGCTGAGATTCGGCTTGATTAGTATTGTATACTGGATCATACAGAATTCAAGATACCATTTTTTGCGTATGCTTCCAAATTATTAGTTAAGAATTAATGCAAAAATGAACCAATGAATATAATTAAAAATGAATGGAATGAATTGAGTAATTGAAAAAGATATTTTCCGGGTGCCCCCTCCCAAATGAAAATAATAATAATATAGTAATTATCTATATATATAAAAGGAAGTTTGGTACGTACATGTCGATGTATAAGTCCAAAACGGGAGGTCACTCAGATTTAAAATTTTGCATACCCATTAATATCTTTCTAACTAAGAAACATGCCAAATTTGGTTATTGATTTTTACTGATTAAGGGATATGATTAATTAATTAAACAAAAATCAAACTATTTGAATGTTGACAGACAAGTCAAAAGAATAAAACGAACCCAAACCTAGAATGGGAACAAATATGGATTACTGGCATACATAACAATGGTTGCAAACTTTGGTTTGTCTGCAGAATGTTATACATATAATAAACCACTTAGCTGAAATCCTGAGGTAGGGGAATTATCAAAGTCCCTTGCTACGGCTACTCTGGTCGTTCAGAAAGATATGAGAGAGACCCTTTTTTGGGGTCTGACTCCGGTGCTGGTCGATCAGAAAGAAGGGGAAAGAATTTGCCTCTTTGGTTTTGCCGCCAAAGTATGCTGGCTCGTGATTGGTTGGTTCGATAGAGAGGCTTGTAGACAAGGATGATAACCCATACCTCAGATTGCTTTATACAGTTTTTGTATGAAGGCTAAAGAGTCTGCCCAACCATTTAATTCTTTGCCTACTTTAAACCACTCACAGCGGTTCTCCCCCCCACCCCAATGTGATCCTACCATAAGCTGCTGACAGTTAGTCCATTATAATTGAGCAGAAGAACTTGGATGACAATAATAATAGGACGTTATTTGAATAAAATGAGTTTTGAGGTGAATAGATAGTGAACTTTTAAATATTCCATCATAGAGGTAAAAAAAAATACCAAGAAAATTTGATACAACCGTGGGGGAAATTTGGTAGGCAAAGAGCTCTTTGCCTACTTTAAGCTGCTCACAGTGGCTCTTCCACCACTTCAATCCTACTGTAAGCCACTGTACAAACACTGGGGGTTCATAATAGTTGAGCAGAAGAACTCAGATTGCAATAATAATAGGACTTTATTTGAATAGAATGAGTTTTGAGGTGAATATATTGTGAACTTTGAAATATCTCCTCATATAGAAAAGACAAAATGTAATATATACTGACTCTTTGCCTACTTTAAGACACTCACAGCAGCTCTCCCAACAAGAACTGTTTCTATGCATACTGCACCCCAACAAAGTACAAAAACTGATGGTTAGTTCATTATAATTGAACAGAAAGACTTAGATTATAATAATAATAGAAATTTATTTGAATAGAATGAGTTCCACCACTTCAATCCTACTGTAAGCCACTGTACAGACACTGGGGGTTCATAATAGTTGAGCAGAAGAACTCAGATTACAATAATAATAAGACTTTATTTGAATAGAATGAGTTTTGAGGTGAATATATTGTGAACTTTGAAATATACCATCATAAAGGTAAAAAAGAGAATTTGGTACAGCCGTGGATGAAATTTGATAGGCAAAGAATTAACGTGTCAAAATATAAGTATAAACTTATCCCTTAAAGTGATTTCCAATCCACTTAGCAAAAAAACAACTACAAACAACCTATAGTCAAAATCAATAAAAATCCTTGAAAAAAGACATAAAAATAAATCTGACTATCCCTCACAACCTACGGCTTGGCATAAAATAACTCTGAATGGGTTGACATGCCGTTAAAATCAATCAATCAATCAAATCAAATCAGATTACAATAATAATAGGATTTTATTTGAATAGAATGAGTTCTGAGGTGAATAGATAGTGAACTTTGAAATATCCCATCATACAGGTAAAAAAAAATACCAAGAAAATTTGGTAAAGTCTTAGGGAAAATTTGGTAGGCAAAGAGTTAACTTTTTGCCTACTTTAAGTCACTCACTGCCAACCAAAGTACAAAAATTGATGGTTAGTTTATTATATTTGAGCAGAAGGACTCAGATACTAATAGGACTTTATTTGAATAGAATGAGTTCTGAGGTGAATAGATAGTGAACTTTGAAATATCCCATCATACAGGTAAAAAATACCAAGAAGATTTGGTACAGCTGTGGGGGAAATTTGGTCAGCAAAAAGTTAAATATAACTGAATCTGAATGTATGCATTCACCCAACCCCTCTTCAACAGGTAATGTGGGATACAAGATAATTTTTTTAACAGGGTGTAGAAGCAATATTCCAATTACTGTCGAATTGGCAGACAAGTCAACAAGCAAGCTGTAACTCAATACAGATACTGCATTGTTGCAATCCTACTGCATAATGGTAGATCATTTATCTGGCACCATAACATCACAGAAACCAAGCAGCCAATCAGGACTCGAGTAATGGAATCACCCAAATGCATGAATGGAATATTCCTGAGTGCCATAAATACCAGCTGCTTTGGGCACCAGTTCAGTTGTTCTTAGTAGTTGTTGTTCAAACCAACAGTGAAACTTGTGCGTGAGATATTTTAAGTCCACAATCTTGGCAATTTTGTTTATTCTTTTGTCAGAGATCATAGAAAAAAATCCTGATTGATTGACTTTGTTTTGGTTCTTGGGATTTTTCTTGTTTTTTTTGTTTATGGAATAATTTTTTTAATAGTATTCAGTGTCCTCAATAGAAATGAACCCAAGTGCTCTGATAACTACTGGAATGACAAGTTGACATTGTTTGTTTCTTTTTTTTTTTTTTTTACATATTGAGGGACACATTAATCCCCCACCCCGTTTTCTTTAATCATTAATAATAAAACAAAACAAACAGAAAACAAACAAAAAATATATATATATATATATATTATATATATATATATATGCATAGGTATGTGTTGTTATGTAAAAGTTATTCTAATCATTTGGCAGGTTTAGGGGTGGGGTTAAGGTTTGAAACAAAAGATATCAATTTATATATATATATGTATATATGTGTGTGTGATTGGAAAAAAATATATGGTTGGCCATATCTCAAGATATGGTTGGCCATATCTCAATATATGGTTGGCCATATTGGCAATCTCACTGTTGGTCCAGTAGCAGGGGAAAGACTGGTCTGTCAAGCTGCTGCAGGGTGCTGTCTAAGGTAGTATTGAGTCACTTCACAAGAGGCAAGCCTCTCTAGAAGCCCCAGCATTTGCATCCAAGCACCAGGTTGTGTAGGGGATTTATGTGAGTAGTAAATACCTCAATCTTACAACTATCAATCGATGTGGATGGCCATAGGCTCCCCTGGAACTTATCTGTCCTTTGACAGCTCTTGTTTTTAGTGATGCTGTAATGAGAATGAAAGTAAACTCGGGGGTGGGGTGGCACAGTCAAGTCCAATGCATATGCTCTCCCAACTAACAAAGTCTTCAGTCTGCAACAAACTCTCACAAAAGTACTACTCTCTACTTAACAGCAAGATCCACATACAGTTTTCTGTTCCACTCGTCTCGACAGCAAAATCCTACTACAGTTGTCTCTGCTTTCGGTCTGGGAAGGCAGGCCCTTAAATACACAATAACTGTGTACATCTGGGCTACTTACTCTGCATTGCCCGTGCAGAACTTCGACATTCACCAGCGCTTCAAGTATGCATCAATTCTCATGACGATACTGTTTACATCCGGGTTACTCTGCACAGCATTTCAGCGATGAGGAGGCGGCGAGTTCAATTTCTGTGGTCACTCGCCACACTCCTCCTCCTCGCACAGGCTAAACATATTCGGACGCGCTTTGTTTGTGGGGGTTGAGAATCTGCTCGTCCACAGTTCTGCCCTTCAATTTCGCTACAGATGTTGGGTGTCTACATACCTATCTCACCAGACAAACCGAGGCATGCCTGATGGGAATGCCAGTTTAGTTGCCAGCAGACCATGGAAAATGTAGTACTAATTTACATGGTACTAGTAGCAGTTAAGAAAGAAAATCGACTACTTGTCGTAATCGGGAGACATCACGGAACTTTGAACCTAACACTTTATTCAATCCACGGGGGTATCCTGTTCTCATTCCTCTAACCATATCTGGGTACAGGTGTTAAGCTGTGTTAATTATTATTCTATATTACTGTCACCCTGTCGGTAGAGTACCTGGCTGAACTTGCACAAAGGTGTCAAAATTAGGGTGACCCAGAAAAACAGAACCCACAAATTTTGTAATAAAACTGTTAATTTTAACTAGGGGCGTTTAGGGTTCGGGTTGGGAGTTAGGGTTAGGGTTAGGATTAGGATTAGCGTTGGGGTTTAGGGTGGTTAGTTTAATGGGAAAATTAATAGATAATTTGGGTTCTGTTTTTTCTGGGTCACACTGTATACATGATTCAGAAAAAAACAGAACCCACAAATTTTGTAATAAAACTGTCAATTTTAACTAGGGGGGTTTAGGGTTGGGGTTGGGAGTTAGGGTTAGGCTTAGGGGTTAGGGTTAGGGTTGGGGTTGGGGTTTAACGTTAGTTTAATGGGAAAATAAAGAAATATTTTGGGTTCTGCTTTTTCTGGGTCACCCTAATTTTGACACCTTTGTGCAAGTTCAACCGAGTACCTGCCTAGGAATCGCAAGGTTCCCAGTTTGATGCCTGTGCCTGCCAACTTGACACATGAGGAGCACAGATTTGGTAATCTGATGTGTGTGGTAAAGTGGGAAGCTGATGGTAGGTGTGGCACTCCACCACAGCTAAAACAATATCCCTGGTCTAGCGCTAGCAAAAGGGGGATAGACTCCCTCACTGTTCGGCTGATACCGACAATAGGCCACTTTGCCAGCTGTTACTTTTTATACATATTCAGAAAAACAAACAATATTTGGCATTAAATTACCCACAAAAGTTGATATGCCATTAAACCCCAACCAACCAACCCACCAACCAACCAACCAGCCAGCCAAACAGTAAACCAACCTTTAAAATATATATCCCCTCCCAAGTATCATGTCATATATATATATATATATATATACATATATATATATATGTATCAATTCGCTTTTTTATATACCATAGAATTTTTAATTGACCGGTTTGGTCTAGCCGCCATTTTACTTTCACCCGGTCAGGGTTACCACTGCAATCGCATTCTAAAATGAAAATCTTAAGTCTATTATCATTTTAAAATTTCATTCGTTAACATTTTTATTTTAATATGTTTCTAAACACTGTAGCTTTACTGATTTTTAAAATGTTTTCTTTTTTTGTGTGCAGGTTTTAATTTTCCTATTCACTGCGGGTTTAAATTCTCTAATTCACTGCGGATTACTTTCACTTGTATACTTCCGGCAGTTTGAAACATGGAGAGAAGCCGCTCGTTTTTTCTCTTCGTTTGTCACATTTTGGCTGCCGGATTCGCGGTTCAATTCGTGACAGCGGCAGACGATAGGTTCTCCGAAGAACTTTTCATAAAACCATTACCCAGTGGTCACATTTACTTCAATTTTCAATTTACCACAAGATGGGACGTCGATATAAGAAATAAAGAAGAATGTAAGTAAAAAGTCATTTAATACTTTTGTTTATTAAGAGAAAAAAAAACGTAAACACACTAAATAAATTTTTACGAATTTTATTGTAGAAAAAATATATAGTTTTCTTTTTAATATTAGTTAATTTTGCCAGAGATTCGTTTAAATTCAATAAATGATTAAAAACAAAAACAAAAAAAAAACATGAAATTTCTCCGACAGGAAATGAATTTGATAAAAAATGACGAGACAGAGGAATGTTTATTTAAAAAAAAAAATGAATTCTTAATTTGTTGATATTATAAAAAGAGAAATTAATATTATTATTAAATATTTATTTTCAATTTACATTAATATAAATATGTAATAATTACACATTTATTTAATATATCATTACAAATTTATTCTGAATGAATACATTGTACGTACTAAATACTTACTAAATTCAATTTAATATTATACACATTTAATTTAATTTAATTAATTAGTATTATTACACATTTAATTTAATTTAGTATTATTACACATTTAATTTTAATTTAGTATTATTACACATTTAATTTTAATTTAGTATTATTACACATTTAATTTTAATTTAGTATTATTACACATTTTATTTTAATTTAGTATTATTACACATTTATTTTTAATATAATATCATTACACATTTATTTTTAATATAATATCATTACACATTTATTTTTAATATAATATCATTACACATTTATTTTTAATTTAATATCATTACACATTTATTTTTAATTTAATATTATTACACATTTATTTTCAATTTATTATTATCACACATTTATATTTTTAATCTAATTCACATTATTTTAAATTTAATATTATCAAACATTTATTGGAACTTCACCCCTAGATACAGTTTAACTTCATACCTAGGACACTAAAGTACCTTAGCTACCCCCTTCTAGCACATATGTGATATAAAGTGTTGGAGGTGCAATAGGGTCGGTATCTATCATATAGGTGCTACGGCTTGACATGACTAGCCAATTGATTGAAGGAGAGATCTCCGACTGCCTGTCTAGCCTAAAGGCCAAAGTAGAGTGTTGCATGTCATTAACTGCTCAGCTACCTGGATTCTATCCTTAAGCATCACGGGTCAAGCCCCCCCCCCCCCAGCCAGCAGGTGGCCACATTGGAGGGATTTTATCCCTCTCCAGAGGTGCAGTCAGTGTATTCTTCACTGGCAGTTGGAGAGGCTCCTCTGATCAATTTGCTGGTCTCATCAAGCCCTAGCACCTATACGAGTGTCCTTTGGCAAACACCAAACCTTTTTTTATCATATATGTGCTAGAAGGCTCCAGAACTGATACTTCTCCATCAGATAGAGTTTGTCATTCCCAGGACATCAAGACCCCCAGCTACCGCCCTCTAGCACATTTATGATAAAAATGATTGGGGTTTACCATAAGGGCAATAGGGTGGGGATAATCATGTAGATGCTAGGGTTTGACATGAGCAGCCGATTGATTGAAGTGGGCCTCTCCAACTGCCCGTCAGCCTAAGTAAGGGCCAAAGTGGAGTATTGCAGGGAGTGCTCAGTCACCAGGGTCCAATCCTTAATCATTACGGGTCATCACCCATGGCCAACAGGTGGTCCCCCCTGCAGAGGTGCAGTTGGTGTATTTTTAAATCCCAGCTGGCTACTGTAATAGTAACACCCAAGAAAAACCCAACCGGAATTCAGCCCTGTTGGCTGGTGCTTTAGAATACACTGACTGCACCTCTGCAGAGAGGTAAGACTTCCCCAATGGGGCTTCCTGTTGGCCGTGATTGACGACCAGTAATGTTTAAGGATAGAACCCAGGTGGATGAGCAGTCAATGACTTGCAATATTCCACTTTAGGCTTTTCTTGGGCTAGACAGGCAGTTGGAGAGGCCCCCTCCAATCAATCAGCTGGCCACGTCAAGCCCTAGCACCTGTATGATTGCCCCAACCCTTAAGGATAGAACCCAGGTGGATGAGCAGTCTATGACATGCAACAATCCACTCTGAACCTTACTTAGGCTAGACAGGCAGTTGGAGTGGCCCACTCTAATCAATCTGCTGGTCACAAATAAGCCCTAGCTCCGATATGATTGTCTCAACCCTATTCCCTTATGGCAAGCCTCAACCCTTTTAATCATATGGGTGCTAGAAGGCGGTGGCTGAGGCTCTTATTGTCCTGGGTATGACATTAAAGTCTATCTGATGGTGAAGTTCCAGTTCTGGGGAATGTGGAGTACCCTTTTATCACCATTACTCCCAGGTCCACTCTGACAAGTAAAGTCGACAGGGTGGCCTAATGTCGGTATCAGCCAAACCGTGAGGGAGTCAATCCCCTTTTCACTAGCGCTAGACCAAGGAGATTGTTTTGGCATCTGAGGTGAAGTGCTACACCTACCATCAGCTCCTCACTTTACCGCACAGATCCCTGTGCTACTCATACGCTGAGTGGGCGAAGACTGTATCAAACCTGGAACCTCGTGGTTCCTAGTCCAACACTCTACTGACTAAGCTAGCTATGGGTTAAATAGAACAAAATAAGTTCTAAAAAAAATGTAATTTATTTGAATTTTTGAGATGAGGCTTGATAATTAGTATTATTTGTATTATTCAGAATATTGTCCTCATCTTCATTGTTATCTGTACAATGTTTCGGCCAATGTGCCCTCTGGACTTCTTCAGGTATTTCTTGTCGTAATCGGGAACCTTCTTGTCGTAATTGGGAGCCATCACAGAACTTTGAACCTAACCCTTTATTCAGTCCACGAGGGGATCCTGTTCTCATTTCACTAACCATAGCTGGAGTACAGGTGATAAGCTATGTTAATTATTATTCTATGTTACAGTCGCCCTTGACCAGGATTGAACCTGCAGTCTAGAGATAACTGTCACTTAGAACCGTCTTAACCTAACTCCTTTATCCACTAGGTTAAGTGTCCAACTGGACAGAAATTGCTCTTTATGTAATTAATCAATTATCATACATTGAGCTCTCTTAGGGATTTGAAATAATCCTTGTATAAATCTATAGGTGTATATCTGCATGGGCATGCATTGTAGGTATATCTTGTTATAACAATGGAGATTGTGTGTTTTTCTGTCTGTAAACAAAACTATATCACTACTCAAGTCACAATTCCCTTAGTTATTTACGTCACATTCTTCATGATTTCATTTTTATTTAAACCTCAATTATTAATAAAATTGTTTTACATTATTAATACTGTTGACCATATCTACATACTAATAACATGCAATTGTATTTATATATACAACAAAATAGTGGATTACAGTGTGAACGGGAAGGCTAATTTGCATATTGATATTAAAAATTTGATTTTGATAAATATGTGCTGAGTATTATTGATTTCTAATTGTTTGGTTTTATTTTAATGAATATCAGCAAAAGTTTTGGGGATAAATCTTAAAAGAAATCCATTAACAAGAAGAAATTACTGTAATATTATTCTTTATTCCTATTATAACTGAACAGTTAAATTAGGAAAATTTAGCAATGAAAGACGGGAGTGATGGAAGAGTAAGTTTCAGTTGTTCTATTTATCGATTTACCCCCTCTGTTTCAAATCTTTTTATCTGCATTCTTATTTAGTTTCATTAGCCTTTTTAATTTAATATGATTTCATTACATTAAAACTTAAATACTTGCACCCAGAGGGTGCATATATTTGCTAGTGGAGAATAAAGAATATCTCAAATAGAATCATCCGCAACTTATCCATTTATTGGATATTTTTATCGTTATATATATATATATATATTCGCCAACTCAACGTATGAGTAGCACAGGGATCTGTGCGGTAAAGTGAGGAGTTGATGGTAGGTGTGGCGCTCCACCTCACATGCTAAAAAACGATCTCCTTGGTCTTGCGCTAGTGAAAAGGGGATAGACTCCCTTGCTGTCTGGCTGATACTGACTTTAGGCCACCCTGACGACTTTACTACTATATATATATATATATATATATATATATATATATATATATAGCGTGGGATTGCACGTTTCAGCTTTACTGGAATGGTGTGCCAAAGTGTATATTTTGAGAGAGTGCTCTATATATAGAGCTATTATATAATATAATAAAAATAAATATATAAGGGTTATATATATGACATTTGAACGTCAACTGACGAATGTTTGCGGTTACGC
This sequence comes from Doryteuthis pealeii, assembly GCA_023376005.1. Classification (NCBI taxonomy): domain Eukaryota; kingdom Metazoa; phylum Mollusca; class Cephalopoda; order Myopsida; family Loliginidae; genus Doryteuthis; species Doryteuthis pealeii. The sequence goes on from CM042176.1 coordinate 52,530,555, forward strand.
ATGTATGAAACCAAATGGTCGTGACTGTCCTATGTCATATATAAACTTTATATATTTATTCTATTATATCATATATATATAATCATTTTATAATAGAAAAGTTGCAGAAACACACAACCATCAAATATCAGACGTATTCTGCCAAATAATAATCTATGCCTGAAGAAGACAACAGATCAGAAACGTGTTGCATATGTAAGATAAAGAATAAAAAAATTTTCTGAGAACATAATACATTTTGCGGACCTTCTTCTTTTTTATAAATATTAAAATTTCTCCTGTTGGACCAGAAACATATATATATATATAATATATATAATATGTTAATAATTAATAACAATGTGTTTAAAAAAATTGAGTACCTATCAAGAATGAATAACAAAACCTCTTTGGCATAAAATGACCCAATAGGGGTTGACATGCCGTAAAATCCAACCAACCACCCAAGCAGTCAATTAGTTATTGATTGCTACAGCACTGGGAAGATACGCACGTCAGCTTCCATAAAAATCCAACATTGAGGTTTATTTATCTTTCGCACATCGTCAGGTAATTATTAGATTTTATCTCCAGTCTTTAAATGGAAAATATGCTCCCCAAATATGCCCCTCCCTGCTCCTCACCTTTCCTGTTTAATATTGCAAATCTATTTTAGCTACTGAGCCCCCAGAATGGTTTGGCAATTCTACTACATCAAATTTTATCTCTTTGTTCAGTAGTTTTTTTTTTTTTTTTCCTTCACTCATATTCGTTATTGGTTGGTTAGATTTTAAGGCATATCAATCTTGTTGGTTTATTTATGCTGAAGACATTGAGCCTGGTCATTACTTGGATGGTTGGTTTAGTTATTAGGGTATCTCACCCCTTGTTGGGTTATTTTATTTATTTATAGTCTTCAAATCACATGTGGGATAAAATAGAATCCTCACAAATTTTAAACATGTAAACACTTCATCATAACTATAAGGTCCACAAGGTGGTACTATCACTGGTTAGAGTGGACCTGGAGTAATTGATACAAAGGCGTGACCCACCTTTCCAAAGCACTTGAACTGGAGCTGCACCCTGTTATGATTTTGTGGCTATTTTAGGCTTCAAGTGAGAGAACTTTTACAGTGGAGATCCTTTTGTGTTAGCACAAGGTGATCTTTATGAAGAATGGTATGATTGGGTTGATCCTTTGGTTTCTATATCCTTGTTCTGCTTCCTAGTGTGAGTGACTGCTTGGGGAGCTGCGAGAGGTCCCTTTGTTGTTCGTTCCTTAGTGTTGGTAAGGTTTGTTGTTCCTTAGTGTTGGGTAAGGTCTTTGGTTGTCCTTAGTGTTGGGTAGGTCCTTTGGTTTTCTTAGTGTTGGGTAAGGTTCCTTTGTTGTTCCTTAGTGTGGGTAAGGTCCTTTGTTGTTTAGTGTTGTAAGGTCTTTTTGGTGGGTAGTTCCTTAAGTGTTGGGTAAGTCCTTTGGTCGTTCCTTAGTTTGGTAAGTCCTTTGGTCGTTCCTTAGTGTGGGTAAGTCCTTTGGTCGTCCTTGTGTTGGTAAGTCCTTTGGTCGTTCCTTAGTGTTGGCTATGATCCTTTGGTCGTTCCTTAGTGTTGGCTATGATCCTTGTGTTGAGCAAAGTCCTGGTTGCAGGTCCGTTCGACAATGTCGAATAACGTTGCAAATGAACAATTTCAATATCGGTGATTAAATAGTTAACTAGCCACATATTTGAGCTGTTGATTGGCTGGGTTTAATCCTTGACCATGCTGATCAATAAGTTTAAGTGTGGACCACAGCACAACTTATATATATCAAAATATCCAATAACTTCAAGATGCAGTTTAATGTTAACCTCCCAGGAAAGTACTTAGACAGCGACTCTGTTGCGTAGTGGTTATCGAATAGATATGGTGAACAGAGTTTCAAAACTGGAACAGGCGTTCGTATTTCACTAGCGCTAGTACTGTTGGGAAAGGTATGAATCCAATTTTCTCCTTCCAGCTATAGTAAATATAGTGCAGAATGGGATCTTTATTAGTTGTATGTTTTATATTCACATAGCAGTTAATACTATTGGAAAGGTATCAATCCAATTATTCCCCTTCATCTATGGGTAAATAGTATGCAGAATGGGCTCTTTAACCTTGGTATTGGCAACCGGTTAGGAAGTAAGGAGAGGCGTTTGTTTGTAATGATCATCATCAGATGAAATGCATGGTGACAGAGTTCAAATCCTGCCAAGTTGTTTCATTTTACATAGTGCTAATTACTTGGGAAAGGTATGAATCATATATTTCCTCCAGCTATGGGTAATTAGTAGGTCAATGGTTCTTTCAATGGGTTTGGCTCGGTTTAGGAGAAGGAAAACTTTGAATTAAAACCTGTTAAAAACCGCTTAGAGACTGACCTTGTGTCTCAACCTGTCGTGTGGGAGGTAAATATTTAGATGGTGTTTACTAAAGAACTGTCGGTGCTAGATGCTTGAAGCAAAGCTTAGTAAATGTATCAAAATAAAGTTTGTTGGTGTAGCATTTTTATGTGGCGGGGAGGTTTCCTAATGCTGATAGATGAAATTAGTCTAAAAAAATGTCATATTTATGTTTTCGTTTTTCGAAGCAAAATATACTTTAACTCGCTGTAAAAAATTATCAATTGATAAAAACACGTAAAAATTATATATTAGAAAGATTATTTCTTTCTTTCCAACCATATAAATATTTTTAAGATTGGTTCAGAAATACTCGAGAAATTGCAAATTTTACTGATTAAGGTCGCAAATTTTGAAAAATTCTGCATTTATCAGCCAAATGCTTGTAATATATTATTATTTCATTGTGATTTCAATTGTTATGAAAGTTTTTTTTGTTTCTTTCTAAAAAGATGAAAATCTCTTTCTGTTTTGGAATTGGTTCACTCAAAATCTTTTGCATTTATTGATGGCATTGTTGGATAGAGATTGTCCTCTCTTTTAAGTCTCTCTCTCTTTTCTTAAGTCTCCCTCCCTTTAAGTCTCTCTCTTCTTTCTTTTAAGGTCTCTCTCTCTTCTTTTTTAAGTCTCTCTCTCTCTCTTTTTTAAGTCTCTCTCTCTCTCTTTTTTAAGTCTCTCTCTCTCTCTTTTTTTAGTCTTTCCTTTCTTTCTCTCTTTTTCTTCTCTTCTTAAGGTCTTCTCTTTTCTCTCTCTCTCTCTTTTTTAAGTCTCTCTCTCTCTCTCTTTTTTTAAGTCCTCTCTCTCTCTTTTTTAAAGTCTCTCTCTCTCTCTTTTTTAAGTCTCTCTCTCTCTCTTTTTTAAGTCTCTTCTCATTATTTAATGGAATTATTATGGAACAGGAATTCTCACCTCTTTTTTCTAAGTGCCCCCCTCTCTCTCTCTCCTAAGTCTCTCTCTCTCTCCTAAGTCTCTCTCTCTCTCTCTCTCTTCTAAATCTCTTACTCTCTCTCTTTTTTTAGTCTCATCATTTAATGGAATTGTTATGGGATACAGGAATTGTCTCTCTTTTTTTCTAAGTGTCTCCCTCTCTCTTTTGTTCTGTTCCTCTCTCTCTCTCTTTTCTAAGTCTCTCTCTATCTCTCTTTTTTCTATGTCTCTCTCTTTTGTTCTGCCCCCTCTCTTTCTCTTTTTTAGTCTCTCTCATTATTTAATGGAATTGTTATGGAATACAGGAATTGTCTCTTTTTTTTCTAAGTGTCCCCCCCTCTTTCATTCTGTCCCTCCTCTCTTCTCTCTTTTCAGTCTCTTCTCTCTCTTTTCTAAGTCTCTATTTCTATCTCTCATTTTTCTATGTCTCTCTCTCTCTCTCGTTCTGCCCCCCCCTCTCTCTTTTTTTAAAGTCTCTCTCATTATTCAATGGAATTGTTATGGAATACAGGAATTGTCTTTCTCTCTTTTTCTATGTCTTCTCTTCTCTCTTTCTCTCTTTCCCTTTGATCTTCTCATGTCAACAATAATGTCATATGAAGCACCTGCATGCTGTTGAGTGGACAGCATTTTATTCAAAATACAAGCTCTGTTTCTGTTTGTATGTATGTATGTGTGTGTATGTGTGTATATAATGAGTATGTATGCATGGGAATATAGATAATGGTATAAGGTATATAGTATGTATGTGTTCATAGACTGCTTTTTCTAGTCACACTTTATGAGCGAAACAGAACTGTACATGGATAACAATATATATATTATATATACACACACACACACACACACATGGGTATATGTATATAGTGTATAGTTTTTTGTAAATATTAAATAGGGTAATGTGTGTGTGTGTGTGTGTATATATTATATATATATATATATATATCGCACGGTATATGTATATAGTGTATGGTTTTCTAAATATAATGTGTGTGTATATATTGTATGTATTATTATTATATTATATATATATATATATAATATATATATATATACGGATGGTAGATTAAAAATGTGTTTATAATGCATGTAATATGAATAAATAATTGGTTGTGTTTATATATTGTGTATATTCATATATGTTTGTATATATGTGTGTGTATGTATGTATGTATATATATATATGTATATATAGTTTGTAGATATGTATATGTTACATGTATTATTCTGTCTCTCTCTATGTATGTAGTATATATATATATATATATATATATATATATATATATATATATATATATATATATATAGTGTAGATATGTATATATGTATAGGTTACATGTATTATTCTGTCTCTATGTATTGTATGTATTGTATGTATATATATATGTATGTATATATATATATAGTTGTAGATATGTATATGTTACATGTATTATTCTGTCTCTCTCTCTCTATGTATGTATGTATATATATATGTATGTATATAAAGATTTTTTTTGTCATTATTTTCATAGTGAGTTCGAAGCATTAATTAAAATGTATAATATATTTTTTGAAGGCGTAATAATGCACATTTATGTTTAAAAACATATTTATTTTTTTTTTTTTTTTTTTTTTTTCATATTAAGGGTCCTAAATATTTTCAAGCAAAGCTCATCTGATGATGAGCTTTGCTTGAAAATATTTAGGACCCTTAATATGAAAAAAAAAAGCAAAAAAAAAAAAAAAGAAATAAATATGTTTTTTAAACATAAATGTGCATTTTACGCCTTCAAAAATATATTATGTATGTATATATATATATATATTATAAGTTGTAGATATGTATATGTTACATGTCTGTCTCTCTCTCTCTATGTATGATGTATTGTATATATTATATATGTGTAGATATGTATATGTTACATGTATTATTTTGTCTCTCTCTATGTATGTATGTATGTATGTATATATATATATATATTATATATATATATATATAGTAGCCCAACAGTACTTGATTCTCTGCCAGTATCAATTATCCTGTAGTCTTAGTTCTTTAGCCATTTTTTTATTTGTCTCACGGCTAGTCATACTAAAATGGCCCATGTTCTCTTTCGTCTATATAGAGGCTTCAAATTTCCAAAATTGTACAACCTATATATGCATGAATATATATATATATATAAGTCCAAGTGTGTTGAATCAGTTAAAAGTGCATGAGTAGATTTCATAATGACCACTCCTGACCCTTCCAATTGCTTACCGTAGTGGAGACTTTTTTTTCTTTCTTTCTTTCTTCCAAGCTAAGGACCACTTAACGACTAAGTAAAGCTGCTAAATTAAAAACAAATAGGTGTTGTTAATTTGTTCTTTCTCTATTTTATTATTATTATTATTATTATTATTATTATTATACTAACCGACAACCCCTCCCCTCCCCAAACCTCGCTGTGACCAATCATGAAGACGATTTTCGTATTTTTCTGGATGGTTTTTTAAAAGATCACGCATGAAATTTGTTGTTCTGGCAGGTACTTTGGTATTTCACTTTTTTTCTTTCTTTTTTTTACTTCTTCTTTTCTTTTTTCTTTCTCTTTTTTTCATTTTTTCTTTTCATTGCTCTTTTTCATTTCTTCCTTTTCATTTTTTCTTTTTTTTTTTTTCTTCTTGCTTTTTCTTTCTATCTTTTCTGTCTTTATTTCTTTCTTTTCTTTTTTCTTTATTTCTTCTTTTTTCTTTTTCTTTTCTTTTTTATTTCTCTCTCTTTTACTTTCTCTCTCCTTTTACTTTCTCTCTCTTTTACTTTTCCTTCTTTACTTTCTCCTTCTTACTTTCTCTCTCTTTTACTTTCTCTCTCTTTACTTTCTCTCTCTTTACTTTCTCTCTCTTTACTTCTTCTTTTACTTTCTCTCTCTTTTTACTTTCTCTCTCTACTTTCTCTCTCTTTACTTTTCTCTCTCTTTTTCTCTCCTCTTTTACTTCTCTCTCTTTTTCTTCTTTCTCTTTTTTCTTTCTCTTTTTCTTCTTCTCTTTTTCTTCTTTTCTTTTCTCTTTCTCTTTTCTTCTTTTCTTTTTCTCTCTCTCTTTTTCTTCTCTCTCTTTTCTTCTCTCTCTTTTTCTTCTCTCTCTTTTTCTCTCCTCTTTTTCTTCTCTCTCTTTTTCTTCTTTCTCTCTTCTTTCTCTTTTTCTTCTTTTTCTTTTTCTTCTTCTCTTTTTCTTCTTTCTCTTCTTCTTCTTTTTCTTCTTTCTTCTTTTTTCTTTTCTTTTTTTCTTTCTCTTTTCTTCTTTCTCTTTTTCTTCTTTCTCTTTTTCTTCTTTCTTTTTCTTCTCTTTTTCTTTCTTTCTCTTCTTCTTTATTTTTTTATTTTTTTGTTCATTTCTCTCCCTACTTCTTCTTCTTTCTTCTTTCTCTTTTTCTTTTCTTTCTTTTTCTTTTCTTTTCTTTTTCTCTCCTCTCTTTCTTATTTTAGTCCCCCAATTGAGTTTGTCTTGCTTTTTTTGCCATTTCTAGTAAACAGGTTAATTATAAAGGTTGGTTAAACAAAGGAGTAGTCCAAGTCATCTTTGACACAAAATAAAGTTTAACACTTTATAAACCAAGAATTGTTACATAATTGATAGGTAGCCTATTAATTATATACATAAGTGTAACATAGATTTTAAAATAACGCTTATTGGAAAAACACAGGAGGGATGATAGACATCTCTTAACCCTGCATTGACCTACTGGTTCACCATTGTGAATGTGGGAAGTTGGCTAGAGAAAATCAGTTTTTGGCTAATTGTTGAGTGAGACAGACTGCAATAGTGTCTCTTGTCCAAGTAGCCAGTCACCCTGTCAGATGTCAATACACCGACTGCACCTCTGCAGAGGGTTAAGACTCCCCCACTGGGGCCACCTGTTGCCCGAGTATGGCGACCCGTGATGCTTAAGGATAGAACCCAGGTGGCTGAGCAGTCCATAACTTGCAATATTCCACTGTGGCCCTATCTTGGGCTAGACGGGCAGTTGGAGAAGCCCACTCCTATCAATCGGTTGGCCACGTCAAGCCCTAGCACCTATATGATTGCCCCAACCCTATTGCCCTTATGGCAACCCCCAATCCTTCTTATCATATGGGTGCTAGGTGGTGGCTGAGGGTCTTCATGTCCTGTGAATGACATTAAACTCTATCTGATGGTTGAATAGAAAAACATGAGTTTATAAACAAAATTGTATTATCCATTAAGAATGACTTTATTTCAAAACTTTGTCGGCATTAAATGACCCACCAAGGTTGATATGCCTTAAAACAAAACAAACCAAACCAAGTAGCCACATTCTCAGATGTGTGTTTGTGATTTTTTTTGCTAACTGTTCAGTGAAACGTCTTTGATTTGAAATCATCTAAGTTTGAACTTAAGGTTATAATTTTGTCATTTAATTTCATTTTGATAAAATAAAATGACAACATTCCCTGATTTAAATGCTGAAATTTTTAGATTTTCTGATCAATTTTTTAGCCAAATTTTGCAAAACCGAAGATTTTTCAGTGCATTTTTGTCTATGATCTTCGATGCTATTTCCTCAAAAAATTTTTGCATCAGTACTTAATAGCCCAATACACAACTTTTGGTGTTTCATGTAATTTGATATTTCAAAAGTGAAAAATCAACCTATCCTAATGAAAGCGCTTCCAAATTTTACAAAGACTTTGAACCTCACCCCACATAGAAGCAAAAAACCAGCTCTTGGGGGTTTTACCTTCATACCAGGGTCTCAAATATTCCAGTCCTATTAGATATCCAAACAACACTCGCAATTCCTCCTCTTACCCTGGGTTCACTAATAAGTGGGTGGGAAGCACTTAGCATTCACTAAAAAAAAAAAAGGTTTTTAGTTTTTAATGCAAGAAGCAGCCGTGAATTGAAATTAAATGAAATACAAGACCACAAAATATAACTGAGGGTTTCACTGAGTGAGGATCCAGAATTGATAGTTGTTTAAATAGTAGATTGGACTCTTCCACTTGTGTATTTGGGTCATGTTCACTTCTGGATCCTGATTGGCTGTTGGTTTTTTAAGTAGACACTCATCTATATAAAGTGAACATTTGACTGTGTTCAAGCATTTAGTGCAGAGTGTATTCGGTTATGTTTTCTTTTTGTCTGGTTACTGGACGCTAGTAACATGGAGGTGAATATAATGTTTATTCTCAATACACACACTTATGTATGCATACATCCTGCTCATGCAGAGGGGTTGGGTAAATACATATATTGCATTTGGTAGTTTTTCTTAATTTCATTATCGATCTGTTTTTCTATAAATAATGTTTGACAAAACCTTTGAACAGAGAAACAAGAAGATCTCACGAGAATTGCTCATTCAACCTTTCAATTGCTAATTACTCTATTCACCTTGTATCTTTGCTTAGTAAACCTTTTTCCCTATACTTAATACTTTTTCTCTGATTTTTTGAGATGAGGCTCGATAATTTGAATTATTCGGACTATTGTCCTCATTTTTATTGTTATCTGTACAATGATTTGTCTGATGTGCCCTCCGGCCTTCTTCAGGTATTTCTTGTCAAACTTGGAACCTTCGTGAACCGATACGACAAAAAGGTTCTTGAGTTCGACAAGAAATACCTGAAGAAGGCTGGAGGGCACATCGGCTGAAACATTGCTGTCTGGCTGATACCGACTTTAGGCAACCCCGACGACTTCTTTTATTTGATGAGAAATTAACAAATTCACATCGCAGAATCTCTTTGAAGTGTCATCTCAAATAATATTGAGCCTTGTTGGCTGGTGCATTAGAATACACCGACTGCACCTCTGCAGAGGGGTAAGACCCCCCCCCTCCATGGGACCACCTGTTGTCGTGGGTGCTAAAAGATGGAACTCTGGTGGCTGAACAAACCATAACATGCAACACTCCACTCCAATGGGTTGACATGCCGTAAAATCCAACCAACCAACCAACTAACTAGCCAACCAAACAACCAATGAAGCAGTCCACTGTCGGCTGGGGTGTTAGAATACACTGACTGCATCTCTCAGAGGGGTAAGACTCCCCCAATGGGGCCACCTGTTGCTGTGGGTAGCGACCCGTGATGCTTAAGGATAGAACCCAGTGGATGAGCAGTTAATGACTTGCAATACTCCACTTTGGCCCTATCTTGGGCTAGACGGGCAGTTGGAGAGGCCCCCTCCGTCAAGCCCTAGTACCTATATGATTTTCCAACCTTATTGCCCTTATGGCAAGCCCCAACCCCTTTTTATCATATGGGTGCTAGAAGGCGGTGACTGAGGGTCTACATGTCCTGGGAATGACATTAAACTCTATCTGATGGTGAGGTTCCAGTTTTGGAGGTTTGGGGAATGTGGAGCACCCCTTCATCACCATTGCTCCCTGGTCCACTCTGACCTGGAGTGGTAGTACCTGTTAGGGTCCCATCTATGGGTTAAATAGAAAAACATGAGTTTATAAACAAAATTGTATTATGCATTAAGAATAATTTATTTCTCAACTTTATCGGCATTAAATGACCCACCGAGGTTGATATGCTGTAAAACAAAACCAAACCAAACCAATGAAGCAGTTGGGTTTCTTTACTCACTAGTGTTTTGAGGGTTAACGACCCCACCCCCAACCCCTGTACTTCCTTTTCGTACCCCCAGGGGTAAATTATCCCATCTGTCAAGATGTCAATCATTTGAGTTTTTCTTTATTCATTGTAGCTCGCCTTTTGTGTCAAGAGGTGGGTTTATGTATTGTAGAATTGGAGGGGAGAGAAAAGAATGGTATAGGTGGGTGGTGGGTTGGTTACAAGAGAGACCTGTGCGGGTGGGTGGGGGTTGGTCACTGACCATGGCTGCTGCTGAAGCAACACCTCATTTCCTCCTGTTGAATGTTTTGTTATCAAATTAAGGTGACATTTATTACTTACCTGTTTAAAAGAGTCCAGGTATTTTTTAAATTACCTACTGGACATGTGTGGAAAATTTTTACATTGCATCTAAGTTATTCAGAGACAAATACAAAATAAATCACATGCACATACACGCATCCCCTTCACACCCACCCACATGCAACCCCTATATATTATAGCAATGAACTATATTTAACTCTTTATCTACCACTTCCATCCGCAGCAGCCATGTCCCAATATCAAACATTTTCCCTAATTACCATTGTTTTGCTGAGTGTCTTGACACTCAGAATCACCAAAAACAGGAACTGTCAAAGGGTGGATGAGCTCTCTAGGAGAGCCAGTTAAAATTGCAAATCGTCGTCAAAATTAAAACGGAAAAATTTGGCTTGGGCATAGATTTTGATGAATTTAATTATTACTAAGGACACGATTTATGTTATTTTTTACTTAAATTTCAACCGTTGTGTTTTTAACCGTTTTTTCATTGGACATTATTTTCCTGCAAGAGAACTAATTTTTAAGGGAGATAAATATTTTCAAAGAATTTGTTAACATCAAAAACACGGATTATTACACTTTTGGTCATCCATACTTAAGAAAAGACGCGTCACCTGTAATATTGAAATAGAAAGTACATTTTTGTTTGTACATGTTTATTAATTCTGACTAGTCTTATCATTCATCTGTTTTATTTTATCTATTTTTTTCCCTTAAACACAACTAACGGTTAAAATTTAAGTAAAAATAAATAATCATTTCCTTAGTAATAATTAAATTCATTAAAATCTATGCCCAAGCCAAATTTTTCCGTTTTAATTTTGATGACGATTTGCAATTTTAACCGGAGAGCCAACACAGTGATGCTGATAGCTTTTTGATTTAGTGCATCCTGGGATGCACATATTTGCTTTGAATGAGTCCCCGGGAAACTTTATGGGTCCCAACTAAAGTTTTTTAATAGATTGTAGGGTTTTTATTTATGATCTGGAGAAACAACTAAAGCCGTCTAACTCCTACCTTATAACCTATCCTGTGTAATTCATTTCTAAGAAACTATTGAATGTATTTACTGTTGCTTGAAATGGTAAGGAAGAAAAAAACACTGGGTTCCAACTAAAGCCATCTAACTCCTACCTTGTAACCTATCCTGTGTAATTCATTTCTAAGAAACTATTGAAATGTATTTACTGTTAGCTTGAAATGGTAAGGGAAGAAAAACACTGGGTTCCAACTAAAGCCATCTAACTCCTACCTTGTAACCTATCCTGTGTAATTCATTTCTAAGAAACTATTGAAATGTATTTACTGTTAGCTTGAAATGGTAAGGGAAGAAAAACACTGGGTTCCAACTAAAGCCATCTAACTCCTACTTGTAACCTATCCTGTGTAATTCATTTCTAAGAAACTATTGAAATGTATTTACTGTTAGCTTAATGGTAAGGGAAAGAAAACACTGGGTTCAACTAAAGCCATCTAACTCCTACCTTGTAACCTATACTGTGTAATTCATTTCTAAGAAACTATTGAAATGTATTTACTGTTAGCTTGATATAGTGAGGGAAGAAAAAAGAAAAACACTGGGATGCATGGATATGATTTTTGTGTTTCGGAGACACTGCGTGCATATTAATCAGCATGTCTGCCAATGGCCATCCCCACTGGCAGTAGTAAAATTAGGGTTACTTAATATTCACATAAATCCTCAAATGAACAAACCCTCGTATATACATGTAGACACATGTATTTGGTATCAGCTGGACAGCGAGGGACTCTATCCACTTTACGCTAGTGCTAGACGGGTGATATTGTTTTTATTGAGTTGGAGTGCCACACCTACCATCAGTTCCCTACTTTATCAAGCCTCATCTCAAAAATTCAAAGAAATAGTGTAGATAACAATAAAGATGACAAATTATCAAGCCTCATCACAAAAATACAGAGAAATTGAATTTTTTTTTTGTTAATGAACCTCACCTGCCATGTTTTTGTTTGATGCCTGAGAGCTTTTTTCCTGTCTTGGCAATTTGGACATGTTTTTATAACCATAGTTGCCAACCCCTCCCGCTCCTCCTCTGTCATGTGACTTTGTCTTCCCTTCTTTTCTTTCCTCCCATAAAAGGCAGAATGCACCCAGTGACACACATTTGTAAATAGTCTAGTCAATTTTGTCATGTCCAATCCGAGGATATTGTCGGCCGCCCCACAACAATTGCCTAAGTTGAGATTAATAAATGAAAAGGACTGTGATCGTTTCTAGCGATTGAATACTAATAATACTAATAGTAAATGATCTCGGTATGGAGAGGGGTATTGATTACTCCACACTCTGATACGTGTTTATTAGCCGAATTTTGATTTGAAAATTGCAATTTATATATATATATTTACCTATATTTATTTATATATATATAATATATATATATATATATATAAATTTTTGCAGAGATGCTGATAGGTACGCATCCTGTGTCACTGCTGAGGCAAAAAAAATCTAAAAGTATGCAGTAAAACCCTATCCATGCATCCCAGTGTTTTTCTTTTTTCTTTCCTCACCATTTCAAGTTAACTGTAAATACATTTCAATAGTTTCTTCGAAATGAATTACAATGGATAGGTTACGAGGTAGGAGTTAGATGGCTTTAGTTGTTTCCCAAGATCATAAATAAAAACCCTATAATTTATCAAGAAACTTTAGTTGGGACCCATTAATTTTCCTGGGGACTCATTAAAAGCAAATATGTGCATCCCAGGACGCTCTAAATCAAAAATCTATCAGCATCATTGCATAGAGACGTTGTTAATAAATAAGATGCTAATTAAGATTAGATAATGATTATCTAATAAATAACTAAGGGAATTGTATAGTTGTTGGTGATGTAGTTTTGGCTACAGTCAGACATACAGATAATCTCCATTATAATTAAATTGCAAATTTAGACCCCCTCCCCCCAAAATTCTGTTGTCTGCAGTTGGTCCCTGTAGAAAGTGCCAGACTTGTTCATTTATTTCTCTCCCCCCTCCTTATGTATTATGCAATCGAGACAGAAGCCCCATCTCCGTCATTCAGATAAAGTGCCTTCCTCATTTGAAATTTCCCCTAACAATCCGTCTCTGTTGTTGTCGTTGTTGTGTTGAGTCATCTCTATGCGTTTTGTATTTGCTAGTCTCCCATGTCATCTGGGGGGGGGGGGGGCAGAGGGGGGAGATGTCTCTGCTTGAACGTCTTGAACAGGGGGGGGGGGTTTCTGCAAATTTGTAAGGTTAAAAAGTCCTGCTGCTTGGTCGGTTAGGCTTGTTAACAGACAAAAATGTCTTGACTAACAAGAATGGATGTCTGTGTGTTTCTGTTTTTGTCGTAGTTTTGATAGAGACACTGCAAATCCTGTGAGAGGAAAATGAAATCACGTTTGACAAGATGAACGGCACAAAGCGGTAAATTGTATTTCTACGAGGAGGAAAAAAAATGTTTCGATGTTGAATGGGGGCAGGATAACCCGAGGCTTTTGAGACTAGTTTCAAATTGAAGATAATAATTAAGGTCTGTCTGGAGATCAGTGCAGTATCTGCGCCTGCCGTCTGGGGATCAGTGCAGTATCTCATGCCGTCTGGGGATCAGTGCAGCCTGCCTGCTGTCTGGGATCAGTGCAGTATCTGCGCCTGCTGTCTGGGGATCAGTGCAGTATCTGCGCCTGCTGTCTGGGGATCAGTGCAGTATCTGCGCCTGCTGTCTGGGGATCAGTGCAGTATCTGCGCGTGCTGTGTCTGGGGATCAGTGCAGTATCTGCATGCTCTGCCTGGGGGTCAGTGTGATATCTGGGTGGTCTGTCTGGGATTGGTGTGTAGTATCTGCACATTCTGTCTGGGATTGGTGTGTAGTATCTGCGCGCTCTGTCCAAGATCGGCATGTAGTATATGCGTGTTTTGACCATGAATGGTGCTCTGGGGAATGTGGAGTACACCTTCATCACCATTACTCCCAGGTCCACTCTGACCCGGAGGACCTGGAATGGTAGTACCTGTGAGGGTCGCATCTATGGGTTCAATAGATCAGAAAATTAATTCTACCAAAATGTGTTATAAAAAAAAAATTGAATATCCAAAGAAGAATAGATAAAAGATGTCTTCAACATAAAATAACCCAATAAGGATTGACATGCCATTAAAGTCAGTCAATGAATCTTTCATTAGATGAGGGATGACAATTTTTACTGATCTTTCTCAGCTTCGGTAACATGTGTATGTGTGCACCCCCTCCCCCCCAGGAGGTCTTGGTCTCTTGGCCACTTATCTGGTCAATAAGTGTTCTCGAGGACTTTAGATTGAAGTGCCAGGTCAGGGTGTGGGGTCTGCTTTTTGAGAGAGCGCACTTTGAGTAACAAACGGTGAGAAAGTGCGGCTTTCTTTTTCCCTCACTCCTTAGTCTGAAGTAAAATGCGTAAACACTTGAAAAAAAAAAAAAATAAAAAGATGAAAAATAAACAAACAGCCTGTGAAGCGGCTGTGTTTTTCGATTATTGGTTAAAGCAGTGAACTGCCAATCAAATTGGGAAAGGTTATTTTTTGTCAAAAATTTAAGAAAAATAAAACCTATTTAGATTTCCAATGTTTATGGAAATAGATTTAAAATAGGATTTTGCTGTAATAAATAGGATATTTATAAAATATTAGAAAAAAACTATTAAGCTCAAAATATTGGTAAATAAATAAGATTTAGAACATCATTTTGTTTCTGATCTTCATTCTTTTCATGCTTCTAAAACAACCCCCAAAATTTCCCTAATATATATATATATATATATATATATATATATATATATATATATATATTTTGTTTCTGATCTTCATTCTTTTCATACTTCTAAAACAACCCCCAAAATTTCCCTAATATATATATATATATATATATATATATACAGAAAATATATTTTTCTCTCTCTCTCTCTCTCTCTCTCTCTCTCTCTGTCTGTCTGTCTGTCTGTCTGTGTGTGTATATATATAGAAAGTCGTCGGGGCGGCCTAATGTCGGTATCAGCCATGCAGCGAGGGTGTCTATCCCCTTTTCACTTTTTTAAATTTCTTAAGCCAGCAACACTGGAGAAGCTAGCTCAAATTGAAACTGAAATGCTCTCCTCTCATTGGATCAAGGAACGTTTGAAATAGGCCTCCAGTTCTGGCTCTCAGTTGTACCATGAACAGGCCTAGAGTACAGTACACCATGTCTGTGACTCAAATCAAAAAATCACTTTTGAACAGACTTCGATGATTGCATAAATGTGACAACTTCTGGTATTTGAAGCCCTGTTGGCTGGGGCATTAGAATATACCAAAATGCACCTCTGCAGAGGGGTAAGATCCCTCTCCCCTCAATAGGGTACTCTATTACCATTATGGCAAACCCCCAACCCTTTTTATCATATATGTGCCAGAAGGCGGTGGCTGAGGGTCTTAGAGTTCTGGCTATGACACTAAACTGCATCTAGTCGGGAAGTTCTAATTTTGGAACTCTGGGGAATGTGGAGTACCCCTTCATTACCATTACTTCCAGGTCCACTCTGACTCAGAGTGGTAGTACCTGTTAGTGTCCTATCTATGGGTTAAATAGAAAAAATAATTGAGTTTGAAAAATGTTTAATACCAATCAAGAATGAATAAAACAAAACGTGGCAACCGTGATGCTCCATGACATGCAACACTCCACTTTGGCCCTTACTTAGGCTAGGCGGGTGGTCAGAGAGCCCCTCTCCAATTAATCGGCTGGTCATGTCAAGCCCTAGCACCTATATGATTGTCCCAACACTATTGCCCTTATGGCAAGCCCCAATCTCAATGTCCTGGGTATGATGTTAAACTCTATCTGATGGTGAAGTTCCAATTCTAGAGCTCTGGGGAGTGTGGAGTACCCGTTCATCACCATTACTCCCAGGTCTGCTCTGTCCCAGAGTGGAAGTACGTGTTAGGGTCCCATCTATAGGTTGAATAGATAAAAAAATAGCCTGAAAAATTGAGTTTGAAATGAATGTTGAATACCTATCAAGAATGAATAAAACAAAACATCTTTGGCATAAAATAACCCAACAAGGGTTGACATGCCGTAAAACCAACCACATACATTGTTTTTTGAATTCCTGAGATGACCCCATTTATGGGTTCAATAGAACAAAATGAGTTTAAAATGAAAATTAAGTACGAATCAAGAATGAATAAAACAAAACGTCTTCGGCATAAAATAACCCAACAAGATTTGACATGCCATAAATTCTAACCAACCAACCAACCAACGTTTAGCCCGGAGTGGTAGTACCTGTTAGGATCCTATCTAGGGTTTAAACAGAAGAAAAACTGAATATCCAACAAAAATTAATAAATTGGTGTGATAGCGATGAAGGGGTACTCCACACTCCCCAGAGCTCCAGAATTGGAATGCTGTTTAACGCCATACCAGGACACTAAGACCCTGAGTACTCACCAAGTATTGATAAAACAAAGTACGAATCAAGAATGAATAAAACAAAACGTCTTCGGCATAAAATAACCCAACAAGGGTTGACATGCCGTAAAAACCAACCAACCAACCAACCAACCAACCAGGTGTTTGATCAGTTACACATCTACGCTGTCACCTGTTAGTCTTGTGATGGTATATTAATAATTCTCGCACTCAATAAACCGCTAGGTAATACACCAGGCAAGATACTGTTGAATGTTTGTCTTGTAAATTCACTCTTCAGGTGGACAGGATGAGTGATCTCCCTAATCCCCCCCCCCCAACGATTTGGTAAGGTGTGACTTATAAAATGTTTACCGTCAGAAAAGCCACTGACTGACGACCATTGTTAACTTGCTGCACCCTCTGTGTCCGACAGAGTTTATGTTTTCTTTTCATTTAACGCGGACTTTAATTTACTTATCGGAAATTTCTTAACTTTTTTTTGGTATTGTTTTGTTTAACTTTTGTCGTTGTTGACGTTTGACTCACCCAACTTCCTGTTGGAGTTTCGTCTAAAAAAACAAACAAAAAAAAAAAAACTAAAACAAAACATTGTTTTTGTTTAACCCTTGCAGTGCTGATTAAAATGTTGAGCAACAACCTGCAGATACGAGAGATAGGTGGATTGACAATTTTGATTTTGGTATCGATTTTCCGGTTATTTTTGTCTTTCATAACTTGGTTTTCTGTTGAAGTTTTATCTTACCCCCACCCCCCAAATCAAGATTTTGCATTGCGCTTTCGTAGTGCTGACTAAAGTTTAGAGCACCAACATGCAGATACTAGAGTTTGGTAATTTTTTTCTTTGATGTTTCGGTTTTCTGTTGGAATTTTTCTAATTTACATATCGGAGATTTCTTAACTTTTTTTTTTTTTTTTGTTTAACTTTTGTCGTTGTTGATTGACTCGCCCAACTTCCTGTTGGAGTTTCGACTAAAAAATAAAAAAATAAATAAAAAAAGACAAACAATAAACCCCAACATTATTTCACTTAACCCTTGCAGCACTGATTAGAATTTTAGAGCACCAACATGCAGATCCCTGAGTTGAATGGTTTGGCAATTTTGATTTTGGTATCGATTTCAGTTATTTTGTCTTTGATATCTCAGTTTTCTGTTGGAATTTTGTTTAAAAAAAAAAAAAAAAAGAAAAAAAAACAAAAAGAAAGAAAAAAACAACAACATTGTTTTGTGTAGTCCTTGCTGTGCTGATAAAATTTTTGAGCACCAATGTACAGACCCCCCCCCCGAGTTGGAGGGATTGGCAATTTTGATTTTGGTATCAATTTCGGTTTTTGTCTTTGATATATCTTGGTTTTCTTTTCTGTTTTTTTTTTTTCTTCTTGGTTTGAAGGTATTTTTATCAACAAATAACTTTTTTTTAGTGGTTTGAAGGTGTTAAAAGTAAGCCATCACCTATTTTTTTTTATTGACAAATAAATGTAAATATTTTACCCATCCCCCTAAAATATTTTTTTTTTTTTGGTATTTTCATTTTATACTAATTCAAAACAACTATCACAAATTTTAAAATAAATACAACCGAGTTTCAAAAATAAAAACAATCAATACATTATCAAACCAAATAACTGTCACAAAGGAAGTTCAATAGTAGCACGGGTTGGATTTTCAGCAGACACCACTTAGTGTTTTTAGGGCATTAAGAATTTATTTAATTCAAAATTTTATCGGCATTAAATGACCCACTGAGGTTGATATGCCGTAAAACAAAATCAAACCAAACCAAACCAAAAGTGTATTCTAAAGCCCCACCTAGCACCTATATGATTTTCCCAACCCTATTGCCTTTATGGCAAGCCCCAACCCTTTTTATCATATGGGTGCTAGAAGGCGGTGACTGAAGGTCTACATGTCCTGGGAATGACATTAAACTCTCTCATGGTGAGGTTCCAATTTTGGAGGTTTGGGGAATGTGGAGCACCCCTTCATCACCATTGCTCCCTGGTCCACTCTGACCCGGAGTGGTAGTACCTGTTAGGGTCCTATCTATGGGTTAAATAGAAAAATGTATTTATAAAAAAATTGTATTATCCATTAAGAATTGATTTATTTCAAAACTTTATCGGCATTAAATGACCCACTGAGGTTGATATGCCGTAAAACAAAACAAACCAAACCAAACCAAACCAAAACCTAATCTCAATTATCTACTCAGAGCTGAATGGGTGACCCAACGGGTCACGTTTTATCTAGTGTATATATATAATTTCCTAAGCTCTAAGCTTGAAATAACCCCAGATGGGTTGATATGCCATGAAAATACATCAACCAACCATACAACAGAATCCCCAATGGTGCTAACATATTGTTATAACCGTCAACTACAAAAGTGTAAATATAGCTATACAACATATATAATTTCCTAACCTCTAGGTATGAAATAACCCCAGACAGGTTGATATGCCATTAAAATCTATCAACTAAATCCCCAATGATGCTAACATATTGTTATAACTGTTAACTACAAAAATGTAAATATAGATGTACAACATATATTATTTATTAACCTCTAAGCTTGAAATAACCCCAGATGGGTTGATATGCCATTAAAATCCATGAACATGATTCCCAACAATACTAACATTTAGTTAAAACCATTAACTACAAAAGTGTAAATATAGATATACAACATATATTATTTACTAACCTCTAGGTATGAAATAATTCTGGACAGGTTGATATGCCATTAAAATCCATGGATGTGATCCCCAATGATACTAACATATCATTAAAACCGTTAACTACAAAAGTGTAAATATAGATATACAATGTATATTATTTCCTTACCTCTTGGCATGAAATAACCCCAGACAGGTTGATATGCGATTAAAACTTATCAACTAAATCCCCAATGATGCTTACATATCATTAAAACCATTAACTACAAAAGTGTAAATATAAGTGTACAACATATATTATTTCTTAACCTCTAGGCATTAAATAACCTCAGACAGATTGATATGCCATTAAAATGCATGAACATGATCCCCAATGATGCTAACGTATCATTAAAACCGTTAAGTACAAAAATGTGAGTATAGATATACAACATATATTATTTCCTAATCCCTAGGTATGAAATAACCCCGGATAGATTGATGTGCCATTAAAATCCATCCATCAACCAACCAGCCAATCAATCATTGAACTCGTGTCTGGACTTGTACTGGCAATCAGGGTAATTGATCGAGCCACGCACAATCACCCCACCCACCCAGTCGTGTTTCGATCTTGCTGATTTAACAGATCTGTTATCTGTCTTTGTCCTAATCTGACAAGATCAAATACCACACAGGGACAGATTGATTATTTTGTCGCTTTGTTTCTTTGGGAGAGGGCGAGCGAGCGACTCTTATTTGATGAGTGTTGAATATATTTATTCCATTTAGATGCATATCGAACATGCTTAGATCGTATTTAAGATCAGAGAAGTTGTGTGTTTCAAGGTGAACACGATCACGAACAAATATAGACATTCAGGGGTGAGGAAAAACGAGACCTAATGAACCCTTACCTACCTACGTATTTGTTTTACTATCTATTCCCAATAGAAATCATTATCACTTGTTTCAATGATGTATATCCGTAATTATTTGTGTATACATGCATATATATATATATATATATATATATATATATATAATATATATATATATATATATACACACAGTGATACTGATAGCTTTTTGATTTAGTGCATCCTGGGATGCAAATATTTGCTTTGAATGAGTCCCAGAGAAAATTTATGGGTCCCAACTAAAAGCTGCCTAACTCCTACCTTGTAACTTATCCTGTGTAATTCGTTTATAAAAAAAATATTGAAATTGTAAATATTTATGCATATCAGCAGTAATGCTGATAGCTTTTTGATTGAGTGCGTCCTGGGATACAAATATTTGCTTTGAATGAGTCCCAGGAAAATTTATGGGTCCCAACTAATGTTTCTTGATAAATCATAGGGTCTTTATTTATGATCTGGGGAAACAACTAAAGCCATCTAACTCCTACCTTGTAACCTATCCTGTGCAATTCATTTCTAAGAAACTATTGAAAGGTATGTAAAGTTAGGTTGAAATGGTGAGGGAAGAAAAAAGAAAAACACTGGGATGCATGGATCTGATTTTACTGCGTCCTTTTAGATTTTTATACGTCAGGGACGCAAAATCATATCCATTAGTCCCAGTGTTTTTCTTTTTTCTTCCCTCACCATTTCAAGCTAACTGTAAATACATTTCAATAGTTTGTTAGGAATGAATTACACAGGATAGGTTACACGGTAGGAGTTAGACGGCTTTAGTTGGGACCCATAAATTTTCCCAGGACTCCTTCAAAGCAAATATGTGCATCCCAGGATGCACTAAATTAAAAAGCTATCAACATCACTGTGTATGTATGGAAGATTTTCTCATAATTTTCATCTGTATTTGATAAATTCAATTGTGTTGTTGTTCATTGAATGTTTGGTGGTAACTGTGAAAAAATTTTTTTTTTTTTTTTTTTCCGGCGAAGATATAGTTACGCTCAAACATTCAATGAACAACAACACAATTGAATTTATCAAATACAGATGAAAATTATGAGAAAATCTTCCATTCCTCTGATGATGAGCTTTGCTTGAAAATATTTAGGACCCTTAATATGAAAAAAAAAAAGAAAAAAAAGAAATAAATATGTTTTTTAAACATAAATGTGCATTATTACGCCTTCAAAAAATTTATTATTACATTTTAATTAATGCTTCGAACTCACTATGAAAATAATGACAAAAAAAATCTTTATATATATATATATATATATATATACACAAATAATTATGGGTATACATCATTGAAACAAATGATAATGATTTCTATTAGGAATAGATAGTAAAACAAATATGTAAGTAGGGAACAGTCCGACAAGAAATATCTGTCGGCTGGGGCGTTAGAATGCACCGACTGCACCTCTGCAGAGGGGTAAGACTCCCTCAATGGGGCCACCTGTGGCTGTGGGTGGCAACCCATGATGCTTAAGGATAGAACCCAGGTGGATGAGCAGTTCATGACTTGCAATACTCCACTTTGGCCCTATCTTGGGCTAGACGGGCGGTCGGAGAGGCACCCTCCGATCGATCGGTTGGTCACGTCAAGCCCTAGTACCTATATGATTGCCCCAACCCTATTGCCCTTATGGCAACCCCCAATCCTTCTTATCATATGGGTGCTAGAAGGTGGTGGCTGAGGGTCTACTTGTCCTGGTAATGACGTTAAACTCTATCTGATGGTGAGGTTCCAGTTCTGGAGGTTTGAGGAATGTGGAGCACCCATTCATCACCATTGCTCCCTGGTTCACTATGACCCGGAGTGGTAGTACCTGTTAGGGTCCCATCTATGGGTTAAATAGAAAAACATGAGTTTATAAACGAAATTGTATTATGCATTAAGAATGAATTTATTTCACAACTTTGTTGGCATTAAATGACCCACTGAGGTTGATATTCTGTAAAACAAAAACAAGACAAGACAAAACAAACTGAAGAAAACCGGAGAGCACATCGGCCGAAACATTGTACAGATAACAATAAAGATGAGGACAATAGTCCGAATCATCCCAATGATACTGAAGATAAATATTTTTTTCTTTTTTCCTTCTAATTTCAGTTAATCAATATCGTCTGTTTCCAAAGTCGTTAGGGGATATTGTGTCTACGTATGATGTACAAGAACTTCACTTATCCCTTACCCAGGGGATATGGAGACATGATAAGTGGGGCTATCCAATCCATGATGCTCCCCCTGGAGCTGAGCTGTGGGTGTGGTTCTTACCCACAGTTGCCAGGTAAGTTTTTGTTTTGTTTCATCACTTTGATTGTGAGTCGTTAAGTCACCATCTGGTTTCTGGTTTCTTGAATGCCAGGTTGGTGATGCTCATTATCATCAAATATTCAGCTCGGTATTATTCCATTTAAGAGCCAGTTTATCTCAGACTGTAGAGTGTCTGACTAGGAACCACAAACAATGTTCCGAGTTTGATACTGGCCCTCACTTACTAGGCATATGAGTAGTGTAGGGATCTGTGCAGTAAAATGAGGAGCTGATGGTACGTGTGGCATTCCACCTCAGATGCTCAAACAATCTCCTTGGACTAGCGCTTGTGAAAAGGGGATAGACTCCCTCACTGTCTAGCTGATACCGACGACTTTACTTTTTTAATATTCCATCTAGGAGTTTTGCCCTGTTGACTGGGTCAAAAGAATACACTGACTGCATCTCTGCAGAGGGGTAAAATCCCCCCAACGGGACCACCTGTTAACTGTGGGTTGCAACCCATGATGCTTAAGGACAGAATCCTCTTGCTTTTACACCTAGTAGTAATTACCATGTACCCTACATGTACGGGTTAGGCACAAGGCCCTATTAATGTGGTACCACCCACAATCCAAAACTCATGGGTGGCGGGTACAAAAACTGTGTTGATCCTGTCGGCATTCCTCCTCAAGGGGGGGGATGCCTTAGGCACCGGGCAATAAACCCATCCCTGCCCCTTAAAATCAAGGTGTTGCCTGGGGGGATAGCCCCCTGGAATCAACACTGTTAATCACCTTATTGGCCCAGCCGGGGGTCTAGTGAGCTTCAGTTGCTGGACCGATAGTCTTAAATTGTGTGAATTTATTTGATAAAGTATTGTCAATTATTATTTATTTAAGACTATTACTACTAGGTGTAAAAGCAAGAGAAATAAGATAAAAGGAATGCTAGTCAAAAATGAATAATAATTGACAATGTTTTATGTAAGAAATTCATGCAACTCAACACTATTACTACTAGGTTTAAAAGCAAGAGAAATATTAAGGATACAAAAAAAAAGTTTACTAAGCAAAGATACAAGGTGAACAGAATAATTGGAAATTGCTAGGTTGAATTACCAAATCCCGTAAGATCTAATTTCTCTTTTCCGAGCTTTCATCGGACATTATTTATAGGGAAAACAGATAATTCCATTCTCATTATTTAAGTACCATATGACCAGTGTAAACATTAATAATATACAAACATTTCTGTGATTTCTAAATATTTTGTATTTATGAATGAAAAATGTTTTATTTTGAATGATTTTGTCTAAAATGTTTTGTCTTTCAACAGTGTCAAACAGAGTTGGTCGGAGTTGGTCAATGCCCTGTCCGGTCTTTTTTGTGCATCGCTGAATTTCATGGATGCCAAATCGACCGTGAATCCCAACTGGTCTTTCCGGCCGCACGGATTGCAAGGGGAAGGTTTTGCTAAAGACGTGAAACTTCTGCGCTATTCAGCTTTACCCCGCGAGGTCGTATGCACGGAGAATCTCACCCCCTGGAAGAAATTGTTGCCCTGTGACTCAAAGGTTGGTGCAATTGTTTAACTCATTGTTTTGCAGCAAGGGTCGAGGACCCTTCGCCCCTCCACCCTCCCGGGGTCGGATCTCCCCTTCTAACCCCCCACCAACCAAAGCCAGCTGGGTCATATATCTAAAGAAAATTTATTATTCATTTGGCCCGCTGTGATTCTTTAAATAAAAAAATAGAATTCAAATTTGAAACTTTTTGGCTATTGTTTCAAATTCAAATTTTGTTGGATTGTTGGTTGGTTGAATTTTATGGCTTGTCAACCCATGTTGGGTTATTTAATGCCAAAGACATTTTGTTGGATTATTTCTTGATTTGTACTTTGTTTTATTTATTCTTGATGAGTACTCAGGGTCCTAGTGTCCTGGGTATGGTGTTAAACAGCATCTAATAGTGAATTTGGTTGGTTGAATTTTATGGCATGTCAACCCTTGTTGGGTTATTTTATGCTGAAGATGTTTTGTTGGATTATTTCTTGATTTGTACTTTGTTTTATTTATTCTTGATGAGTACTGAGGGTCCTAGTGTCCTGGGTATGGTGTTAAACAGCATCTAGTAGTGAATTTGGTGGGTTGAATTTTACGGCATGTCAACCCTTGTTGGGTTATTTTATATGCTGAAGATGTTTTGTTTTATTCATTCTTGATGCATTCAAAAAAATTTTTTTTTTAATACTCAATTTTTTTCAAACTTTTTTTCTATTTAACTCATAGATGAATCCCTAACAGGTATTACCACTCTGGGTCAGAGTGGACCTGGGAGTAATGGCAAAACCATCTGGGTCATATATATCTAAAGAAAATTTATTATTCAGTTGGCCCTGCAGTGATTCTTTAAAAAAAAAAAATAAATAGAATTCAAATTTGAAACTTTTTGGCTATTGTTTCAAATTCAAATTTTGTTGGATTATTGGTTTGAACCATTACCAGGATGGCTTTAGCATTAAATAACCCATGATAGTTGATATGCATTAAATGAAGAAACCAAACCTCAAAAAAATAACATGCATTACGCTGAAAGCACTAGTTCCTGTTTGATCCACGAAGTTAAGCAGCAATAAGCCAGTTCATTACTTAATAGGGTGACCATTTAAGCAACAGCAGGTACTGTAAGCAACCTGAGTCCTTTGTTTATTAAAAAATGACTTGATTTAATATTAAATGACCTGAAAAGGGTTAATATGTTGTAAAACAAACCAACCAACAAACAAAACCTAAAAAATAACGCCAGGTTTGATGAAGTTGATATATTGGAGGGTGTGTATGCGGGGAAGGGGGGGTAATACATTTCATTGGGGTAATTATTATTAGTTTTTTCTTTCTTTCTTTTTCTTTAGTTTCTTTCATTTTTCATTTCTTTCTCTCTTTTTCTTTTTCATTTCTTTCTCTCTTTTTCTTTTTCATTTCTTTCTCTCTTTTTCTTTTTCATTTCTTTCTCTCTTTTTTTTTTTTTCATTTTTCTTCTTTATTATCATAAATCAATTTCTTTCTTTTTTCTTTGTTTTCTTTCATTCCTTTTTCCTTTCATTTTTCTTTTTCTTTATCCTTTCTCCCCCCCCCCTAATTCCTGTTTGTCAATTTCTTTATTATCCATTAATTAGCCAAACTTCCAAATTATTTTCTTTCTCTTTTTCTTTTTTTCCTTTTTTTTCCCTCTGTTTTCATTTTTCTTTCTTTTTCCTTTTTCACCCTTTCTTTCATTCTTATCCTTTCTTTCATTTCTTTTTCTTTGTTTTTTTCTTTGTTTTTTTTCCTTCTTCTTTCTCCTAATTCCTGTTTGTCAATTTCTTTATTATCATTAATTAATTTCTTTCTTTTTTCTTTCTTTCTTTTTCTTTTTCACCCTTTCTTGACCTTTCTTTCTCCCCCCCTTCCCTAATTCCTGTTTATCAATTTCTTTATTATCCATTAATTAGCCAAACTTCCAAATTAATTATCAACTAATTAAACACAAATTAATTAATAATTGTTTTACATTTGTTAAACAATGAAAGAATTTTTCTCATTTAAAAAAATTGGATTAAGTTTTCTTTTTCAATGGGATTTGTAATACAAAACAACATCCACTCATTATAGTGTCTGATGATTGGGTTCATTAAGTTTCTCTTTAATAGTAGTAGTAGTTTTTTTTATGGCATATCAAACCTTATGGGTTATTTAATGCCAGACCTTTTTTGGGCGGGGTGGGGGAGTGGTATGTATGATTTGTAAGGAAATAGTTTTTTGTTTAGTATTTTGTTTATCGATTATGTTGGTTGTGTTGTAAGGGAAAATATTTCCACTACAACATGGTTGGACTCTGTTGTAACCTGCTTAGCGAAATAACAACACGGTAGTCCAGCTGACGTTAACCACGAGAAGTAATCACTGCTGCCTTTTATTCACAACTCAAAAAGATGGCTGAAACGGTGCTTCTGTTTCTTAGTATACTACAGACTCATCCAACAGAACACATATAAATATACGAATACACTAGGTTATTTGTAGTCGATTTATGTAGTAGAATTCATATTTGAGTCACTACTAATCGAGTAAATATTCATACTGTTGGAGAACTGCGTGTTGACTATTATTTATATTTCCTGTATAAAAAGTAATAAACCTTTTCCAGATTTTCAATGTCGTTAATTCACTGATTCAGTCACAACAGGTTGGTTGGGTTTTATGGCATGTCAACCCTTGTTGGGTTATTTTATGCTGAAAATATTTTGTTTTATTCTTGTTGGGTATTCAATTTTTTTTCTTCTCAAAATTGATGTTTTTTTTTTTGTTTTTTTTCTTTTTCAAATACGATTTTTAAACTCATTTTATGATCTATTTAACCTATAGATGATACCCTAACAGGTAATACCTATATGGGTTCGAGTGGACTTTGAAGTAATGGCAATGAATCAACCAAGCCTCATGTTTACAAAATATTTAAAACTTTTGACTTCGCGCTCATACCCTGTTGCCCCCACTCTGAACTATAACACTCTGGCTTATTTTTGGGGTGGATGGGGGTATGTCTTATTTTTATATTCTGAAAAGCGACATTAAGAAGTAGAAAATTACAAAATTTCTAAAAACTATCTACATTTATTTACGATTAACAAGATAGCCCTGTCGGCTGTGGCTTTAGAATACACAGACTGCACCTCTGCAGAGGGATAAGACTCCCCCAATGGGGCCAACTGTTGGCTGTGGGTGGCAACCCGTGATGCTTAAGGATAGAACCCAGATGGATGAGCAGTTCATGACTTGCAATACTCCACTTTGGCCCTATCTTGGGCTAGACGGTCGGTCGGAGAGGCCCCCTCCAATCAATTGGCTGGTCACGTCAAGCCCTAGCACCTATATGATTTTCCCAACCCTATTGTCCTTATGGCAAGCTCCAACCCTTTTTATCATATGGGTGCTGGAAGCGGTGGCTGAGGGTCTACATGTCCTGGGAATGGGGTTAAACTCTATCTGATGGTGAGGTTTCAGTTCTGGAGGTTTGGAGAATGTGGAGCACCCCTTCATCACTATTGCTCTCTGGTTCACTCTGACCTAGAGTGGTAGTACCTGTTAGGGTCCCATCTATAGGTTAAATAGAAAAATGTGTTTATAAAAAAAAAAATGAGTATCCATTAAGAATGAATTTATTTAAAATAAATTTATCGGCATTAAATGACCCACTGAGGTTGATATGCCATAAAACAAACCAAACCAAACCATTAACAAGTTCTTTTATTCAAAAACTCATCAAACTTTATGAAGTTATTTTATATTTTCTTTCTTTCTAGGTGGGATTGGCTTCACTTTTTAACGCTATGAAATTGTACGATACTGCTTATCATTCCTTGAGTGTTCATCTACGACCCGTTTGTCAGGTGAGAAAACATTTCTTTTTTAAAAATATATATATTTTTTTGTAAATATATATATATATATATATATGCTCAAAAATCTCAACAGTATGCACTGAGTCAAGTAAGGTGTTTATTTAATTGTTGTTTTTGTTTCTCTTTCTCCCCCCAGGATGAATCTTGCAGCAAACCTTCAATTGAATTAACTCAATCACTTGCCGTTGTTTTTGATTCAACTTTAAAAAATCATGGATATCAAAGTAAGTAACAAAAAGAAAAGAATATTTTTTTTACATTAATAAGGGTTAATATCATTGTGTGTCTGGGTTTTTCTTTTCTTTTGGAAGTCTGTCGCAACATCGGAAACATCGACCGTTAGTTGTAGGATTGGGGTACTTACTACTCACTTAAATCCCCTACACAACTTGGCACTGGGGCTTCCAGGAAAACTTGCCTCTTGTGAAGTGACTCAATACTACCTTAGACAGCAGCTCGTCCTGGACTTTCCCTTGCCACTGGACTAACTGTGTGACTACCAAGATAGTGAACTGGGGTCTGTGCAGCCTCTTTCCACTAAAATATATCACGCACAAGTTTCACTGTTTCACATTGTAGGATATTATAGAGGGTCTGTCCAGTTTGTCTGGATTATGTCTTCCTCATTCTTTTATCCACATATAATAATGATAATCTATTTTTAAAGAATTATTTTCCTTCTTCACTAGAGGGTTCTCAATTAAGAATGGCTGGAAATCAACTTGACTTAATTTTAGGTCTTTTAAAAAGATTATCTTTGTCATTGGCAAAGAAATGATACATAAAAGGTTAGTTTGGAGGGAGAGAAGATAATAAAAATGCTGGGGCTTCCGGAGAGGCTTGTCTCTCGTGAAGTGACTCAATACTACCTTAGACAGCACCCTGCAGCAGCTTTGGTAATCCTTTGGTAAGCGTAGAAGTCCTATCCTGCGTATTGGTAAAGGTCCAGTGATTTAATCCTATGTCTGTAGTCAGCGAACGCTACAGTAATTATGACCAGTAGGGTCGGTTAAATATTGTATCAGCCTCAGAGTACTGCCAATGATTGGCCAAGGAATAGATCACATGATCTCGCCTAGTCTATAAGTAGGAATGGGGATCTAACACACACCTTATATATAAAAAAATCTCAACAATGGTACTAATGCACAATAGCATGCAAGAGAGAATATCATTAGACTATATATAAAAAGCATTACATTTCATTACATACACAAAACCTTTGAAACGTTAGGGTTTGGCTACTTTAGGAGTTTCTGACATTGCGTGCTATTCTGCATTAGAGGGTTAGGCTACTTTGGAGTTTTGTAATCTAATGCTATTTATATGCCAAATTCGATTCTAATGATATTATCTCTTGCGCGCTATTCTGCATTAGTACCTTAAGGTTAGTACACTTTGTGAGTTTCCATAATCTAATGCTATTTATATGCCAAATTCGATTCTATGATATATCTCTTGCGCGCTATTCTGCATTAGTACCTTAAGGTTAGTACACTTTGTGAGTTTCCATAATCTAATGCTATTTATATGCCAAATTCGATTCTAGTGATATTATCTCTTGCGCGCTATTCTGCATTAGTACCTTAAGGTTAGTACACTTTGTGAGTTTCCATAATCTAATGCTATTTATATGCAAATTCGATTCTAGTGATATTATCTCTTGCGCGCTATTCTGCATTAGTACCTTAAGGTTAGTACACTTTGTGAGTTTCCATAATCTAATGCTATTTATAAGTAAAATGCGATTCTAATGATATTATCTCTTGCGCACTATTCTGCATTTGTATTATTATTAGGTTAGGGATTTACTGTTATACTTATGTAAATATATATTTATATTTCTGATATTTTTCATTTTTAGATTGGTCATTACGAAAGTTGTTTGGTCGTTCGTTGAGAAACCAATGTCCACTTGCTTATTTAAGTAATATTTATGTGGACACAACTTGCACTCAGGTAAGTGGTCAACGGAACAATCACTTCAATCTACACACACACACATATATATATGTTGAATAATCCAATTGACTGGTAAGTAAGGGATGATTTGGTTAAATCAAACTTAACGACCTAAATTTCACTACTGTATGTCACCCCGCCGAAAGAAAAAAAATACAAAAATCATGAATTAACCGAATTTAATAAAATTTCAGTGTTGATATATTAATGAATCAAAGATATAATGCACCAGTTATTTTATTTAAAAACTTTTATATTTTTTCGGGTCAGTTAACTTTGAACCACATATCTTTGAGGTTCAAAATTAACTGACCTTAAAAAATGTAAAAGTTTTTAAATAAAATATTTCATTAAAATTTCATTAAATTTGGTTAATTCCCTGATTTTTTGGTATTTTTTTTTTTTTTTTTCAGCAGGTTGACATACGATGGTGGAATTTAGGTCCGTTAAGTTCAATATAACCGATGATTCTATTTAATATCATGAAAATCCTATTCTACATCCATACTGTACGCTGTTTCTTGTAGGTGCAACTTAAAGATTCATACAAGGATTTTTATAAATCCCTAAAAAGAGCTCAATGTATAATAACTAATAAATTAATTATATACAGAGGGGATGAGTCCCGTGGCATAGTGGGTAACGTGCTAGACTGCAAAATCATAGTAAGCAAGTTCAAACTCCAGTTGTGCTATGTTCACTTTCAAACAATACTCTTGGGAAAGGTATGAAACCCTCATCCCTCCAGTAGTGGGTTGAATAGTAACACTAATGTTCTCCCACGGGGATGGCTTTGGCATTAAATTACCCATGAAGATTTATATGCCATTAAACAAAAAACAAGCAGATGGTTTTATGTGGAGGTATTATGAAAATCTAAAATATGAAGATAAAAAGCTGTTTAAAATACAAGGGTAGACAACTCTTGCAATAAACTATTTGAAATCTTATTATAATGGAGATTGTGTGTCTGTAACCGAAACTATGTTACTACTAATGTCACAATTCCCTTTGTTATTTATATCACATTCTCCATGATTCTATTTTTATTTAAAACTCAATTATTAATAAAGTTGCTATAAATCATTAATACTTTGGCCTTATCTCCATACTAATAACATGCAATTGTATTTATATATACAACAAAATAGCGGTTTACAGTGTGAACGGGAAGGCTAATTTGCATATTGATATTAAAAATTTGATTTTAATAAATATGTTCTTAGTATTATTGATTTCTAATTGTTTGGTTTTATCTTAATGAATATTAGCAAAAATCTCGGGGATACATTTTAAAAGAAATCCATTAACAAGAAGAAATAACTGTCATTTTATTCTTTACTTGCTATTTTAACTAAATAGTTAAATTAGGAAAATTTAGCAATGAAAGAGAAGAGTTATGGAAGTGTAAGTTTCAGTTGTTCTAATTTTTTTTATTATAACCCCCTCAGTTTCAAATCTTTTTATCTGCATTCTTATTTAGTTTCATTAACCTTTCTAATTTAATACTTAAATACTTGCACCCGCAGACTTTGCTAATAGAAATAATGAAATATATTAAAGGATGTAGTCTGAGGCTCAGAGTAATAGCAATAAAGTAAAGTTGGTCTATTGTTGGTATCAGCCAGACAGCGAGGGAGTCTATCCCCATTTCACTCCTGCTAGACCAGGGAGATTTCTTTTTTTGCTGAAGTAGTGCACCACACCTACCATCAGCTCCCCACTTTACCGCACAGATCAGTTTACCCAATCCATGCTTCTGAGTTTCTGGGGGCCTGTATCAAACCCAAAACCTTGTAATTCCTGGGCCGATGCTCTACCAACTGAGCTAAACCAGCTCCATAGTTGCAATTAAAAGAAATTAAAATCGTATTAAAAAGTGAGATTTGGTATCTATCTGTCTGTAACTGAAACTACGTCATTGCTTACATCACAATACCCTCAGGAATTGTGTAAGTTTATCAATAAGTATTTGATGTATAATCAAAATCATTAATACATAGAATAAATCTTATTTATTAACAATGTCTCTATGAAAATCTAAGTTAGAATGAAAATCACTAAGAAATAAAGGTTTACATAATATATGATGAATTAATTTGCATACCAGTTTTAACAAAACCAGGTTTAATAAATAATTATTTGGTTATTGACCCTAATGTTATTGTTTTATTCTCCAGTATATTAAAATCAATCCTATGAATAATTCTATATAGAAACCAATTAAAATATAATCAAAATATGTGATCATTTTATATGTGTTCTTATTTATGTTCGTTAGTCTTTCTAATTTAATATATTTCATTACATTAAAATTTAGATACTTATGTCCAGAGGGCGCATATTCTTGCTAGTTAAGATAAAAGAAATACTAATAAAAACACTTGTCCAACCCTCATAAGTGGGATGAGAGGCAAATACCTACTAATAAAAACACTTGCTCATAACTGACAATAACTAGAATGAAAATTTGGTGCTCTTCAAATATGTGATCTACCGAATGGTTTCTAATCCAATATGTGATCTACTGAGTTGTTTACATTCCAATATATGATCTACCCATTAACTACCCATTATTTTCCCATTAAACTAACCATAAACCATAACCCTAACCCCAATCCTAACCCTTCTTTTTTCCTAGTAGATCACATACCATGAATAGTAGATCAAAAACCTTCGGTAGATCACATATTGGAAGAGCACCGAAAATTCAATATCTTACAATTTTTTTTTTCTCTGTGAAACAAGGGAGGTAATTTAACTTTTTTTTGAGTTGAGTCTTATTGAAAATTCTTTTGAACACATGACCCCCTCTTTTCATTTAACGAACCCCCACAAAGTGAGTGAGTCTTTTTATTCAACAAAAATGAAACGTAATGACACCGCTAACTGTAAGGTTTAATTCACAATTTCAATTAATAAGAATTCTAATTGTTACTAAAACTTTTGAATCTTTTGAATGAAAAAAGAAAAATTTACATTTGACCCGAGAGATTCAAATAACACTCACATTCTGGGATGGAATGTCTTTTTTTAAAAATTTGTATTAAAAAACGTATTTTGGTTTAGAAATTTTTCTTTTTTCATTCAACAAAAAAATGTGCTCTGATGACGGCCAGTGTTTATAAAATTTCTTTTACAATTGTCTTTGTTTAAATTTTAAAATGATTTCAATTGAATTACATTTTATATTGTTTTTCTATATCTATACCTTTCTTCAGTAATGTGATCACACCTTTGTAACGGCATGGGGATCCCTCCCCATTCGAACCAATTGTTGAACACATCCGTCAGAATAGGGACAAAAATGTGCGACATCCTCAAGTACAGTTCATAGGGCAGACCATCCAGTCCCAGCGCTTTGTTGAGGCCGCCCTGCTTCAACGCATCATGGACTTCGCAATCCGTCACTCTCCCCTCACAGCTAGCCGCTTCCGCCTCCTCAAGGCGGGGGAAGTCGGATAAATAGCTGTTGAACTCCTGCATTGGGAGGTTCGGCAACCAGGCAAAGCTTGCCTGAAAATGAGCCCGAAAGGATTCCCGAATTTCACGAGTCGACCGAAGGCTGTGCCCGTCTGGGGTTCGAACACTGCTGATATATCGATCAGCGAACCTTCGCAACTCTTCCTTACGCATCTCTGTGTCGAGATTCACCGCTTCGTTGGACACTCTATTTAGCCTAGTTCTAACTATGAATCCCTGATAACACTCGCTACTCAAGCGCACAAGGTCCCGTCTAGCTAGATCTATGGCTAGGGGATACCCCCCATCCACCGCCCGGGAAACTCTTTCTCTAATGGCCTTCTCCTTCGGTGTCCTATCTAAGACGAGCCGTTGGCAATATTTAATGGAGAAATCCTTAATCCTACGCTTAAGGGTACCCCACCACTTATTCCTGATAACCGCCCCCACTAACGCCCCGCTCCCGGAAGTCCAGTATCCCCAGTAAGAAGGTATTGAACTTCCAGTAGGCGGTCAGCCTAGGCCTAACACCTAACTGAAGAGTGACAGTAAGCAATTTATGGTCACTCTTCATATAATCGTGGAACACAGGGCACCTAACAAAATCAAAGTCGGCTCCCCTAACTAACACACTGTTGAATTTCGATTCGAAGTGTGTCTCCTGCACTGCGGCAACATCCACTCGAGGTTAATGAATTCAGCAATCGCAAAATTAGCGCGTGATGCATCCTTCATGCCCCTCGCGTTCAGACTGGCTAGAAAAGTCATCTTACCTTGCTTATTCACTGTCCACTATGGACCGGAAGTCGAACGATCTCAGTTCGCCGACTGCGAGACCCATACTACCTTTGCCGAGTTCAACTGAGACTTGGTTTGTACGGTTGATGCCGCCAATGTCCCTGGGACATAGAACCTTTAGAGCCCTATATAAACAAGGGTGGACATAAATGGGAGCCCTCCCCTGGCAGAAAGTTTTCATATGATCAAGAGAGGGGTGCTCCCTATCCGGCATCCTCATATCTGGGAAGGCCACCTCGGCTGCTTTCACCATGGACCACACACCAGTGGTGCGGCCCGCCGCCTCCCGAATATAGATCATCACCAGGGGTACACCCCTAAAATTCATTGGGTCTGTCGGTCCTTTTTCCGTCAACAGTTTCAAGCTCCTCCAGGGGGCGAAGCGCAGTTCTCTGAACATGCAGTCAGGTCTTTTTTGGCTGGCGCATGCCAAATCTCACATACATTCTCCCCCTCCAGAAACAAAAGATCCTTCTTTTGTCGTCTTCTGGAGAGGGCTGTGAGTTTGCATCCCCTGGAGGTGAGTCTGTGAGTTTTTAGTGGGGAAGTTGGGGGGGCTGTTAAGTGGAAAATGTCCCCTTCACCAGTCTCCTCCATTGCTTTTTGTTTAGGAGAGGAAGGTGGTGTATGTATATTTTTTCCTGGGGGCTGGGATTGGGTTACGGGATTTATGGTTTTTATTTGTTTTTTCGGTTGTGTTTGCAACTCTTTTTTCTTTTTGTGGGGTAGTGGGCTGGGGTTCCTCAACTTTTTTCTTTTTGGGGTCTTGTTTTGTAAGGAGTTCTTTCCTCCTTTTCTGATAGGATGAAGACTCCCTGGTATCCATTTTCTCCTTTTGTAGAGATCTTGAGGGTCTTGTCCCCTCTTTTTGATATGGTATTTTTTCCGTGACAGGAGTGTCAGAAGTGACCATGGCGTGAGATTTTTTTAATCCCCTTCTTCACAACCACGGACCACCCCCCTCCTGTCATTGTTGCTGGTTTTGGTGTCATAGGCTCTTTGATGGTCATTGGTTCTTTGACGGCCAGGGGTTTGTCTGCGGCATTGGTAGTAGGGTTTTTTCACTCCGGACAGTTCCTGGCTATATGGCCCATAAAGTGGATTGTATCTGCGATGGCCGAGAATCCCTCCTTATTTAGGGTCAGCTTCAACACAAAATTAGCGACCTGGATCCCCAATTTTCCATATAGGGGATTCATGGATTCCAGGCCTCCGAATGTCCTGAAAAATGCCGCCAGATGTTTTTGCGGGAGTTGGGGAGGGTTTCTGTACATTTGCCGATATCCCAGATATTCCAGCTGCAGTCGGTAATTATTGTAAACAAAATCCTTTCTTGCTTGCCTCTCCGCCTCTTCTTTGGTTGGCAGCAGCAGCTCCCAGGCTGCGAAGCTCCTTTGATAGACATACTTTGCCGGGGTCTTAGTAGCAATCAGTATGTCTATCAATTCCTCTCTCCTTGTGCCTATCAACCTTTTGGTTGAGGCATTTGTAGACACCAGAGAGAGGACCCTGAGATTTATTTCCTGGCAAATCTCTGGGATTGGAAGAAAAACGTTCCCTTCCGTGAACTTAGCGTAGACCATTTTTTTTCCTGGTGTTCCTGGAGTCTGCCTGGTCATTGGTGGTCTCCATGTTGCTGCTGCTGCTGTCTTTGTGGGTGTAGCAGAGCCATTAGTTCCAGAAGGGCACTCCTTTGGTGATGAAGAATAAGAGAAGAGGTTGGGCCAGTCATCCTCATTCAACGAGAATGGGGATGAAAATGGCCCCTTCTGTAGTTTCGATGTTGAAGGTTCTGCCCGGGAGGGTTTGGTAATGGGTCCCTTTTTTACGGGTTTGGCCCCTTCTGGACCGGACGTATCCCCTTCCACAGGTAGAATGGGGTTGGCCCCTGGTGGGCCGGACGTAAAACCTTCCACAGGTAGAACAGGGTTTGCCCCTGGTGGGCCGGACGTAACCCCTACCACTGACTGAACGGGGTTTGCCCATGGTGGGCTGGACGTAACCCCGTCCATCGTATCGGCCACCGACACAGAGTGACTATTTGTCAACCCTTGGGAGAGTGTCCTTCCTGGACCTGGCTCTCCCTCCGCGCTCCCCTTGGTGCCATCCGGCTGAATGGTTCCTGACTCCTGGCCGTCTATTTCAATGATCACCAGGGCTGTGGGATTATCAGACCCGCAGTCTGACGCATCCATCATGACCGATTCTCCTTAACAGGAGTCAACTTTTCCCCTAAACAGAGGCAGCCAACAGTTTCTCCCTTAACAGGGACCAACTAGAGTGCACTTTTGGTAGTAAACCCTTCTTCTTCTGGCTGGACTTGCTGTGGTCGTAGCTCAAAGAACAGGAAACACGTGATCCTTAAAAGTATGATGTATTTGATGTGTGCCGGCTGCATCTCTGCATCCGACTCCACAACAAATACGTTTATTTATATGAAATCGGTACAGAAGATGCAACCGGACACACATCTGGGCATAATGCTCGAAGTTTTTATTTTTTTGGGGGGAACGGGGTAGAAAACTGGTCATGCTTCTATATCTTTTAGTTAAAATGTCTTTTTAACAATCTCCTCCATTTCTTTTTGTTTGGGAGAGGAAGGTGGTGAATGCATACTTTTTTAAGGGGACTGGGATTGGGTTACGGGATTTGTGGTTTTTTTTGTTTTTTCGGTTGTGTTTGCAACGCTTTTTTCTTTTTGTGGGGTAATGGGTTGAGGTTCCTCAACTTTTTTCTCTTTGGGGTCTTGTTTTGTAAGGAGTTCTTTCCTCCTTTTCTGAGAGGATGAAGACTCCCTGGTGTCCATTTTCTCCTTTTGTGGAGATCTTGAGGGTCTTGTCCCCTCTTTTTGGTCTGGTATCTTCTCCATTTGAATGACAGGAGAGTCAGAAGTGGCAGTGGCATGAGAGATTTTTATCCCCTTCTTTACAACCACGGACCACCCCCCTCTTGTCGTTGCTGGTTTTGTTGTCTCTGGTTTTGTTGTCTTTGGTTCTTTGATGGCCAGGGGCTTGTCAGCGGCTTTGGTAATAGGGGTTTTCCTTTCTGGACAGTTCCTGACTATATGGCCCTGCTTCCCGCATGTTGGGCGGCGAGGCTTTCTTCCCTCAACCACAACCAAAATTGTGTTATCCAAAAAGTGGATTGTATCTGGGATGGCTGAGAATCCCTCCTTCTTCAGGTTCAACTTTAACACAAAATTGGTGACCTGGATCCCCGGTTTTCCATATAGGGGATTCATGGATTCCAGGCTCCCGAATGTGCCGAAAAATGCTGCCAGATGTTTTTGCGGCAGTTGAGGAGGGACCCCGTAAACGGTCACCTTTGTTTGCCGACATCCCAAATACAACGGTTGCAGTCGGTAATTCTTGAAAACAAGATCTTTTCTCGCTTGCCTCTCTGCCTCTTCTTTGGTCGGCAGCAGCAGCTCCCAGGCTGCAAAACTCTTTTGATAGACATACTTTGCCGGGGTCTTAGTAGCAATCAGTATGTCTATCAATTCCACTCTCTTTATGCCTATCAACCTTTTGGTAGAGGCGTTTGTCGTTACCAGAGAGAGGATCCATGTCCACATCTCCACCCTGAGTGATCAAGTCGAAACTGTCGACCAGATCGAAATCAACCATTAGGTCACCCGGAGTCTGTCTGGTCGTTGGTGGTCTCCATGTTGCTGCTGCTGTCTTTGTGGGTGTAGCAGAGCATTAGGTTCAGAGGGCACTCCTTTGGTGATGGAATCTGAGAAGAGGTTGGGCCAATCATCCTCACCCAACGAGAATGGGGATGAAAATGGCCCCTCCTGGCCCTTCTGTAGTTTTGATGTTGAAGGTTCTGCCCGGGAGGGTTTGGTAACTGGTCCCTTTTTCATGGGTTTGGTTCCTTCCTTTGTTTGAACGGGTTTGGCCCCTGCTGGGTCGGACTTGTCCCCATCCAGGTTTTGTGGAAACGGTCAGGACTGGTTTCAGCCAACAGTGGCTGCGAACCCTTCTTTTTGTGGTTGGGTTGGGGTGAATGGTTCCTGACTCCTGGCTGTCTACTTCGATGATCACCAGGGCCGTGGGATCATCGGACCCGTCAGACCCGAAGTCTGACGCGTCCATCGTACCCTCCTTAACAGGAGTCAACTTTTCCCCTAAACAGAGTTTCTCTTAACAGGGACCCACTAGAGTGCACTTTTGGTAATCCTTCTTCTTTTTCTGGTTGGACTTGCTGTGGTTGTAGCTTAAAGAACAGGAAACACGATCCTAAAAAGTATGATGTATTTGATGTATGCCGGCTGCATCTCTGCATCCGACTCCACAATAAATATGTTTATTTATATGAAATCGGTACAGAGAAATGCAACCAGACACACACCTGGGCACAATGCCCAAAGTTTTATTTTTGGGGGGAAACGGGTACAAAACTGGTCAGATAGTTCTGTCTTGTAGTCCACTCGCCGACGAATCCATACAAAAATAAGCATGTCATCATGCTTCTACACTACTGTTCTCCGAGAAAATCCGCTGTCACTTCTATAATGTGCTGGCCTACTATCCCAATGATAAATAAATTTATTTACAATCTAATACTGCATTGAAGGTGGGATTGAGGGGGCGAAAACACAAAAGTCCCAACGAAAAACAAGAAACAGAAATAAAAGAGGCCATTTTGGTTACCCCTTTCCTCATCTATTGTATTGGGACCCGCCGACTGTCTTCCGGAAGACCGAAAGCAAGCCGATCAGTTTCCCCTAGGCAGGGAGTGGGTGTCCTTAATATGGTCAAGGGGAAGAAATGAGGGATGCTTGGAGGGTTTTGGATGATTTAATCGAATCGTGCTGACTCTCCAGGAACAAAATACTAAAAGGTTATACGGGGTGTGACAAGAAAATTGTTGGCTAGGGGGTCCTGGATTTGTCCTAATTGAAAAAACTGGGACATGTTCCATTCGTACACCTAACTAAGCAGCCTAAAGAAATCTTAGAGCCGGGCTCGTAGCTTTGCTTTTCTAATTAGAATTATTAGTCTAAGGGGGGGGTATTGGTACCACTTACGGGCCGTAGTGACATGGGAAGCTGGAAAGGTAGATCAAGTCCTGCCCCACTCTCGCACACAAGCTTGCTGACGACCACCTTTTGCAGAATGTCATGAAAGGAAGCTTCTTTTTGTCGCATCTAATCTTCACTCTAAGCTGATGCTTAAGAAGATTGATAAATCCCGACAGGAAAAAGCCTCTTCTATGCAATTCTCAGTCGTGTGACCAAATCACCATTCGAAGCCACGGAGTTCCGGAAAACACCTTTCGTCTTTCACCGGAATACGGAGGACTGACATTGTCTACGACGTAACCCACGTCGAGTTGGACCAGCCGATCGGGTACGATGCGAGCAGTGACCTTGTTCACGTATCCAAAGCGGACGAACTTTTGGACAGTGAAAGAAGGCGTGCTCAGGCGTTTCTTCTCCACTGTCGAAACGTTCAAAAAGGGCATTGCTGCCATGTTCGCTTGTAGAGTACGCTTGCGAGGGGCAACACATTTCGAGCGAGTCGCCAGGTTAAAGGAAACTCAGAGTTGTTGAGAAACGCAGAACCTGGCGCCAATTCCAATGGGAGCGGACCTCCCAAAGACAAGGAAGTTCTACAGCGGATCCGTACGGTGCCCTCCACTATCGCCTATATAGTGCCCTTCGAGGCATGAGAATGTCGCTGGACACAGGGAGCTTGCGAAGTGCGTGACGGCATTCAGCAAAAAACTGCGCTTCTCCAGGAGGCCTACAGGGGCCTCAGCTCAGGGACTGCTGTAAATTTGGGAAGGCGGCCCAAATTGTCGGCAGCCACACAGAATTCGTGTTCCAAGATCGATTTAAGAATGACAGTCTCTCGCGGCTCGCTGAGCCGTCAAGTCTGGCATCCCCAAACCTCCATTACAAGGTCGCTGGAACAAACCTGCTACGACCATTGGCCGGCTTCATCACAAAGTGAGAATAGGGACCGTTCAAGTGCAATAACCGAGCCGGGGGCAGAGGAAGTACAGGACAATCGGTAAAGGATCAGGGGGAAAATGTACGTGGCGCACGACTCGCTGCCCTTTAAGGACAACCTCCTTTTCAGCCACAATGCACCAGTGCTTCCACCTTTGTCTGTACTTCGACCAATTCTTCTCTAACTGAAGGCCTGGCCCGAACCAAATCCGAGGATCTTGATTGGACCATCCTTCAGCTGAAGGGCCCTGGCAGAGGAGCGCCACTCTTCAGATTCCAACGCAACCCTTCGCTCTTTTCACAATTGATCTTTGCCCAGTCAACAGCCTCATACCTTGTAAGCGCGCCTCTTTCACCGCAACTATGTCCTCGACCCTGGACACGAACACGGTGACATCAATCGGCGTACGCGGATACCGTGGCGCTAACGGGGCCAGAACAACAATTCCGCGCAGGACCGGACTTGCCGACTCATCCCTAAGCCTACGGAGCAGGGGCTCACGAAGCGAGGACATAGAGTAGAGGAGACAAGGGGCAACCTGTCGGATCGGATTCGTTCGATCGAGAAGGCTGGACGAGGGTTTCCCATTCACCTGTACACTGAGCGTAGGGGATCAATATAGGATAACTATCCATTGGGAATTCGGTTTGAAATCCGGCAGCTCCAAAACAGTGGCAGAACGATGTTCTACCTGTCAATGCTTGGAACTGATCAAATTGATCAGCGCGGCTTTCTCGTTGTCTTTTAACCCCTCTAGGAATGTGCGAATTCAGTGAGGTTTGTCCTTGGATCGTCTTCCTTCAACGTAGTTCTGGCTCGGTCGCAATCAGATCCGCATGACAAGCTGCAAACGATTGGCCAGGACCGGCCAAAATCTTTAACTCTGTGTTTAGTAGAGTTATGCGGCCTGTAATCGTCTAACCTCGCAAACATTCTGCGCTTCTTCAGTAATGTGTATAACCTTTGGTAGCGGGTTGGGGATCCCCCCGCTCGAACCAATTGTTGAACAACATTCGACAGAATAGGGATCAAAAAATGTGCGAGCAGTCCTCAAGTACATTCACT
The DNA here is from genome assembly GCA_023376005.1 of Doryteuthis pealeii. Classification (NCBI taxonomy): domain Eukaryota; kingdom Metazoa; phylum Mollusca; class Cephalopoda; order Myopsida; family Loliginidae; genus Doryteuthis; species Doryteuthis pealeii. The sequence goes on from CM042176.1 coordinate 52,571,768, forward strand.
TCCATAGGGCAAACCATGCAGTCCTGGTCGCTTGTGAAGCGCGAACTGCTCATACGGTCACGGATTTCGGCAATCCGTTCACCTCCTAACAGCTAGCCGCTTCGCTCCTCAAGGCGGGGGAAGTCGGTTCTAAATAGCTGTTCACTTCGCAACGCGGGAGGTTCGGCACTCGGCAATATAGCGTGCCTGAAAATGGAGCCCGAAAGTGATTACGAATTTCCGAGTCGCTTTCTGATAGGCTGTGCTCTGTTGCGGTTGCGAAACACTGCTGATTATTATTTCGATCAGCGAACTTCGCAACTCTTTGCTTATGCTTATTTTGCGTTTGAGATTCACGCTTTCGTTGGATATCATTCTATTTTATGCCTTATGTCTTATTTATTCTATTGAATCTTCTGATTTTAATCTGTTCTTTCTTGTCTTTATCTTCTAATGCGCTCAGGTCCCGTCTGCCTAGATTTATGGTAGGGATTCCCTCTCATCCCCTGTCGGTAATTTTCTCTTTTTTCTCTTAATTGGTTCTCTCTTCTTCTTGATGCTTATCTAAGACGCGCCGTTGGTATATTGGGATGGAGAGTCCTTTAATTCTTCTTTATTTCTGTCTTTAATGGGTTATTTTTTCTTACTTTATTTATTTCTCTCTTGATAATGTTCTTCTAATCTTTTTTATATTTGCTTCGTTGATATGAATAATTTGCACTTCGTTCTTTCCTTGGAAGTCTGTATCCCATAAGGAGGTATTGAACTTCAGTAGGCGGTTCAGCCTAGGCTATATCACCTAACTGAAGAGTGACAGTTAAGCAATTTATGGTCAGTCTTCATATATGTGGACACAAGGGCACTAACAAAATCAATTGTCGTGTTCTTTCTATAACACTCTGTCAGTAAGATTTTGAGCCAGGGGATGAGCTACGTAGTCATGTTCTACATTCACCTGGGTGATCCAGGCGTAACCTTTTCGGCATTGGTAGCTCAGTGCTGTCTTTCACTTCCTCTTCTTTTCTTCTCTGATCTTCTTCTTTTGTTTCTTTTATGTTCTTTTTTTTTTCTCTTTTCTGTGTTTTCTATTTTTTTTGGATTTCTAAGTGATTCACTTTTCAATTTCTACTTTTTCATTTTTTATATTATCTTTAGTCTCTGTTTGTTTGTACACTTCTCTAAATAAGGCCAACATGCCGAAAAAAGAGGATCTCTTCCGAGCGATATTGGATGCATAAACTGCGACCAACGAAACTTGATAGTTTCTCATGTTGCAACATCGCCACAATCAACCTTCCATCTGCACCAGCATAGACAATTCAGTCACGCGCGTCCAAGCTCGTTTCACTAGCAGTGACCCTGCTTCTGCGAGACATGATGTGAATAACTCAAAGAAGTTCTTCGGTCACATAGTTCGTTCAATTGTGCTGTTTGATAGTGTGTTCTAGCATACGGTGCTTATTATTCTTCTCTATTTCTGTAGGTTATTTTGTAATTTATGTTAACTTTGCGAACTATGCTTGTTGCGTGATCTTCGCTTCTTTTCATGCTCTCTTGTTTATGTTTTTCTCTTGTACTTATGTTCTTTCGATAGTATATATAAGTCATTTTAGCTGCTATTCCTGTCCACTACGGACGGAAGTCGGACGATTTCAGTTCTGCGAACTTGCGAGATCCCATACTGCCTTTGCCGAGTTCACTGAGACTCGGTTTGGGTAACGGGTATTGGCGACGTCCCTGGGATATAAACGCTTTAAAGCCCTATATAACAAGGGTGGACATTAAATAGGAGCTCTATGCAAAATGTTTTCATATGTAAGAGAGGGGTGCTCCTATCAGCCATCCTCATATCGGGAAGGCCACCTCGGCACTTTACCATGGACCAACACAGTGGCGCGGCCCGCGCCTCCGAATAATGGTGGTCACAGGGGTAGCAACCTAAAGATTTAATGGTCGGTCGGTTCTTTTACGTCTACAGTTTCTACTCTTCCAGAGGGCGAAGCGCAGTTCTTTGAACATGCGTCAGGTCCTTATTGGTTGGCGCATGCAAATTTCGCATAATTTTCCCTCAGAAACAAAGATCCTTCTTTTGTCGTTTCTGGAGAGGGCTGTGAGGCTTTGCGTCCTGGAGTGAGTCTGTGAGTTTTTAGTGGGGAAGTTGGGGGGGGGGGCTGTTAAGTGGAAAATGTCCCTTCACAGTCTCCTCATTTGTTTGTTTGGGAGAGAAGGTGGTGTAACTGCGTATTTTTCCAGGGGGCTGGGATGGGTTTCGGGATTTGTGGCTTTTTTTTTGTTTTTTCTGTTGTGTTTTTGCACTTTTTTTTTTGTGGGGTAGTGGGCTGGGATTCCTCTTTTTTTCTTTTTTGGGGGGTCCTAATTTTGTTAAGGAGTTCTTTTCTCCTTTTCTGGGAGGATGAAGATCCTGGTGTCATTTTCTCCTTTTGTGGAGATCTTGAGGGTCTTGTCCTCTTTTTGGTCCGTGTTTTTCTGGGTGTTTTTGGGGAAGGAGAATAGAGTGACCAATGGCGTGAGGGGTTTTTTATCGCTCTTCAGAACCATGGACACCCATCCTGTCGCTTGTTGCTGGTTTCGGTGTTTCGGCTCTTGGATGGTCATTGATTCTTTGATCGGCAGGAGTTTTGTAGCCGGGTTGGTAGAAGGGGTTTCCTTCGGACAGTTTCCTGGCTATGTGGCCTGCTTTCAACATGTTGGCATCGAGCTTTCTTCCTCGACCAACGAAATTGTAATTTCCATTAAAGATGAATTGTGTCTGGGATGGCTGAGATCCCTCTTGTTCAGCGTCAGCTTCAACACAAAATCGGCGACTGTATCCGATTTTCCATATAGGGGATTTCATGGATTCAGGCTCCGATGTGCGAAAAATGCCGCCAGATGTTTTTGTGGCGAGTTGAGGAGGGACACCCGTACACGGTACTTTGTTTGCGACATCCCAGATATTCGGTGCACTCGGTAATTTTGACACGATGTGTGTTTTTTGCTCGCCTCTCCGCTCGGTTTGGCAGCAGCAGCTCCAGGTTGGCGAGCTCTTTTGAATAGAATACTTTTGTTGGGGGGTCTTAGTAGAATCAGTATGTTATCAATTCTCTCTCTTAGCTATCACCTTTGTTGAGGCATTTGTAGAACCAGAAAGAGGACCTGAGATTTATTTCCTTGAGATCTCCGGGATTGGAGAAAAACGTTCCCCTCTGTGACTTGGTATAGTCCATGTCTTTTCTGGTGGTCGGAGTTGTCTGGTCGTTGGGGTCTTCATGTTGCTGGCTACTAGTTTTGTGGGTGTAGCGAGCATTAGGTTCAAAGGGCACTCCTTTTGTGAGAAGAATGGAGAAGCAAGGTTTGGGCCATCATCCCTCACCCACGACGAATGGGGAATGAAAAATGGCCTCTCTGCCTTACTGTAGTTTTTGATGTTGAAGATTCTGCCGGGAGGGTTGAAATAGGTCTTTTCGCATGGTGTTGCTCCTTCCTTGGTTGACCTGGGGTTTTGAGTAGCAATGCAGTATTCTATAATCCTCTCTCTCCTTAGTGGCCTATCAATCCTTTGGTGAGGCATTGTGTAGACAGCCTAACGAGAGGGACCCTAGTGATGTATTTCCTTGCAGATATTCCGGATGGGTAAAAGAGCGTTCCCGGCATTTGAAGTTGGTAATAAGTCCATGTCTTTTCCTTGTGTCCCCGGATTCTGTCCGTCGTTGTGTCTCCATGGTTGGCTGCCTGTCTTTGTGGGTGTAGCAGAGCCATTAGGTTCAGAAGGCACTCCTTTTGTGATAAGAACCTGAGAAAGTTGGGCAATCATCCTCACGCAACGAGAATGGGATTGAAAATGCCCCTCCTGGCCCTTCTGTAGTTTGAATTTGAAGGTTTGCTCGGGAGGGTTTGGTAAACTTGGTCCCTTTTTCATGGGTTTGGTTCCTTTCCTTTTGTTTGAACGGGTTGGCCCCTGCTGGGTCGTGACTTGTCCATCCAGCTTTGTGAAACGGTCAGGGACTGGTTTTCAGCCACGTGGCTGGCGAACCCTTTTTTTGTGGTTTGGTTGGGTGAATGTTCCTGGATCTAGCTTGTCTACTTCGATTGATCACCAGGGCCGTGGATCATCGGACCCGCAGACCCGAATCTGACGCGTCATTCGTACCTCCTGTGAACAGGAGTCAACTTTCCCTAACAAGAGCGGCTAACAGTTTCTCTTTTAAAACAGGGACCCATAGAAGTGCCTTTTGTTAATCTCTTCTCTGTCTGGTTGGACTGAGCTGGTGGTCGTAGCTTAAAGAAAAAAGACACGATCCTAAAAAGAGGATGTATTGTGATGGTGTGCTCGTGGCTGCATCTCTGCATGCATCCAACAACAAATACGTTAAATTTATATGAAAATCGTACAGGAGAAATGCAACCAGACACCACCTGGGCCACAATGCCTGAAGTTTTAATTTGGGGGGACGGGGTACAAAACTGTCGATGCTTCTATATCTTTTTAGTTCTTCTTAGCTAGTCCCACTCGCGACCTGATCCATATCAAAAATAAGCACTGTCATTCTATCTTCTCTAACACTACTGGCTTCCTCAAATGGCCGCTGTCACTCTATATGTGATGCCCTGTCTTATACCACAATGATAAAATAAATTTTTATTACAATTCTAATACTCATTGAGAAGGTGGATTGTAACGGGAGGCGAAAAAACAAAATCCCCAACGAAAAACAAGAATCAAAATGAGAGAAGAGGCCATTTGTTACCGCCTCTTTCCTCATCTATTGTACTGGACCGATGTGCCGACAGGTCTGTCCGAAGAGCTCGAAAGCAAGCCGTCGAGTTTCGCCAATGGCAGGGAGTGGGTGTCCTTAATATTGTCAATGGGATAGAGAATGGAGGGTGATGATCTTGGAGGGTTTTGGGATGAATTTAATCGAATCGTCTTGACTCTCCAGAATCAGAGAGATACAAAGGTTTATAGGGGTGTGCAAGAAAATTGTTGGCTAGGGGTCCTGGATTTGTCCTAATTGAAAAACTGACATGTTCCATTTCTGTATCCACCTAACTAATCAGCCTAAAAGAATCTTAGAGCCGGCTCGTAGCTTTGCTTTTCTAATTAGAACATATTTACGTCTTAAGGGGAGGGTATTGGTACCACTGTACGGGCCGTAGTGACGCATGGGGAGTCGGAAAGTGTAGACTCAGAGTCCTCCCCACCTCGCACACAAGCTTGCCTGCAGTCGCACTCCCACCTTTTGCAGAATGTCATGAAGAAGCTTCTTTTTGTCGCATACTAATCTTACTCTAAGCTGATGCTTAAAGAAGATGAAACATCCCGTCAGGAAAAATACCCTTCTCTCATGCAATTCCCTCAGTCGTGTGACCCAAATACATTGCGGCCACGGCTAGTTCCGGCAAAAACACCTTTCCGTCTCAACCGGAATACTGAGGACTGACATGGTCTACATGAAAGTAACCCACGTCGATTGGACTCAGCCTGCAGTCTGGTGTACGATGCGAGCAGTGACCTTGTTCACGTATCCCAAAGACGAACTTGGCCAGTGAAAGAAGGCTGCTCAGACCGTGTTCTTCTTCCCACTGTCGCAACGTTCATAAACGGGCATTGCTGCCATGTTTCCTGCTTGTATGAGGACGCTGCGAGGGGCAACACTATTTCGGCGAGTTCTGCCAGGTTAAGGAAACTCTAGAAGTTGTTGAGAAACGCAGAACCTGTGCGCCGCAATTCCAATGATGCGACCTCCCCCATACGACAAAGGCCGAGACGTTCTGAACAAGCGGCCGCCCGGTGCCGTCCACTATCGCCCTAAGTTATGTGCCCTCGAGCCAGAGATGTCGCTGATCACCAGGGAGCTTGCGAAGTGCGTGACGGCATTGGCAGCCGTCAAAAAACTGCGCTTCTCTCAGGAGGCCCTACAGCGGGCCTATCAGCCTTCAGGAGTACTGCTGTAAATTGGGAAGGCGGCCCAAATTGTCGGCAGCCACATCAGCAAATTCGTGTCAAGATCGATTTAAGAATGACAGTCTCTCGGCGTCGCTGAGCGTTCAGCTCTGGCATCCCCAACCTCCATTACAGTCGCTGGCAACTAACACTTGCCTACGGACCATTGGCCGGTGTTGACCTTCATTCCACAACAGAGTGAGAATAGGGACCGATTCAAGGGTGCCAAGTGTAACCGAGCCTGGGGGCAAGTAGGAATACAGACAATCGGTATAGGATGCAGTGGGAAAAATGTACGTGGCGCCGACCTGCCGCCCTGTCCTTTAAGGACAACCTCCTTTCGAGCCACGATCATGCTACCAGTGCTTGTCCTATTACTTGTCGTACTCCGACCGAATTCTCTCTAACTGAAGGCCTGGCCCGAACAAATCCCGAGATCTTTGATATGGACGCATTCCTTGCAGCTAGGGCCTGGCAGAGGAGCGCACCTCTCCAGATTCAACCGCAAACCGCTTGCGCTCTTTTCGTACAATGAATCTTGCCGCTCAAAGTCAAACAGCTCATACCTGTAAGCGCGCTCTTTCACCGCACTATGTCCTCTGCCTGGACACGAACTTACGGTGACATCAATTGCGTCGCGGATACCGTGGCCTAACGGCGGCTGGAAACAACAATTTCGCGCAGGACCGGACTTGCCGGACTCATCCTATAGCTAGCGGACAGGGCTCCCAAAGCTGAGGAACGATAGAGAGTTAGAGAGACAGGGGCAACCCTGTCGACCGATCGTTTCGATCGAGAAGGGTCTGACGAGGGCTTCCCATTCAGCGCATGTACCACTGCCGTAGTGGTTATCAATATATGGATACTAATCTCTGCTGGATTCGGTTGAATCCGGCAGTCTCAAAACGTGGCAAGAACCTGATGTTCTAACTACCCGTCAAATGCCTTGACTGATCCAAAATTGAATCAGCGCGGTTCCCTTGTCTTTTACCCTCTAGGATCCGTGCGAATTCAAGTGCAGGTTGTCTGGATCGATCTTTCCTTCACTAGCGTAAGTTCTGCTCCGTCCGAATCAGATCCCAATGACAAGCTGCAAAGCGATTGGCAAGGACCCGGGCCAAAATCTTTAACTCTGTGTTTATAGAGTTATGGGCCTGTACATCGCTAAAGCCCTCCAACATTCCTGCCGCCTTTCTCTAGTAATGTGATACACTTTGGTAACGCGCGTGGGCCTCCCCGCTCGATACCAATTGTTGAAGACATTCGTCAGATATAGGGACAAAAAATGCTGCGATGATCCTCAAGTACAGCTTCATGGAGGGCAATACCAAGGGGGGGGATCATGCAGTCCTGGCGCTTTGTTTGAGGACCGACCTGCTTCATCGCGGTCAGGACTTCGCAATCCGATCACTCCTCCTCAAGCTAGCCGCTTCCGCCTCCTCAAGGGGGGAGTCGGACTAGAATAGCTGTTAACTCCTGCACGGTGTGCGGCAGATCGGTTCAAGGAGCAAAGCGTGCCTGAAAATGAGCCCGAAAAGGAATTCACGAATTCACGAGTCGACTGAAGGCTGTGCCCAGTCCGGGTGTCGAATCACTGCTGATATAGTCGATCAGCGAACCTCGCAACTCTTCTTACGCATTTCTGCGTTTGAGAATTCACCGCTCTTCGTTGGATCACTCTTTTAGCCTAGTTCTTAACTATAATTCCCGATAACGCTCGCTTAACTCAAGCGTCAGGTCCGTCTAGCTCAGTATCTATGGCTAGGGGATCCCGCCCCTCCACCGCCCGGGTAAACACTTTCTCTAATGGCTCTCTCCTGTTCGAGCTTATCTAAGACGGAGCCGTTGGCAATGATTTGGAGTGGAGAAGGTCCTTAATCGCTACGGCTTAAGGTACCGGTTACCACCACTTATTTCCGATTAGAATGCACACTCGATCGGGGAGACTAGACCGAGCCGGCTGAAGAAAGTAATGCGCCTCCCACGACGCTCCCGGAATCCTGTATCCCCAGTAAGGAGGTATTGAACTTCCAGGTAGGCGTCAGCCTAGGCTATCACCTAACTGAAGAGTGACAGTAAGCAATTTTATGGTCACTGCTTCATATAATCGTGGATACATCAGGGCTAACCTAACAAAATCAATGTAAGGTTCTTCCCTAACTAACCCCGGCTGTCCAGATAAGATCTATCTGAGCAGGGGACGAGCTACGAGTCCATGTCACATCTCCACNCCTGGGGTGATCCAGGCGAAACCTGTCGGCCATTAGGTAGCTCAGGCTGCTTTCACCCCCTTCCGACCACTAGCTCCCCTCCCCCGGTCTATCTTGGGATCAAGGATCACGTTCCAATCACCCATTAAAACTAGCCGTTCCGGACACACTATATACGGCCCCAACTGCCGAAAAAAGAGGATCCTCTCCGCAGCGATATTGGATGCATAAACTGCGACCACACGAAACTTGTAGTTTCTCACTGCAACATCGGCCACAATCAACCTTCCATCTGCACCAGCATAGACAATATCAGTCACCGCGTCCAAGCTTCGTTTCACTAGCAGTGACACACCCCTGCTTCTCGAGCCACCATATGTCGAATAAACCTCAAAGAAGTTCTTCGGCACATAGTCGTCCAAGTGCGATTTGAAGTGTGTCTCTAGCACCGCGGCAACATCCACTCCGAGGTTAATGAATTCAGTAACCGCGAAATTAGCGCGTGATGCGTCCTTCATGCCCCTCGCGTTCAGACTAGCTAGAAGAAAAGTCATCTTACCTTGCTTATTCACTGTCCACTACGGACCGGAAGTCGGACGATTTCAGTTCGCCGACTGCGAGACCCATACTGCCTTTGCCGAGTTCAACTGAGACTCGGTTTGTACGGGTAATGCCGCCGACGTCCCTGGGTATAAAACCTTTAGAGCCCTATATAAACAAGGGTGGACATAAATAGGAGCCCTCCCTATGCAAAATGTTTTCATATGATCAAGAGAGGGGTGCTCCCTATCAGCCATCCTCATATCCGGGAAGGCCACCTCGGCCATTTCACCATGGACCACACACCAGTGGGCGCGGCCCGCCGCCTCCCGAATAAAGGTGGTCACCAGGGGTGCACCCCTAAAGTTTAATGGTCGGGTCGGTTCTTTTACCGTCTACAGTTTCTAGCTCTTCCAGAGGGCGAGCGCAGTTCTTTGAACATGCGTCAGGTCCTTGTTGGTTGGCGCATGCCAAATTTCGCATACATTTTCCCCCTCCAGAAACAAAAGATCCTTCTTTTGTCGTCTTCTGGAGAGGGCTGTGAGTTTGCGTCCCTGGAGGTGAGTCTGTGAGTTTTAGTGGGGAAGTTGGGGGGGGGGCTGTTAAGTGGAAAATGTCCCCTTCACAGTCTCCTCCATTGCTTTTGGTTTGGGAGAGGAAGGTGGTGTATGCGTATTTTTCCAGGGGCTGGATTGGGTTACGGGATTTGTGGTTTTTTTGTTTTTTCTGTTGTGTTTGCAACTCTTTTTTCTTTTTGTGGGGTAGTGGGCTGGGATTCCTCAACTTTCTTTTTTGGGGGTCTAATTTTGTTAGGAGTTCTTTTCTCCTTTTCTGGGAGGATGAAGACTCCCGGTGTCCATTTTCTCCTTTGTGGAGATCTTGAGGGTCTTGTCCCCTCTTTTTGGTCCGGTGTTTTTCTGGGTGTTTTTTCCGGGACAGGAGAATCAGAAGTGACCATGGCGTGAGGGGTTTTTATCCCCTTCTTCACAACCATGGACCACCCCCCTCCTGTCGCTGTTGCTGGTTTCGGTGTCTTCGGCTCTTGGATGGTCATTGATTCTTTGACGGCCAGGAGTTTGTCAGCGGCGTTGGTAGAAGGGGTTTTCCTCTCCGGACAGTTCCTGGCTATGTGGCCCTGCTTTCCACATGTTCGGCATCGAGGCTTTCTTCCCTCGACCACAACCGAAATTGTATTATCCATAAAGATGATTGTGTCTGGGATGGCTGAGAATCCCTCCTTGTTCAGCGTCAGCTTCAACACAAAATCGGCGACCTGTATCCCCGATTTTCCATATAGGGGATTCATGGATTCCAGGCTCCCGAATGTGCGAAAAAATGCCGCCAGATGTTTTTGCGGCAGTTGAGGAGGGACCCCGTACACGGTCACCTTTGTTTGCCGACATCCCAGATATTCCGGCTGCACTCGGTAATTCTTGAACACGATGTCGTGTTTTGCTCGCCTCTCCGCCTCGGTTGGCAGCAGCAGCTCCCAGGTTGCGAAGCTCTTTTGATAGACATACTTTGCTGGGGTCTTAGTAGCAATCAGTATGTCTATCAATTCCTCTCTCCTTATGCCTATCAACCTTTTGGTTGAGGCATTTGTAGACACCAGAGAGAGGACCCTGAGATTTATTTCCTTGCAGATCTCCGGGATTGGGAGAAAAACGTTCCCTCTTGTGAACTTGGTATAGTCCATGTCTTTTCCTGGTGGTCCCGGAGTCTGTCTGGTCGTTGGTGGTCTCCATGTTGCTGCTACTGTCTTTGTGGGTGTAGCAGAGCCATTAGGTTCAGAAGGGCACTCCTTTGGTGATGAAGAATCGGAGAAGAGGTTGGGCCAATCATCCTCACCCAACGAGAATGGGGATGAAAATGGCCCCTCCTCGCCCTTCTGTAGTTTTGATGTTGAAGATTCTGCCCGGGAGGGTTTGGAAATAGGTCCCTTTTCCACTGGTGTTGCTCCTTCCTTCGGTTGAACGGGTTTGGCCCCTGCTGGGCTGGACTTGTCTCCGTCCATGTTGACCGTTTTGTGGAAATGGTCGGGACTGGTTTCAGCCAACGGTGGCTGCGAACCCTTCTTTTTGTGGTTGGGGTTGGCCCCTGGTGGGCCGGACATATCCCCTTCTACTGGTAGAGTGGGGTTTGCCCCTGGTGGGCTGGACGTAACCCCATCCATCATATCGGCCGCCGACACAGGGTGACTATCTGTCAGCCCTTGGGAGAGTGTCCTATCTGGACCGGGCTCTCCCTCCGCGCTCCCCTTGGTGCCATCCGGATGGATGGGTCCATTCGGCTGAATGGGTCCTGCCTCCTGGCCGTCTACTTCGATGATCACCAAGGCCGTGGGATCATCGGACCCGTCAGACCCGAAGTCTGACGCGTCCATCGAAACCGATTCTCCTTAACAGGAGTCAACTTTTTCCTCTAAACCAACAGTTTTTCTCTTAACAGGGACCAACTAGAGTGCACTTTTTTGGTAATTTCCTTCGTCTTCTTCTGGCTGGACTTTCTGTGGTCGTAGCTCAAAGAACAGAAAACGCAATCCTGAAAAGTATGATCATAAACCTACAATAAAACGCCTCTGAATATATCCCACACGTGCTACAACACATCAGGGATCTACTTCATTTGCATATCTATGAATGAAATTCGCTTATTTTTAATTATTAGACCCCAACCCCTTTTTATCATATGGGTGCTAGAAGGCGGTGGCTGCGGGTCTACATGTCCTGGAAATGACGTTAAACTCTATCTGATGGTGAGGTTCCAGTTTTGGAGGTTTGGGGAATGTGGAGCACCCCTTCATCACCATTGCTCCCTGGTCCACTCTGACCCGGAGTGGTAGTACCTGTTAGGGTCCCATCTATGGGTTAAATAGAAAAATGTATTTATAAAAAAAATTGTATTATCCATAAGGAAAAGGAAGTTGTAATTAAGGGAGATAATTAAAAATTTTATTTAAAAAATGGTGTAAATCTTAACGTAAGGTAAACATAAGAAAAATAGAATTTTATTAACACAGCTGTTATATAGTAAGGTCAAGTGAGTATTAGGAGGAGAGTCCGTCGTCTAAGTACTTCAGGTGAATTGATATTTGAAGTGAGCACACACGTGCACTCACTTCAAAATTTTTTATTTATTTTAAAGCGAGATACGAGTGTGCACACGACTCGGCATAAAGCCGGACGTTTGGAGTTGGGGGAGGGGTGATAAAACTGGTCATATCACTACACGGATCTATCTAGCTAGGTTCACTCGCCGACCGATTCATTCAAAAATAAAAAATTAAAAAATCCTGCATTCTCTCCTTTCACCAAAATACCTCATTCGCTCTATGCATATATCCTACTTAAAAATTTCCCAATATTCATTGGATGATTGGAGGTGGAGGGGGTGGGCTAAAATTGAAAACAAAAAGCCCCAAGAAACTGAAAACACCTGTAAACAAAACAAAATTGTGGGTCATTTTGGTTACCCCCTTTCCCTCAGCTAGTATGAAGGCCCACCGACTGTCTTCCGCACTTTATAGATCGAAAGCAAGCCGGTCAGTGCCTCTAATATGGGAGTGGGTGTCCTTAGTGGGTTGTCGGTAAAAAATTGGGATTCTGTAGGCTGGGCAGGTTGGGTTACTAGAAAAGCTGACTTTCCAGGAAAAAATTAGGGTGAATCGGATGGTTTTATAAAAAACTTGGGATTGGGGTCCTGGATATGTCCTATGACAAAAAACTGGGGTTGATGATCATTCAGCCTCCTAACTAAAAGGATCTATGGTGTATGCAGTTTTTGGCTTTGCCTTTGTTTTTTCTTTTGTTTTATTTTAAAGACTATTTGTTTGTCTATCTAAGGTATGGGGTCCCGAAAAAGGTTCCCCATCAGTGCTGGCCATGATGGGCAGGCAACAATATTTCTACTCCTGCCCCCGTTCTCACACACAAGCTTGCGGCATTTATCCACCTTGCGTTGAATGTCATGGTGTCGAGCATCCTCCTATCGCAACTAATCTTTACCTCAAGCTGATGCTTGAAATAACAGATCAGATCCTGACAGGAGAATTCCCCGTCCTCATGCAATCCCTTGTTTTGCGTCGACCATATCACCATTCTAGCTACGGCTAGTATAGCGAAAAACACCTTTCGTTTTTCTCTGCCGAACTGACATTATCCACGACGTACCCAACATCGAGCAGCACCCACTGATTGGGTGCGATACAGGCCGTAACCTCGTTTACGTATTCCCAAAACGAACAAACCCTGTCACAGTGGAAGAAAGCATGCTCAGCCGTTTCTTCTAAGCCACTGTTGCAACGGGTGCAAGATGGAAAATCAGCAGCGTTTGCTTTGTATTGCACGCTTGCGAGTGGCAACGCATTCCGAGCAAGTCGCCAGGTGAGGGAGAACTCGGAGTTGTTCATGAACCCACCACCCAGCGCCCAATTCCATTGTGAGCGGACCTCCTCCAACGATGAGCCGTGCCGCTCCACGAGCGGATCCGAGACGGACTCCTCCACTGATCCGATCAGATCACCGACAACAAGCCGCAAACGGTTGGCTAAGACCAGGGCCAAAATCTTTAACTCTGAGTTATAGGCCTGTAGTCATCTAAGCCCTCCCAAACATTCCTGCCACCTTTCTTCAGCAATGTGATCACACCCTTGGTAATGCGCTTTGGGATTGCTCCCAAGGCAAACCAATTGTTGAACACATCCGTCAGAATAGGGACAAAAATGTGCGACAACCTCAAGTACAATTCGTAGGGTAGACCGTCCAGTCCCGGAGCTTTGTTGAGGCCGACCTGCTTCAATGCATCACGGACTTCAGAGTCTGTAATCCTCCCCTCACAACCAGCCGCTTTCCTGCCTTGTCGCCTGGGGCGTTAGAATGCACCGACTGCACCTCTGCAGAGGGGTAAGACTCCCCCAATGGGGCCACCTGTTGGCCGTGGGTGGCGACCCGTGATGCTTAAGGATAGAGCCCAGGTGGATGAGCAGTTCATGACATGCAATACTCCACTTTAGCCCTGTCTTGGGCTAGACGGGCGGTCGGAGAGGCCCCCTCCGATCAATCGGCTGGTCACGTCAAGCCCTAGCACCTATATGATTTTCCCAACTCTATTGCCCTTATGGCAAGCCCCAACCCTTTTTTATCATATGGGTGCTAGAAGGTGGTGACTGAGGGTCTACATGTCCTGGGAATGACATTAAACTCTATCTCCATCTCCATCAACATCTTCAGCTAGATCAAAATCAAGATCCCCTGAGAGACAGACCCATCCACGGAGTAGGAAGCAGTATTTATTTCCAGAAAACTTGTGCAGGGTGGAGCCAGATCAAATAGACAGGTCGCTGACTGCTCACCAAAAAAGAGCGTGGGCTCCACTCTTGCAATTGTACTCCGTGGATGGTAGTGGTAGTACCTGTTAGGGTCCCATCTGTGGGTTAAATAGAAAAATGTATTTATAAAAAAATTGTATTATCCATTAAGAATTGATTTATTTCAAAACTTTATCGGCATTAAATGACCCACTGAGGTTGATATGCCGTAAAACAAACCAAACCAAACCAAACCAAACCAGCCGCTTTCGCCTCCCTAAGGCGGGGAAAGTCGGCTAAATAGTTGTGGAACTCCTGCACCAGGAGTTTCGGCAACCGGGTAAATCATTCCTGGAAATATGCTCGAAAGGCTTCCCTCATTTTACGACCTGCACGAAGGCTGTGCCCGTCCTGGGTTACAACACTTTCGATTTACCATTCCGGGAACCTTCTAAACTCTTTCTGACGCAATCCTGCGTCCAATTTCACGGCTTCGTTGGACACTCTGTCTAGCCTAGATCTAACTATACAACCTTGATTGCGTTCGTAGCCTCACGCTCAAGGTCCCCTCCAGCTAGACCTAAGGCTAAGGGATCCCCCCCATCCACCGCCCTGGAAATTCTATCTTCTATGGCCTTCACTTTCGCTGCCTTATCTAGGGCAAGCCGTAGGCAATATTTGATAGTGAAGTCCCTAATTCTAAACTTAAGGTCAGCCCACCATTTATTCCCAATAACCGCCCCCACTAACGCCCGCTTAATGAATAAAACCAGCCTCTCATATCTTGGGCTAGACGGGCGGTCGGAGAGGCCCCCTCCGATCAATCGGCTGGTCACGTCAAGCCCTAGCACCTATATGATTTTCCCAACCCTATTGCCCTTATGGCAAGCCCCAACCCCTTTTTATCATATGGGTGCTAGAAGGCGGTGACTGAGGGTCTACATGTCCTGGGAATGACGTTAAACTCTATCTGATGGTGAGGTTCCAGTTTTGGAGGTTTGGGGAATGTGGAGCACCCCTTCATCACCATTGCTCCCTGGTCCACTCTGGCCCGGAGTGGTAGTACCTGTTAAGGTCCCATCTATGGGTTAAATAGAAAAATGTATTTATAAAAAAATTGTATTATCCATTAAGAATTGATTTATTTCAAAACTTTATAGGCATTAAATGACCCACTGAGGTTGATATGCCGTAAAACAAAAAAAACCAAACCAAACTCTCACGGTAGTCACGTACCCCCAGCACTGAGGTATTTAACTTCCATTAAGATATCAGCCTAGGCCTATCGCTTAAGCGAAGAGTGACAGTAAGCAATTTATGGTCACTCTTTGCATATAGGTGGAACACAGGACCATCTAAAATGTCGACGTTGGCTCTTCTAACTAACTCTGTCCAAATATGATTTAATTGGAGCAGAGGGCAAGCTATTCATCCATGTCCACATCTCCCGCCCAGGATGTGATTCACGAAATCTGTTGACCAGATCGAACTCGGCCATTAGATCGCACAGGCTGCTTTCACACCTATCCGACCCTCTAGCTCCCCGTCCCGTCCGGTCTAATTTGGGATGAAGGATCGCATTCCAATCTCCCAATAAAACTATCCATCCCGGATATGCCATGTACGGCCCAAACTGCCGGAAAAAGGATTTCCTCTTCCCAGAGGTATTAGGCGCATAAACCGCGATTACCCAGAATTTATTGCTTGATACAGCAATATTGGCCACAATCAGCCTGCCACTTGTGGCAGCATAAACAACGTCAGTCACCGCTCCCAGACTGCTCTTAACTAGCAGTGACACACCTTGACTGCTTGAATCACCGAATGCTGAGAAGACCTCATAGAAATGATTTCGACCCAGCACCCGGCCATCCACACTTGAAACCGCGGCAACATCCTCGCCAAGAGACTTGAGTTCTTCCCTCAAACGCTAGTTGTTTGAGGGGTCCCTCAAGCCCCTCCCATTCATACCGGCAAGAAGAAGAGACATTGGTGCTTACCTTATTCAGTGTCCACCACTGGCAGGAAGTCCTTTCGGGTAAGGATGCCGACGGTTTGGCCAAGACTATCCTTGCCCAATTCATTTGTAATGGTGTCTGTACTAGTGATACCGCTAACATCGTGGGGAAACTTTATCTGTATCACCCTGTAAAAAGAAGGGTGCATAAAAACGGGGACCCTCCCTTTACATTTTGGTCTCATTGTTTTAGCTGTGGGATGCACCCTGTTGACCAACGTCACGCCCGGAAAGGCCTTTTCGGCCGCTTCGATCATGCGCCACACACTGCCTGCATGGTCACTGGCCTCCCGGACGAACATGGTTACTAGGGGTGCATCCCTAAAGTTCAACGGATTATTTGTAGATTTCCCATCCACGGAGCACCCCTTCATCACCATTGCTCCCTGGTCCACTCTGACCCAGAGTGGTAGTACCTGTTAGGGTCCCATCTATGGGTTAAATAGAAAAATGTATTTATAAAAAAATTGTATTATCCATTAAGAATTGATTTATTTCAAAACTTTATTGGCATTAAATGACCCACTGAGGTTGATATGCCGTAAAACAAACCAAACCAAACCCATCCACGGAGTGCAATTGCAAGAGTGGAGCCCACGCTCTTTTTTGGTGAGCAGTCAGCGACCTGTCTATTTGATCTGGCCCCACCCTGCACAAGTTTTCCGGAAATAAATCCTGCTTCCTACTGCGTGGATGGGTCTGTCTCTCAGGGGATCTTGATTTTGATCTAGCTGAAGATGTTGATGGAGATGGAGATCCTCTCCTTTCGATAATTGCTGGAATTGTAGTTGAGAGGGTGTATTTTTAGAGATTGGTATATTTTCACAGGGCTGGGATGAAGGTATAGGGAGTTGGGCAGTTTTTTTCAGTGTTTTGGGTGTATGTGGTGGACTCTGCCACCGTGTTTGTGTCTGGGTCAATGGTCTGGGCTTTCTTTTTCTTTCGGCTGACCGCTATTTTACGGTCAGCACTTTCCCCCTCAACCTCTAAGCGCTGTTTCACCCCAGATCCACTGAGCTCTACAAGTTCCATTGGTATGGCTATTTCAATTACCGTCGAACTGGGAAGACAAGGTGGCATGCGATTGTAACTCAATACAAACTCGAAATGCCACAAAGTCCACTGCAAAATGACCGAGTATATATAAGACTCCACAGTGTCATGCAAATCAACCAGTCAGGCAGCCAATCAGAACTCAAGGAATGGAATGACCCAAATCAGCCTGATTCATGAATGGATCATTCTTGATTCCTATTTATACCAGCTGTCTTGGACACTGCTTGAGTTCTACTTAGCTGCTGTTATTAAAACCAACAGTAGACTAACTGACTTCAATAAGTTGATGAAGCCTTTGGTATGTTTATAGCCTTTTCAGAAGGCTTTTCCGAGGGCTCACAATTTGCCCTATCAGGAAACTCTTCTGAATTGTGTTTAGTGAGAGAGTCAGAAGTGGTTGAGATTTTTCTCCCTTTTCTTTTCACCTCAGACCACCCCTCTCCCACCTTTGGTGTAGCTGCTGTTACATTTTTGCTGACTTTGGCTAGACGGGCGGTCGGAGAGACCCCCTCTGATCAATCGGCTGGTCACGTCAAGTCCTAGCACCTATATGATTGCCCCAACCCTTTTTTGCCCTTATGGCAACCCCCAACCCCTTTTTAATCATATGGGTGCTAGAAGGCAGTGGCTGAGGGTCTACATGTCCTGGGAATGATGTTAAACTCTATCTGATGGTGAGGTTCCAGTTTTGGAGGTTTGGGGAATGTGGAGCACCCCTTCATCACCATTGCTCCCTGGTCCACTCTGACCCGGAGTGGTAGTACCTGTTAGGGTCCCATCTATGGGTTAAATAGAAAAATGTATTTATAAAAAAATTGTATTATCCATTAAGAATTGATTTATTTCAAAACTTTATTGGCATTAAATGACCCACTGAGGTTGATATGCTGTAAAACAAACCAAACCAAACAAAGAAAATAAAAGACTGCAGTTACGCAGGAGGAAGAGAATTTTCCTGACCTTGTGAAGAATACAAAATCAAAGTGACGACGTAATAACTTCCAACACTGAAAAAAGTACTTCAGGTGAATTCTGCACAGAGTAATCTGTGTGTTCTTAAATATTGACTAGAACCATCGCCACTGTTAAGGTACGGGGGAGATGGGTCATTCCATTATATCAACAGCAAATAATATAAACCAAAATTAATTAAAATTAACTGGCAAAAATAACAAGTATGTAAGGTTTAATGTGATAAAATATTATAGAATATAAAATATAAAATACTGGCATTGCCTGTGTACCTTAAAAAATGTACATTTGTTTGTTTATTTTTAATCAGAAAATAATAGTTATATATATATTTTTATTATAGTTAATTTTGGTGTATATAAATACACACACAGACATATTTACCTAAAATTAATTTAATGAACTACCAACACCTGTTTATTCATGTACACATTGTATTCTATTTATTATTTTAAATATAAAATAAAACAATAATAGAAAATTATAAAATATTTAAGTATACAAAGAAAAACGGTCTTTTTCAGGGTAAAATGTTTGATATTTGAAGTTAAAACTATATATATATATATATATATATATATATATATTATATATATATTGTAGTGGGGTCCACATAGGCTTCTTAGTTGACATATGTGCATTTATATATATATATATATATATATATATATATATATATATATTATTTTGTTAAATATTTAATGAAACTTAACATTCAAAAACTGAGTTTCTTATATTTCACACCTAATGTTTCATATTAAATCCCAAACAATATATATCATAGACATATATATATATATATATATATATATATACACACACACACATATATATGTATATATAAAGTAAAAAGTCATCGGGGCGGCCTAAAGTCGGTATCAGCCAGTCAGCGAGGGAGTCTATCCCCTTTTCAATAGCGCTAGACCAAGGAGATTGTTTTAGCATCTGAGGTGGAGCGCCACACCTACCATCAGCTCCTCACTTTACTGCACAGATCCCTGTGCTACTCATACGCTGAGTTGGCGAGGACCGGTATCGAACTTGGAACCTTGTGGTTTCTAGCCGAACGCTCTACCGACTGGCTTATAGTAACTAATTAATGCCCTCATTTTTTATGGGTAGTATGCTTGTAATCTTTTTTACTTCTGATTTAACAATAAAAAAACAAACAATTTAATTTCTTGATAATCGTTTATTGGAAGTTGTAATCAAGGGAGATAATTCAAACTTTGATTTTTTAACTAAAGATAAAAAAATATTGTGAAAATTTGAACCTTAGTTAAATATAATTAATTCTCAGAGGAAATAAAAATACCGTTTTATTTACATACCAAACAACCAAAATTAATTAAAATTAATTATCAAGTACTTATGTAGGGTCCTCATTTTTCCGTTTCAAATTTTGGTACAATAATTTTAATTTTGATGATAGATTGCTTTTGCTCTCTCTTCTCATACAAACGTGCACACACTGTGTGGAGTACCCCTTCATTGCCATTACTCTCATTCCACTCTGACCTGGAGTGGTAGTACCTTTTAGGGTCCCACAGGTTAACTCTTAAAGTCCTATACCACCTCATTCCACCCAGCCAGAAGTCACATTTGTTTTCCTAATCCACCCCAAACGATAGCCTTTGTTTAAATGTAATATTAAACATATTTAGAAGTATTTGATTTAAGGGAAATAACAGGTAACTTTAAATCAAAAGGCCATTTTTAGCCATTTTTTGATAAATCCTTATAGGAATGGGACTCTGGAATTGGAAAATTCTCAACAGGATGTTAAGAGTTAAATAGAAAAAAATGAATTAAAAAAAAAATTGAATACCCAACAAGAATGATTAAAACAAAAACGTCTTTGGCATAAAATAACCCAACAAGGGTTGACATGCCATAAAATCCAACAATTGAATACCCAACAAGAATGACTAAAACAAAAACGTCTTTGGCATAAAATAACCCAACTAGAGTTGACATGCTGTAAAATTTAACAAACCAACCAACACATATATACACACACACATATAATTGACCTCAGCTAGGTATACAATTTCTGGGTAAAGCTGTTTAATTCTTTTTAAATTAACTGCACTACATGACAGATAAGAGATTCAGCTGTTTAATTCTTTTTAGATTAACTGCACTACATGCCAGATAAGAGATTCAGCTGTTTAATTCTTTTTAGATTAACTGCACTACATGACAGATAAGAGATTCAGCTGTTTAATTCTTTTTAGATTAACTGCACTACATGACAGATAAGAGATTCAGCTGTTTAATTCTTTTTAGATTAACTGCACTACATGACAGATAAGAGATTCAGCTGTTTAATTCTTTTTAGATTAACTGCACTACATGACAGATAAGAGATTCAGCTGTTTAATTCTTTTTAGATTAACTGCACTACATGACAGATAAGAGATTCAGCTGTTTAATTCTTTTTAGATTAACTGCACTACATGACAGATAAGAGATTCAGCTGTTTAATTCTTTTTAGATTAACTGCATGACAGATAAGAGATTCAGCTTTTTAGATTAACTTGACAGATAAGAGATTCAGCTGTTAATTCACTGCACTACATGCCAGATAAGAGATTCAGCCAATTTAATTAATCTATTCTTTTTTTTCTTTCATTTAACAGTCTTCTGATTATCGCTGCCAATCACTCCCCAGCCGGATGAAATTCTTAACTTCACCCAAAAAGACGAACATTTCTCATACGGCTTGTACAGCGTAGGTAAACATACTAAAGACGGTAATTTTCTCAGCGTTGGCATCCAGTATGGCCAGCAGCCGAAATACGGTCCAATAAAGCCGCCACCAATTTATGCACATCGTTATATCACAGGTAAGTTTTCTTTTTTTTTCTTTTTCTTCCTCTGTTAATCAAAAATATCTGAGTAGAAAATTTTGTGGTGATTTTTGGATGCTGTCATCTCGGTAATGAAGGACTATTTGCTCATAAATTCCTACCATAAAATAAACTGAACCCCCATTTTATGTCCGTGTTTTTGCAATAAATGTTTTATTTTTCTGTGTATTGCCTGTTGCATTTCTCTCTTAAAATCAATTGTTACCAATTCTTCCCACTTTTCTTTCTTCTCTCCCCGCAGGTTATGGTCTTGAGAATGGTGGCATCACTTGTTATTTGTACAACAAATTGCCACAGAAAGTGAAAGTGATTTATCTTGAATCTCTTCCGTGGTTTATGAGGGTTTATTTTAATACAGTGAAAATTGTCAGCAATGGTGTGGTCATCAAACCAGGTGAGGGAAATGAGGTTTCATGCCTTTCTTAGGTGTTTGGATTCTTTTTAGGCTAATCTTTTAGAAGGGACCAGTTTTCAGTGGAAGAAGAAACAAAAAAAAAATAAATAAATAAAAAAGGTGAAGATTTGGAAAGAAACGATGGTTTAATCTATCAATTTGGAGAGTGTGGGTTATTTGATCGATTTAAACCATTGTTTCTTGTCAGCAATGGTATGGTCATCAAACCAGGTGAGTCGTGCATGCATATGAGGGAAATGAGGTTTCATGCCTTTCTTAGGTGTTTGGATTCTTTTTAGGTTAATCTGTTAGAAGGGACCAGTTTTCAGAGGAAGGAAAAAAAGGGGTACCATTACTGACAAATTTGAATGAGTACAGTCAATCTTCAGAATTCAATTTTTCTCTCTCTCTTATATTCGCGTGTGTGAGAGAGAGTGAGAGATGTATGTATGTGAGAGAGAGAGAGAGAAATGTATGTGCGTAAGTGTGAGAGAGTGAGTTACAGTTATGTGTGTGTCTTTAAGAGAGATAGAGAGACAGTAATATATATGTGTGTGTGTGTGTGTGTGTGTGTGTGTGTGAAAGAGACCAATTTATTAATATAGTGAGGATCAACCTCACTGAGTGTCAAAGATATTTCTATACATATCTGATATATTGTCTATTTCAAGACAATTTATTTTCCAAATATGTTTCAGATACTTTTTTTTTTTTTTTTTTTTTTTTTTTACCAAAACTCATAATCAAAGTGAAATATTTCTTTTTTGTTTCCAGTTGCCATTAATTATGTCCAGGGAAAAGACAGGTTCCAGCCTTACACCTGGAGGTCATTGTGGAGTTGCCACCCAACTCAGTCAGTTCTTTATCGTTTGAATTTGACCGTGCCTTTTTGAAGTGGACTGAATATCCACCAGATGCAAATCATGGATTCTACATCAATTCGGCCATTTTGTCTGCCTCCCTCCCCGTGGCCACCAACTACACGTCCCCCGGGCAATGGTCATCTGTCTTGATTGATAGGTAAGTTGAAAATGGGGAATTTATTTTTACTAGCAAGACCTGTGAATATACCACAGTATGATAATTTAACTCTTAACATCCTGTAGAGAAAAAAAAAATAAAATGGCTAAAAATGACCTTTTCATTTAAAATTACTTGTTATTTCCCTTGAATTAAAGACTTCCAAATATGTTTAATATTACATTTAAAAAAAGATTTGGGGTGGATTAATAAAAATAAATATGACTACCAGCTGGGCGGAATGAGGCGGTATAGGATGTTAAGAGTTAATCATTACAATGTTTGATATGTTTACTTAAGAGCTATTGCAAAATAGTTTAATACTAGCAGGACCTATGGATATACCACAGTATGATAATTCAATTATTACAACGTTTGATATGTTTACTTAAGAGCTATTGTAAAATAGTTCAATATGTAAAAAGCATAATAATCTTGATTTAACCCTTTCTCACTCTTTTTCTTTCTTTCCTTCTTTTCATTATGTTCAATTGAAACACATTAACGTTATCACTTCCGCCTACATGTACCCTCCTCTCTTAGTTACTTATCACCATTGCTCCCTGGTCCACTCTGACCCGGAGTGGTAGTACCTGTTAGGGTCCCATCTATGGGTTAAATAGAAAAATGTATTTATAAAAAAAATTGTATTATCCATTAAGAATTGATTTATTTCAAAACTTTATCAGCATTAAATGACCCACTGAGGTTGATATGCCGTAAAACCAAACCAAACTACTTACATCACAATTCCCTTAATTATTTAAATCACATTCTCCATGATTTTATTTTTATTTAAACCTCAATTATTAATAACTGTTTTACATTATCAATACTGTTGACCATATCTATATACTAGGTATTTACCACGTACCCCAGGTTAGGCACAAGACCATATTAATGGGGGACCACCCATAATCCGAGACTCATGGGTGGTAAGCACAAAAAATGTGTTGATCCTGTCGACATTCCCTCTCGAGGGGGGCACTAGGCAATAAACCCAGCTCTGCTCCTTTAAATCAAGGGGGTAGGTGTTGCCTGGGAGGATGGCCCCCTGGGATTAACAATGTTAAATTGTACGGTCCAGGGCCGAAGCCACTGGACCACCCGGTTGAAACCGGAGTTCGATATGTTAAACATATCTACATACATATACAACAAAATATCAGTTTACGGTGTGAACAGGAAGGCTAATTTGCATATTGATATTAAAAATATGATTTTAATAAATATGTTCTTAGTATTATTGATTTTGTTTTATCTTAATGAATATAAGCAAAAATCTCAGGAATAAATCTTAAAAGAACTGTAATTTTATTCTTTACTTCCTATTTTAACTAAATAGTTAAATCAGGAAAATTTAGCAATGAAAGACGGGAGTGATGGAAGAGTAAGTTTCTTTTTTTTTTATTATACCCCCCTTTGTTTCAAATCTTTTTATCTGCATTCTTATTTAGTTTCATTAGCCTTTCTAATTTAATATAATATTTTATTACATTAAAACTTATATACATCTTCTAGATGCAAGTGTTTATTTTCTAGTAATAATTATAATGACGATTACAAAACTTTTTCTTTGTTTCATTTTTAGTTTTGTTGACGACACAGGCAGGAAGCAGTTTATGGTGCGTATTCATACAGAGAGTTTGTTGCTGTCGTTACCAACTCCAGATTTCAGTATGCCCTACAACGTCATTTGTCTAGCGTGTACGGTGATGGCAATTGCTTTTGGTTCCATCCACAATCTGACCACTCGACGTCTTGTGGCCAGAGATCCAGATCTCAAGACAGGAATTATTCACAAGTTAAAGACGCAACTGCGTAAATTGTTTCCCAAAAAAGACGACGCAAAAAAGAAACCAAAAGACAACGAAATAAAAAGCGCAGAGTCTTCGTGAGAAACGAAAGAAGTTAGTTTTTTAAAAAAAAAATTAAAAAAATGTTAATTTATTTTTCATTAGCAGAATTTTTTTTAGGTTTCATTCCAAACAAATTTTTCTTTTCTTTTTCAACTTTTTCTATAATAAATTGTTTTTTAAAAATTTTCCTACTTTTGTGTTATATTTCTTTTCTTTAAGAATACACTTGACAATTTGGTCGAAGAACCCCTTCCCTCTGATTAATTGGCTGATCACATCAAGCCCTAGCACCTATATGATTGTTCCAACACTTTTTATTATATATACTAGCAAATATATGCACCCTCCGGGTGCAAGTATTTAAGTTTAAATGTAATAAAATATTAGATTAAATCAGAAAGGCTAATAAAACTAATTAAGAATTCAAATAAAAAGATTTGAAACGGAGGGGGTATAATCGGAAAAATAGAACAACTGAAACTTACTCTTTCATCACTTCCGTTTTTCAATGCTAATTTTTCCTAATTTAACTATTTAGTTAAAATAGGAAGTAAAGAATAAAATTACAGTTATTTCTTCTTATTAATGAATTTCTTTTAGGATTTATTGAAGAGATTTTTACTCATATTCATTAAGATAAAACCAAACAATTAGAAATCAATAATACCAAACACATTTTTATTAAAATCGTTTTTTTTAATATCAATATGCAAATTAGCTTTACGTTTACACTGAAAACTGGTATTTTGTTGTATATATAAATACAATTGCATGTTCTTATATTTAGATAAGGCCAACAGTATTAATAATGTCAAACAGTTTTATTATTAATTGAGGTTTAAATAGAAATAGAATCATGGAGAATGTGTTGTTAATAACTAAGGAAATTGTGACTTGAGTAGTAATATAGTTTCGGTTACAGACATATAAACACACAATCTCCATTATAATAAGATATTTACCAACCCCTCCGCACAAGCAGGATGTGACACAAGGTCAATTTCTTAAGCAGAGTTCAACAGGTTTTGAATTCGGATTTTTCCTTCTCCTAGACTGGTTACATAACCAAGGTTAAAGAGCCCAGTCTGCCCTACTATTTGCCCATAGCTGGAGGGAGAGTAGGATTCATACCTTTCCCAAGGTTATTAGCGCTAAGTGAAATGCAATTACCACGTCCAGGATTTGAACTCTCGGCAACAAGTCCATTTCCCATGACTTTAACCATTACACCACGCGCTTACTAATTTTTATCATATATGTGCTAGAAGGTGGCGCTTCCTACTTTTTATGATATATGTGCTAGAAGGTGGCGATAGCTCAGGGTCTTAGTGTCCTGGGTATAACGTTAAACTCCACGTGATGGTGAAGTTCCAATTCTAGAGCTCTGGGGAGTGTGGAGTACCCCTTCATCACTATTACTCCAGGTCCAATCTGACTTGGAGTGGTAGTACATGTTAGGGTCCTATGTATGGGTTAAATAGATTAAAAAAATTGAGTTTAAAAAAAAAAATCTGAATACCCATTGAAAGTGAATAAAACAAAATGTCTTCAGCATAAAATAACCCAACAAGGGTTGACATGCCATAAAATCCAACCAACTAACCTGTAGCTGGTGGTGAGACTTCCATTCTGGAGACTTTGTTTAAATTAAAGACAATAATAGTCATAATAAAAAAGCCAAAGAATTGATAATTTGCAACAGTAATAGCAAATAGGTTATGTGGTTACAGAGATAAAACAGTTAAACAGCAAACTGGCACAAAAGGAATACAATAGTAGGCATGACTGGGTTGGAAAAGTGATTCACTGGGAATTATGCAAGAGACTCAAATTTGACCCTACTTACAAATCAGAAACCAGAATCTGTCCTAAATATGAGTTCCATAAAGTAATGCGGGATTTTTTGGGTGCAAATGAATCATCCAATTTCACAGGCACAAAAAGAATACAAGAATGAGCATGAGTGGGTGGGAAAGGTGATCCACTGGGAATTGTGCAAGAGATAATACACAGAAGAATAGCAAGTGTAGTTTTTGTGGTAATAGTGTTGAAACGGTTAATCACAGAATAAGTGAATATAGCAAACTGGCACAAAAGGAATACAACTGTAGGCATGAATGGGTAGGAAAGGTGATCTACTGGGGAATTGTGCAAGAGATTCAAATTCACAAACCAGAATCTGTTCTAGAAAATGAGACATAATATTCTCTGAGATTTTGAGATACAAACGGATCACCTAATCCTGGCCAGGAGACCAGACCTAATGTTATTTAACAAAAAAAAAAGAAAAAATTGATATTTAGTGAATTTTGTCATTCTAGCAGATCATAGAGGAAAAAAAAAACAACAAAAAGACAGACAAATCCTTGAATTTTGGCTGAGAGCTGAAAAAGTGATTAAACATGAAGGTGAGTCTCTCTGAATGTTTGAGATGAGGCTTGATGATTAGTATTATTTGGGTTATTCAGACTATTGTCCTCATCTTCATTGTTATTTGTACAACGTTTCGGCCGATATGCCTGTCTTCAGGTATTTCTTGTCGGACTTGGGAACCTTTTTTTCGAACTCGGGAACTTTCTGAAGAAGGCCAAAACATTGTACAAATAACAATAAAGATGGGGACAATAGTCCGAATAATGCAGATAATATTAAACATTCAGAGAAATATTATTCAATTCATTAAAAATTTTCAAATTGAATAATGTTAGGGTGTGATTTAGATGAATGGCACAGAATTTGTGAGAATTAGAATATTTCTGTTCCTGGTCATAAAAGCTTCTTCAGTAATAATAGTTGTTTGGTTTGGTTTGTTTTGTTTTACGGCATATCAACCTCAGTGGGTCATTTAATGCGGAGGGCATATCGACCGAAACGTTAGACAAATAACTATAAGGATGGGGACAATAGTCCAAATAATGCAGATAATATTAATCATCAAGCCTCATCTCAAAGATTCAGAGAAATAGTAAAAAAAAAAAAAAAAAAAAAAATATTTAGTGAATTTTGTCATTCTAGCAGATCATAGAGTAAAACGACAGACAAATCCCTGAATTTTGGCTGAGAGCTGAAAAAGCGATTAAACATGAAGGTGAGGTTGGGGGGGGGAAATGGGGATCAGAGATAGAATCGAGATAATCCAGACCACAGCACTGTTAAGATCAGCTAAAATACTTAGAAGAGGCTTGAGGAGACTTTGTGTCACTCAAATTTTGAGCTGACTTTCGGGCACGGTCTGGGAGGAAGGGTAGGATACAAGAAAAAGAAGAAAAATAATTTATATTTATTCCAAAACTTTTTTTTTTAAAGGGGGACAACTCTTACTATTATTTTAAGTATTATATTGAAAAATCAAGGGAGGTAACTATTATATTTTTTATTCCAGAGTTAGTTTTCCTTATCCAATTCTTTTTAAATAAAAAAAAATACCGACCCCTAAAAAAGAAAGAAAGAAGAAAACAAAACACTCCCAAAACTTTTAATTTTTATCATTCTTAGACAAAGTAGAATTAATTACATGTTAAATTTTTTTTTTAAAGATTCAACTGTACAAATATGTTTCCAAAGAGAAAATTATAAGAACAAAACAAAAAAAAGTGCATAACTAAAAATGTGGTCTACCAAGCAAAAGTAAGAGGTAATAATGAAAAGTATATATATATATATATATATGTATATGTATATGTATATGTATATATATATATATGTGTGTGTGTGTATTTGGGCAGCATTCTTTCATTTATACATGTAGAATTAAACAAAAGACACATCTCCTGTTTAACAATTTCATTTTTGATCTTTTCGAGTTTTCTGGCCAACTTTTTAATATTTGGGTGGAATTCGTGGATAAGTCCACCAAAGTTCAGGTCCCGAGTACTTTCGGCATTTCGAAGTGCCATCATCAGGGGTGATGTGTTCCAGTTTTTAAAAAATTAAATTAATGTGGAGGCTGGAAGGAGAAAAATTGATGAGAAAGGTGTTACATCTTTCTCATCAAAAGATCAAAAATAAAATTGTTAAACAGGAGATGTGTCTTTTGTTTAATTCTACATGTGTATGTGTGTATATATATATATATATATATATATAGTTAAAAATTAATGGTAGAGTGAATGAATGGATGAAATAAAAATGAATGAAATGATGGGGATAAATGAAAAATTCTTTCCAAGGGACCCCCCCTCTCAAAAGTATTAAAACACTTTTTGAGAGTGGGGTCCCTGATAGAAAGTTTTTCTCATCTATTATTAGACTCCTTTGAAGCATCAAGTTAATATAATTATTCTATAAGTTATTAGAGAAGATAAAATCCGTCTCTTACCTTTGTAATATCTGTTGAGAATGGGTTTGAATTTTTATATGTATATATATTTAATCTTATCTGGTTAACTTCCGGTGAATATTGCTACATTGTAACTATCTTGAATTCAAAATAAAAACGGTCAATGAGAAAAATTTATTTAGCTTTTTTTTCAGTTGTAAAATAAAATAAAATATATTAATTAATTAGATAGATCAGTAAATAAATAAAAAGATTATCTTTAATTATATATTAGAAAGATTTGATGAATAATTTTAGAAAACTATATTTGAGTATTTTAAATTTCAAATTAGATTAAAATATAAATTAAATATTTAAATTACCAAAGGAGAACAGTAGATAGTTTTTCCTTATATTAACACCTGAGAGAGTGAGCAGTCCTATAAATATAGTAAGAGCTGCGTGGTATATATAATGTCGAAATGATGAGATCATA
The DNA here is from genome assembly GCA_023376005.1 of Doryteuthis pealeii. Classification (NCBI taxonomy): domain Eukaryota; kingdom Metazoa; phylum Mollusca; class Cephalopoda; order Myopsida; family Loliginidae; genus Doryteuthis; species Doryteuthis pealeii. The sequence continues at coordinate 52,600,691 of CM042176.1, forward strand.
AAGTCGGCGTCAATATATATGGCCTCCTCCTCCTTACCTACATCGTATATCGAGCGTGCGTATAGATCTTTTATTTCGGCTCCCACTTGAGTGGAGAAAAAGAAAAAAAAACATAAAAGACAAACAGCAAACACCTAAACTCCTCTCTGAAAATAATCAGTCCTCCTATTATAATGGAACCAAAAGAAACAAAAAATATTGCAAAGAGAATGCTTTCTCTCTTCTT
>CM042176.1:52601016-52726016 GCA_023376005.1 Doryteuthis pealeii
CATCACTCCGAGTTAATGAATTTCAGCAACCGCGAAATTAGCGCGTGATGTGTCCTTCATGCCCCTCACTCTTCAGACTAGCTAGAAGAAGAGTCATCTTACATTGCTATTCACTGTCCACTACGGACCGGAAGTCGGACGATTTCAGTTCGCCGACTGCGAGACCCATACTGCTGTTTGCCAGTTCAACTGAGACTCGGTTTGTACGGGTGATGCCGCGACGTCCCTGGGATATAAAACCTTTAGAGCCCTATATAAACAAGGGTGGACATAAATAGGAGCCCCTCCCTATGCAAAATGTTTTCATATGATCAAGAGAGGGGTGCTCCCTATCCGCCATCCTCATATCCGGGAAGGCCACCTCGGCCGCTTCACCATGGACCACACACCAGTGGCGCAGCCCGCCGCCTCCCGAATAAAGGTGTCACCAGGGGTGCACCCCTAAAGTTTAATGGTCGGTCGGTTCTTTTTACCGTCTACAGTTTCTAGCTCCTCCAGAGGGCGAAGCGCAGTTCTTTGAACATGCGTCAGGTCCTTGTTGGCTGCGCATGCCAAATTTTCGCCATACATTTTCCCCCTCCAGAAACAAAAGATCCTTCTTTTGTCGTCTTCTGGAGAGGGCTGCGAGTTTGCGGTCCCCTGGAGGTGAGTCTGTGAGTTTTTTAGTGGGGAAGTTGGGGGGGCTGTTAAGTGAAAAATTTCCCCTTCACCAGTCTCCTCCATTGCTTTTGGTTTTGGAGAGGAAGTGGTGTATGCGTATTTTTTCCAGGGGGCTGGGATTGGGTTACGGGATTTGTGGGTTTTTTTGTTTTTTCGGTTGTGTTTGCAATCTCTTTTTTCTTTGTGGGGTAGTGGGCTCAAACTTTTTTCTTTTTTGGGGGGTCTAATTTTGTTTAGGAGTTCTTTTCTCCTTTTCTGGGAGGATGAAGACTCCCTGGTGTCCATTTTCTCCTTTTGTGGAGATCTTGAGGTCTTGTCCCCTCTTTTTTAGTCTGGTGTTTTTCTGGGTTTTTTTTCCGGGACAGGAGATCAGAAGTGACCGGCGTGAGGGTTTTTATCCCTTCTTCACAACCATGGACCACTCCCTCCTGTCGCTGTTGCTGGTTTCGGTGTCTTTGGCTCTTGGTGGTCATTGATTCTTTGACGGCCAGGGGTTTGTCAGCGGCGTTGGTAGAAGGGTTTTCCTCTCCGGACAGTTCCTGGCTATGTGGCCCTGCTTTCCACATGTTCGGCATCGAGGCTTTCTTCCCTCGACCACAACCGAAATTGTATTATCCATAAAGATGATTGTGTCAGGGATGGCTGAGAATCCCTCCTTGTTCAGCGTCAGCTTCAACACGAAATCGGCGACCTGGATCCCCGATTTTCCAATATGGGATTCATGGATTCAGGCTCCCGAATGTTCGAAAAAATGCCGCCAGATGTTTTTGCGGCAGAAGAGGGACCCCGTACACGTCACCTTTGTTTGCCGACATCCCAGATTCCGGCTGCAGTCGGTAGTTTTTAAAAACTATGTCATGTCTTGCTCGCCTCTTCCGCCTCTTCCTTGGTTGGCAGCAGCAGCTCCCAGGTTGCGAAGCTCTTTTGATAGACATACTTTGCTGGGGTCTTAGTAGCAATCAGTATGTCTATCAATTCCTCTCTCCTTATGCTTATCAACCTTTTGGTTGAGGCATTTGTAGACACCAGAGAGAGGACCCTGAGATTTATTTCCTTGCAGATCTCCGGGATTGGGAGAAAACGTTCCCTCTTGTGAACTTGGTATAGTCCATGTCTTTTCCTGGTGTCCCGAGTCTGTCTGGTCGTGGTGGTCTTCCATGTTGCTGCTGCTGTCTTGTGGGTGTAGCAGAGCCATTAGGTTCAGAAGGGCACTCCTTTGGTGATGAAGAATCGGAGAAGAGGTTGGGCCAATCATTCTCACCCAACGAGAATGGGATGAAAATGGCCCCTCCTGGCCTTCTGTAGTCTTGATGTTGAAGTTCTGCCCGGGAGGGTTTGAAAATAGGTCCCTTTTACACTGGTGTTGCTCCTTCCTTCGGTTGAACGGGTTTGGCCCCTGCTGGCCCGGACTTGTCTCCGTCCACGTTGACCGTTTTGTGGAAACGGTCGGACTGGTTCAGCCAACGGTGGCTGCAACCCTTCTTTTTGTGGTTGTGGTTGGCCCCTGGGGCCGGACGTATCCCCTTCCACAGGTAGAGTGGGGTTGGCCCCTGGTGGGCCGGACGTAACCCCTTCTACTGGTAGAGTGGGGTTGGCCCCTGGTGGGCCGGACGTACCCCCTACTACCGACTGAACGGGGTTTGCCCCTGGTGGCTGACGTAACCCCGTCCATCGTATCGGCCGCCGACACAGGGTGACTATCTGTCAGCCCTTGGAGAGTGTCCTACCTGGACCGGGCTCTCCCTCCGCGCTCCCCTTGGTGCCATCCGGATGGATGGGTCCATTCGGCTGAATGGGTCGTGCCTCCTGGCCGTCTACTTCGATGATCACCAAGGCCGTGGGATCATCGGACCCGTCAGACCCGAAGTCTGACGCATCCATCGAACACTCCTTAACAGGAGTCAACTTTTTCCTCTAAACAGAGGCCAACAGTTTTTCCCTTAACAGGGACCAACTAGAGTGCACTTTTTTGGTAATTTCCTTCGTCTTCTTCTGGCTGGACTTTCTGTGGTCGTAGCTTGAAGAACAGAAAACACAATCCCGAAAAGTATGATGTATTTGATGTATGCCGGCTGCATCTCTGCATCTGACTCCACAACAAATACATTTATTTATATGAAATCGGTACAGAAGATGCAACCGGACACACACCTGGGCACAAGGCCCAAAGTTTTATTTTTGGGGGGAACGGGGTACAAAACTGGTCATGCTTCTATATCTTTTAGTTCTGTCTTAGCTAGTCTCACTCGCCGACCGATCCATACAAAAACAAGCACTGTCATCCATCTTCTTGCACTACTGCTTCCACCGAAAATCCGCTGTCGCTCTATGCGTGATGCCCTACTTATACCCAATGATAAAAATAAATGCCTATTTAAAATTTATTTACAATTCTAATGCTTATTACGAGGTGGGATTGGAGGGGGCAAAAAAAACACAAAAGTCCCCAACGAAAAACAAGAAACAGAAATAAAAGAGGCCATTTTGGTTACCCCCTTTCCTCGTCTATTGACTCTCCAGGAACAAAATACTAAAGGTTTTAGGGGTGTGACAAGAAAATTGTTGGGCTAGGGGGTCCTGGATTTGTCCTAATTGAAAAAACTGTGACATGTTCCATTCGTACACCTAACTAAGCAGCCTAAAGGAAATCTTAGAGCCGGGCTCGTAGCTTGCTTTTCTAATTAGACATTATTAGTCTAAGGGGAGGGGTATCGGTACCGCTTACGGGCCGTAGTGACCATGGGAGCTTGGAAAGGTAGACTCAAGTCCTGCCCCCACTCTCGCACACAAGCTTGCTGCACGCACCCACCTTTTGCAGAATGTCATGAAAGGAAGCTTCTTTTTGTCGCATCTAATCTTCACTCTAAGCTGATGCTTAAAGAAGATGATCAAATCCCGACAAGAAAAAAGCCTCTTCTCATGCAATTCCCTCAGTCATGTGACCCAAATCACCATTCGAGCCACGGCTAGTTCCGCGAAAAACACCTTTCGTCTTTCACCGGAATACGGAGGACTGGCATTGTCTACGACGTAACCTACGTCGAGTTGGACCAGCCGATCGGGTACGATGCGAGCAGTGACCTCGTTCACGTATCCCCAAAGCGGACAAACTTTTGGACAGTGAAAGAAGGCGTGCTCAGCCGCTTCTTCTTCCCCACTGTCGCAACGTTCACAAAAGGGCATTGCTGCCATATTCGCCTTGTAGAGTACGCTTGCGAGGGGCAACGCATTTCGAGCGAGTCGCCAGGTTAAGGAAAACTCAGAGTTGTTGAGAAACGCAGAACCTGGCGCCCAATTCCAATGGGAGCGGACCTCCCCCAACGACGAGCCGAACCGTTCTACAAGTGGATCCGTACCGGTGCCCTCCACTATCGCTCTATATAGTGCCCTTCGAGGCCATGAGATGTCGCTGGACACAGGAGCTTGCGAAGTGCGTGACGCATTCAGCAAAAAACTGTGCTTCTCCAGGAGGCCTACGGCGGGCCTCAGCCTCAGGGGACAGCTGTAAATTTGGGAAGGCGGCTCAAATTGTCGGCAGCCACACAGCAATTCGTGTCCAAGATCAATTTAAGAATGACAGTCTCTCGCGGCTCGGTGAGCCGTCAAGTCTGGCATCCCCAAACCTCCATTACAAGGTCGCTGGGAACAAACCTGCCTACGGACCATTGGCCGGCCCTTCATCCACAAAAGTGAGAATAGGGACCGTTCAAGTGCCAATAACCGAGCCGGGGCAGAGGAAGTACAGACAATCGGTAAAGGATCAGGGAAAATGTACGTGGCGCACACCTCCGCCCTGCCCTTTAAGGACAACCTCCTTTTCAGCCATACATGCACCAGTGCTTCCACCTTTGTCTGTACTTCCGACCAATTCTTCTCTAACTGAAGCCTGGCCCGAACCAAATCCCGAGGATCTTGATTGGACCATCCTTCCAGCTGAAGGGCCCTGGCAGAGGAGCGCCACCTCTCCAGATTCCCAACCGCAACCCTTCGCTCTTTTCACAATTGATCTTTGCCCAGTCAACAGCTCATACCTTGTAAGTGCCTCTTTCACCGCAACTATGTCCTCGACCCTGGACACGAACACGGTGACGTCATCGGCGTACGCGGATACCGTGGCACTAACGGGGCCAGGAACAACAATTCCGCGCAGGACCAGACTTGCCGACTCATCCCTAAGCCTACGGAGCAGGGGCTCCAAAGCGAGGACATAGAGTAGAGGAGACATGGGACAACCCTGTCGGACTGATCGTTCGATCGAGAAGGCTGACGAGCGCTTCCCATTCACCTGTACCACTGCCGTAGGGGATCGATATAGGATACTAATCCATTTGCGGAATTCCGGTTTGAATCCGGCAGTCTCCAGAACAGTGGCCAAGAACCGATGGTCTACCCTGTCAAATGCCTTGGACTGATCCAAATTGATCAGCGCGGCTTTCTCGTCGTCTTTTAACCCCTCTAGGATCGTGCGAATCAAGTGCAGGTTGACTTGGATCGATCTTCCCTTCACAGCGTAGTTCTGCTCTGGTCCAATCAGATCCCCAATGACAAGCTGCAAACGATTGGCAAGAACCCGGGCCAAAATCTTTAACTCTGTGTTTAGTAGAGTTATGGGCCTGTAATCGTCTAAACCCTCCCAAACATTCCTGCCGCCTTTCTTCAGTAATGTGATCACACCTTTGGTAACGGTGTCGGGGATCCCTCCCCGCTCGAACCAATTGTTGAACACATCCGTCAGGATAGGGACAAAAATGTGCGACATCCTCAAGTACACTTCATAGGGCAAACCATCCAACCCTGGCGCTTTGTTGAGGCCGACCTGCTTCAACGCGTCACGGACTTCGCAATCCGTCACTCTCCCCTCACAGCTAGCTGCTTCCGCCTCCTCAAGGCGGGGGAAGTCGGCTAAATAGCTGTGGAACTCCTGCACCGGGAGGTTTGGCAACCGGGCAAAGCATGCCTGAAAATGAGCCGAAAGGATTCACGAATTTCACGAGTCGACCGAAGGCTGTGCCCGTCCGGGGTTCGAACACTGCTGATATATCGATCAGCGAACCTTCGCAACTCTTCCTTACGCATTTCTGCGTCGAGATTCACCGCTTCGTTGGACACTCTATTTAGCCTAGTTTCTAACTATGAATCCCTGATAACGCTCGCTACTCAAGCGCTCAAGTCCCGTCTAGCTAGATCTATGGCTAGTGGATCCCCCCCATCCACCGCCCGGGAAACACTTTCTCTAATGGCCTTCTCCTTCGATGCCTTATCTAAGACGAGCCGTTGGCAATATTTGATGGAGAAGTCCTTAATCCTACGCTTAAGGTACCCCACCACTTATTCTCGATAACCGCCCCCACTAACGCCCGCTGAAGAAGTAATGCCAACCGCTCCCGGAAGTCCCGTATCCCCAGTAAGGAGGTATTGAACTTCCAGTAGGCGGTCAGCCTAGGCCTATCACTTAACTGAAGAGTGACAGTAAGCAATTTATGGTCACTCTTCATATAATCGTGGAACACAGGGCACCTAACAAAATCAATGTCGGTTCTTCTAACTAACACCCTGTCCAGATAAGATCTATCTGAGCCAGGGGACGAGCTACGAGCCCATGTCCACATCTCCACCCTGGGGTGATCCAGGCGAAACCTGTTGACCAGATCGAAGTCGGCCATTAGGTCGCTCAGGCTGCTTTCACCCCCCCGACCCATTAGCTCCCCTCCCCCGGTCCATCTTGGGATCAAGGATCGCGTTCCAATCACCCATTAAAACTAGCCGTTCCGGACATGCTATATACGGCCCCAACTGCCGAAAAAAGGGGGTCCTCTCTGTAGCAATATTGGGCGCATAAACCGCGACCACACAAAACTTGTAGTTTCTCACTGCAACATCAGCCACGATCAACCTTCCATCTGCACCAGCATAGACAATATCAGTCACCGCGTCCAAGCTGCATTTCACTAAGAGGCCTGAGGGGAATCGGCGACGTTCCAGCTTCTAGCGCTTGGCTGAGCCATGTGCACGAAGTCTGTGTTAGGCTGGGATGTCTGCCGACATCGAAGTCTGTGTTAGGCTGGGATGTCTGCCGACGCCGACTAGAAATTCTAGGGGTGGTCGTGTTACGGAGATTGGTTGTAAATGTGGAAGTGGTAGATCTTCCCTGGGACACATTGCTCAGGGTTGCCCTCTTATGCACGGTCTGCGGGTCCGACGACATGATGATATAGTCTCTTACGTTAATAAATCACTTCAGAGGCGTGGATATATAACCGAGAAGGAACCACGCCTCTGCACGTCGTCGGGCCTACAGAAACCTGACCTGCTTATTAAAACAAGGGATAAGTGTATTGTCCTTGATGTGCAGGTCAGGGCAGACAGTGTTTTTGGGCCCCTGACAAACTCACTGAATTATGCCCAGGGAAGGAAATTAAAATCTGTGCCCTAACGCTCAATTGGAGGGGGGCCATATCTAAGAAATCCTTACATTCCATGAAATCCCTGGGCATATTAAATAACAGAAATATTTCCACAATCTCCTATATCGTCTGCCGACAGACGGCAAAAATGGTGGCAGCATATTGGCGTCCGTAGGTGGACGATTGGGATGATCGTGATGATAGTCCTCTGGAGTTAACGGCTGATTTGTTAGAATTGTATATAGTGCACTTTATTAATATTTGATAGGGCCGCAAATGGTTCTGCACGTCATCTTTGAGCAATATGAATGTTGGTGGCTAGGCGTTATGCAGGCCACCAGCAGGAAGCGCCCGTTGTTCTCTTGCCCTTTTGAATTAGGTTATATACTAACCCTTCTTGTTATTGTTGCTTCTCATCTATTTCTCTGTCTATCCCTCTATCTGTAGAAACCTACTCCTGGTGGTTAAGGAAAATGAATTGATAAAATTTAGCCAAATGCCTCGTCATCTAATTAGTGACGCGCATGAATGGATCAACGAGCTCCTCGAGCCACCATATGTCGAATAAACCTCAAAGAAGTTCTTCGGCACATAGTCGTCCAAGTGTCTCTAGCACCGCGGCAACATCTACTCCGAGGTTAATGAATTCAGCAACCGCGAAATTAGCGTGTGATGCGTCCTTCATGCCCCTCGCGTTCAGACTAGCTAGAAGAAGAGTCATCTTACCTTGCTTATTCACTGTCCACTATGGACCAGAAGTCGGACGATTTCAGTTCGCCGACTGCGAGACCCATACTGCCTTTGCCGAGTTCAACTGAGACTCGGTGATGCTGCCGACGTCCCTGGGATATAAAACCTTTAGAGCCCTATATAAACAAGGGTGGACATAAATAGGAGCGCTCCCTATGCAAAATGTTTTCATATGATCAAGAGAGGGGTGCTCCCTATCCGCCATCCTCATATCCGGGAAGGCCACCTCGGCCGCTTTCACCATGGACCACACACCAGTGGCGTGGCCCGCCGCCTCCCAAATAAAGCTCGTCACCAGGGGTGCACCCCTAAAGTTTAATGGTCGGTCGGTTCTTTTACCGTCTACAGTTTCTAGCTCCTCCAGAGGGCGAAGCGCAGTTCTTTGAACATGCGTCAGGTCCTTGTTGGCTGGCGCATGCCAAATTTCGCATACATTTTCCCCCTCCAGAAACAAAAGATCCTTCTTTTGTCGTCTTCTGGAGAGGGCTGCGAGTTTGCGTCCCCTGGAGGTGAGTCTGTGTGTTTTTAGTGGGGAAGTTGGGGGGGGCTGTTAAGTGGAAAATGTCCCCTTCACCAGTCTCCTCCATTGCTTTTGGTTTGGGAGAGGAAGGTGGGTTATGCGTATTTTTTCCAGGGGCTGGGATTGGGTTACGGGATTTGTGGGTTTTTTTGTTTTTTCTGTTGTGTTTGCAACTCTTTTTTCTTTTTGTGGGGTAGTGGCTGGGATTCCTCAACTTTTTTTCTTTTTTGGGGGGTCTAATTTTGTTAGGAGTTCTTTTCTCCTTTTCTGTGAGGATGAAGACTCCCTGGTGTCCATTTTCTCCTTTTGTGGAGATCTTGAGGGTCTTGTTCCCTCTTTTTGGTCCGGTGTTTTTCCGGGTGTTTTTCCCGGGACAGGAGAGTCAGAAGTGACCGTGGCGTGAGGGGTTTTTATCCCCTTCTTCACAACCATGGACCACCCCCCTCCTGTCGCTGTTGCTGGTTTTGGTGTCATCGGCTCTTGGATGGTCATTGATTCTTTGACGGCGAGGGGTTTGTCAGCGGCGTTGGTATAAGGGGTTTTCCTCTCCGGACAGTTCCTGGCTATGTGGCCCTGCTTTCCACATGTTCGGCATGACCCGGAGTGGTAGTACCTGTTAGGGTCCCATCTATGGGTTAAATAGAAAAATGTATTTATAAAAAAATTGTATTATCCATTAAGAATTGATTTATTTCAAAACTTTATCGGCATTAAATGACCCACTGAGGTTGATATGCCACAAAACAAAACAAACCAAACCAAACCAAACCAAACCAGCCGCTTTCGCCTCCCTAAGGCGGGGAAAGTCGGCTAAATAGTTGTGGAACTCCTGCGCCAGGAGTTTCGGCAACCGGGTAAATCGTTCCTGGAAATATGCTCGAAAGGCTTCCCGCATTTTACGACCTGCACGAAGGCTGTGCCTGTCCTGGGTTACAACACTTTCGATGTACCATTCTGGGAACCTTCTAAACTCTTCCTGACGCAATACTGCGTCCAATTTCATGGCTTCGTTGGACATTGTCTAGCCTAGATCTAACTATACAACCTTGATAGCGTTCCTAGCCTCACGCTCAAGGTCCCCTCTAGCTAGACCTAAGGCTAGGGGATCCCCCCCATCAACCGCCTGGGAAATTCTATCTTCTATGGCCTTCACTTTCGCTGCCTTATCTAGGGCAAGCCGTAGGCAATATTTGATAGTGAAGTCCCTAATTCTAAACTTAAGGTCAGCCCACCATTTATTCCCAATAACCGCCCCCACTAACGCCCGCTTAATAAGTAAAACCAGCCTCTCATATCTTGGGCTAGACGGGCGGTCAGAGAGGCCCCCTCCGATCAATCGGCTGGTCACGTCAAGCCCTAGCACCTATATGATTTTCCCAACCCTATTGCCCTTATGGCAACCCCCAACCCCTTTTTATTATATGGGTGCTAGAAAGCGGTGGCAGCGGGTCTACCTGTCCTGGGAATGACGTTAAACTCTATCTGATGGTGAGGTTCCAGTTTTGTAGGTTTGGGGAATGTGGAGCACCCCTTCATCACCATTGCTCCCTGGTCCACTCTGACACGGAGTGGTAGTACCTGTTAGGGTCCCATCTATGGGTTAAATAGAAAAATGTATTTATAAAAAAATTGTATTATCCATTAAGAATTGATTTATTTCAAAACTTTATAGGCATTAAATGACCCACTGAGGTTGATATGCCGTAAAACAAAAAAACCCAAACCAAACCAGCCTCTCATGGTAGTCATGTACCCCCAGCACTGAGGTATTTAACTTCCATTAAGATATCAGCCTAGGCCTATCGCTTAAGCGAAGAGTGACAGTAAGCAATTTATGGTCACTCTTTGCATATAGGTGGAACACAGGACAATCTAAAATGTCGACGTTGGCTCTTCTAACTAACTCTGTCCAAATATGATTTAATTGGAGCAGAGGGCAAGCTATTCGTCCATGTCCACATCTCCCGCCCAGGATGTGATTCACGAAATCTGTTGACCAGATCGCACTCGGCCATTAGATCGCACAGGCTGCTTTCACACCTATCCGACCCTCTAGCTCCCCGTCCCGTCCGGTCTAATTTGGGATGAAGGATCGCATTCCAATCTCCCAATAAAACTATCCGTCCCGGATATGCCATGTACGGCCCAAACTGCCGGAAAAAGGATTTCCTCTTCCCAGAGGTATTAGGCGCATAAACCGCGATTACCCAGAATTTATTGCTTGATACAGCAATATTGGCCACAATCAGCCTGCCACTTGTGCCAGCATAAACAACGTCAGTCACCGCTCTTAACTAGCAGTGACACACCTTGACTGCTTGAATCACCGAATGCTGAGAAGACCTCATAGAAATGATTTTGACCCAGCACCCGGCCATCCACACTTGAAACAAAGTGTCTAATGCACTGCGGCAACATCCACGCCAAGAGACTTGAGTTCTTCCCTCAAATGCTAGTCGTTTAAGGGGTCCCTCAAGCCCCTCCCATTCATACCGGCAAGAAGAAGAGTCATCGGTGCTTACCTTATTCAGTGTCCACCACTGGCCGGAAGTCCTTTCGGGTAAGGATGCCGACGGTTTGGCCAAGATTATCCTTGCCCAATTCATTTGTAATGGTGTCTGTCCTGGTGATACTGCCAACATCGTGGGGAAACTTTATCTGTATCGCCCTGTAAAAAGAAGGGTGCATAAAAACGGGGACCCTCCCTTTACATTTTGGTCTCATTGTTTTAGCTCTGGGATGCACCCTGTTGACCAACGTCATGCCCGGAAAGGCCTTTTCGATCATGCGCCACACACTGCCTGCATGGTCACTGGCCTCCCGGACGAATGTGGTTACTAGGGGTGCATCCCTAAAGTTCAACGGATTATTTGTAGATTTCCCATCCACGGAGTGCAATTGCAAGAGTGGAGCCCACTCTCTTTTTTGGTGAGCAATCAGCGACCTGTCTATTTGATCTGGCCCCACCCTGCACAAGTTTTCCGGAAATAAATCCTGCTTCCTACTCCGTGGATGGGTCTGTCTCTCAGGAGATCTTGATTTTGATCTAGCTGAAGATGTTGATGGAGATCCTCTCCTTTCATTGGATTGCTGGATTTGTGGTTGAGAAGGGGGTATTTTTAGAGATTGGTATATTTTCACAGGGCTGGAATGAAGGTATAGGGAGTTGGGTAGTTTTTTTCAGTGTTTTGGGTGTATGTGGTGGACTCTGCCACCGTGTTTGTGTCTGGGTCAATGGTCTGGGCTTTCTTTTTCTTTCGGCTGACCGCTATTTTACGGTCAGCCCTTTCCCCCTCAACCTCTAAGCACCGTTTCACCCCAGCTCCACTGAGCTCTACAAGTTCCATTGGTATGGCTATTTCAATTACCGTCGAACTGGGAAGACAAGGTGGCATGCGATTGTAACTCAATCCAAACTCGAAATGCCACAAAGTCCACTACAAAATGACCGAGTATATATAAGACTCCACAATGTCATTCAAATCAAGCAGTCAAGCAACCAATCAGAACTCAAGGAATGGAATGACCCAAATCACCCTGATTCATGAATGGATCATTCTTGATTCCTATTTATACTAGCTGTCTTGGACACTGCTTGAGTTGGACTTAGTAAGCTGTTGTTATTAAAACCAACAGTAGACTAACTGACTTCAATAAGTTGATGAAGCCTTTGGTATGTTTATATCCTTTTCAGAAGGCTTTTCCGAGGGCTCACAATTTGCCCTATCAGGAAACTCTTCTGAATTGTGTTTAGTGAGAGAGTCAGAAGTGGTTGAGATTTTTCTCCCTTTTCTTTTCACCTCAGACCACCCCTCTCCCACCTTTGGTGTAGCTGCTGTTACATTTTTGCTGACTTTGGCCCTTTCTTGGGCTAGACGGGCAATCGGAGAGACACCCTCCGATCAATCGGCTGGTCACGTCAAGCCCTAGCACCTATATGATTGCCCCAACCCTTTTTTGCCCTTATGGCAAGCCCCAACCCCTTTTTTATCATATGGGTGCTAGAAGGCAGTGGCTGAGGGTCTATATGTCCTGGGAATGACGTTAAACTCTATCTGATGGTGAGGTTCCAGTTCTGGAGGTTTGGGGAATGTGGAGCACCCCTTCATCACCATTGCTCCCTGGTCCACTCTGAACCGGAGTGGTAGTACCTGTTAGGGTCCCATCTATGGGTTAAATAGAAAAATATATTTATAAAAAAATATCCATTAGGAATGACGTTATTTCAAAACTTTATCGGCATTAAATGACCCACTGAGGTTGATATGCCGTAAAACAAAACAAAACAAAAAACATTTTTGCTGGTAAATTTTTTGAAGCTGGTTCTGCTTCCAATGTTGGTGTCGCTCTTACTGGAGCCACTGCAGGAGTCCCTGCTGTTCTGTGGGGGCAGTCTTTAGCTGTATGCCCCTGTTGTCGGCAATTTCAGCATTGAGGCTTACGGCCCTCTACCACAACCGAGATGTGCTGCTCCCGTAAAGTGTAGCCATGTGGGATGTTAAAAAATTCTTCCCTTTTCAGATTCATCAGGAAGATGAACTGGGCCATTTTAACACCCCTCTCTATTGTAGTACTCATGGCTGTAACATCCCCGTAGTTGCTGAGTATCGCCATTAGATACTCAGCTGATAATGCTGCGGGGACGTTATACAGAGTCACCCGAGTTCTCCTCTTGCCTCAGTATTCAGGCTGGAGCTTGTGGGTCTTGTGGTAGAGGCTCTTGGTCGCAAACCTCAATGCCTCGGCCTCACTAGGGAGTAGGATGTCCCACATGGCGAAGCTCCTCCTGCAAAGGTGTTGAGCTGGTACTTTATTTGCTAGTAGGGCGTCCAATACGGTCTCCTTTCTGAGGCCGGTGAGTTTTCTTGAGGCCACCTCTGTCGTTATAAAAGAAAGGTTCCGCGGCTCCAAATCCTCCACTGCCTGGGGAAGAGGTTTGATGACGGTTCCTTCCACCAGGTGTTTATACTTGTTGGCCCAATTGGACCTTTGGAGCTCTGGATCCTGTTCTTGAAATTCTTCTTTCTGAGGCGGTCTCCATGAGCTCTTCTTTGCCGGTTGGGATTTTGGTTTCTCGGGCAACAGTTCCTGCAGTGTACTGTTTTTAGAAATACCGGGTAATTCGGTATTTGGTGCTGGCCTTCTCCTTCCCTTTCTTCTTTTTCCTTTTAAGGGGCTCTTTCCTTGGGGTATTGCCTCCACCTGGTATGGGCTGGCACTGTTACCCTCCTGATTGTTAGTTTGGGTGGGTGGGTGCGGCCTCTGCCCGGGCTGAGCCAGCATCACACTCCAATTACTGCCACGTTCAATTACTGCCCCCGTTGTCTGGGGTTTTGTTTTCTCCTTTTCAGTTGTAGGAGATTTCAATTTGACGGGGTTGGTCCATTCTGGACCTGACGTGCCCCTGTCTAGTATTGTACCCTTGTTCGGTACGGAGTTGGCCTCTCCTGGGCCGGACGTGACCTCCTTCTCGATTGGGATGGGGTTGGCCCCTTCTGGGCCGGATATGACCCTGTCCATAGCGGTTACCTTGGAGAGGGTTTTGGTCGTGCCCTCTCCTTGATTTGCGTCTTCCAACTGGGAGAACGTTGTGTTAAAAATAACACCAAGAAAAACAAAGTGAAAAAATGCCCGAAAATGGGCCAAAAATGTTCAAAAAATGGTCCAAAGTAGGGACACAGCTGTCAATAATAAAAGAAAATACCGCCCTGTCGGCTGGGGCATTAGAATGCAACGACTGCACCTCTGCATAGGGGTAAGACTCCCCCAATGGAGCCACCTGTTGGCCGTGGGTGGCGACCCGTGATGCTTAAGGATAGAGCCTAGGTGGATGAGCAATTCATGACATGCAATACTCCACTTTGGCCCTATTCTGGGCTAGACGGGCTGTCTGAGAGGCCCCCTCCGATCAATCGGCTGGTCACGTCAAGCCCTAGCACCTATATGATTTTCCCAACCCTATTGTCCTTATGGCAAGCCCCAACCCCTTTTTATCATATGGGTGCTAGAAAGCGGTGGCTGTGGGTCTACATGTCCTGGGAATGACGTTAAACTATATCTGATGGTGTGGTTCCAGTTTTGTAGGTTTGGGGAATGTGGAGCACCCCTTCATCACCATTGCTCCCTGGTCCACTCTGACCCGGAGTGGTAGTACCTGTTAGGGTCCCATCTATGGGTTAAATAGAAAAATGTATTTATAAAAAAATTGTATTATCCATTAAAAATTGATTTATTTCAAAACTTTATTGGCATTAAATGACCCACTGAGGTTGATATGCCGTAAAACAAAACAAACCAAACCAAACAAAGAAAATAAAAGACTGCAGTTACGCAGGAGGAAGAGAATTTTCCTGACCTTTGTGAAGAATACAAAATCAAAGTGACGATGTAATAACTTCCAACACTGAAAAAAAGTACTTCAGGTTAATTCTGCACAGAGTAATCTGTGTATTCTTAAATAGTGGTTTAGAACCATCGCCCCTGTTAAGGTACGGGGGAGATGGGTCATTCCATTATATCAACAGCAAATAATATAAACCAAAATTAATTAAAATTAACTGGCAAAAATAACAAGTATGTAAGGTTTAATGTGATAAAATATTATAGAATATAAAATATAAAATACTGGCATTGCCTGTGTATCTTAAAAAATGTACATTTGTTTGTTTGTTTATTTTTAATCAGAAAATAATAGTTATATATATATTTTTATTATAGTTAATTTTGGTGTATATAAATACACACACAGACATATTTACCTAAAATTAATTTAATGAATTACCAACACCTGTTTGTTCATGTACACATTGTATTCTATTTATTATTTTAAATATAAAATAAATACAATAATAGAAAATTATAAAATATTTAAGTATACAAAGAAAAACGGTCTTTTTCAGGGTAAAATGTTTGATATTTGAAGTTAAAACTATATATATATATATTATATATATATATATATATATTATTGTAGTGGGTCCACATAGGCTTATTAGTTGACATATGTGCATTTATATATATATATATATATATACATACACACACATATATATGTATATATAAACATAATTAAATAAAGAGATAGATATTAATGGGAGTATAAATATCAGAGGCTTATAGTAATTAATTAATCCCCTCATGGGTAGTATGCTTATAATCTTTTTTACTTCTGATTTTTAACAATTAAAAAAAAAAAACAGAATTTAATTTTTAATAATCGTTAATAGAAAGTTGTAATCAAGGGAGATAATTCAAACTTTGATGTTTGAACTAAAAATAAAAAATATTGTGAAAATTTTAACCTTAGTTAAATATAATTAATTCTCAGAGGAAATAAAAATACCGTTTTATTTACATACCAAACAACCAAAATTAATTAAAATTAATTATCAAGTACTTAAGTAGCGTCCTCATTTTTCCGTTTCAAATTTTGGTACAATAATTTTAATTTTGATGATAGATTGCTTTTGCTCTCTTCTCATACAAACGTGCACACACTGTGTGGAGTACCCCTTCATTGCCATTACTCTCATGTCCACTCTGACCTGGAGTGGTAGTACCTTTAGGGTCCCACAGGTTAACTCTTAAAGTCCTATACCACCTCATTCCAGCCAGAAGTCACATTTGTTTTCCTAATCCCCCCAAACGATAGCCTTTGTTTAAATGTAATATTAAACATATTTAGAAGTATATATTAAATTTTTACTTGAAGGCACTTACAACGCATGTATCGCATAAAATTCGATACTTTTTGACTTAATAAAGTCGAAACAGTCTGTACGGTATTCTACACATCGAGCCATCCTTTACTGGGATTACACTTGTCAAGTTCATTTTCTATAAGAAAAAGTATCGAATTTTATGCGATACATGCGTTGTAAGTGCCTTCAAGTAAAAATTTAATATATACTTTATTCAGCAACGTTTCTAAATAAACAAACATCCAAAAATCTTATATTTAGAAGTATTTGATTTAAGGGAAATAACAGGTAACTTTAAATCAAAAGGCCATTTTTAGCCATTTTTTGATAAATCCTTATAGGAATGGGACTCTGGAATTGGAAAATTCTCAACAGGATGTTAAGAGTTAAATAGAAAAAAATGAATTAAAAAAAAATTGAATACCCAACAAGAATGATTAAAACAAAAACGTCTTTGGCATAAAATAACCCAACAAGGGTTGACATGCCATAAAATCCAACAATTGAATACCCAACAAGAATGACTAAAACAAAAACGTCTTTGGCATAAAATAACCCAACTAGAGTTGACATGCTGTAAAATTTAACAAACCAACCAACACATATATACACACACATATAATTGACCTCAGCTAGGTATACAATTTCTGGGTAAAGCTGTTTAATTCTTTTTAAATTAACTGCACTACATGACAGATAAGAGATTCAGCTGTTTAATTCTTTTTAGATTAACTGCACTACATGACAGATAAGAGATTCAGCTGTTTAATTCTTTTTAGATTAACTGCACTACATGACAGATAAGAGATTCAGCTGTTTAATTCTTTTTAGATTAACTGCACTACATGACAGATAAGAGATTCAGCCAATTTAATTAATCTATTCTTTTTTTTCTTTCATTTAACAGTCTTCTGATTATCGCTGCCAACTCACTCCCCAGCCAGATGAAATTCTTAACTTCACCCAAAAAGATGAACATTTCTCATACGGCTTGTACAGCGTAGGTAAACATACTAAAGATGGTAATTTTCTCAGCGTTGGCATCCAGTATGGCCAGCAGCCGAAATACGGTCCAATAAAGCCGCCACCAATTTATGCACATCGTTATATCACAGGTAAGTTTTCTTTTTTTTTCTTTTTCTTCCTCTGTTAATCAAAAATATCTGAGTAGAAAATTTTGTGGTGATTTTTTGGATGCCGTCATCTCGGTAATGAAGGACTATTTGCTCATAAATTCCTACCATAAAATAAACTGAACCCCCAT
The DNA here is from genome assembly GCA_023376005.1 of Doryteuthis pealeii. Taxonomy (NCBI): domain Eukaryota; kingdom Metazoa; phylum Mollusca; class Cephalopoda; order Myopsida; family Loliginidae; genus Doryteuthis; species Doryteuthis pealeii. The sequence goes on from CM042176.1 coordinate 52,618,315, forward strand.
TTTATGTCCGTGTTTTTGCAATAAATGTTTTATTTTTCTGTGTATTGCCTGTTGCATTTCTCTCTTAAAATCAATTGTTACCAATTCTTCCCACTTTTCTTTCTTCTCTCCTGCAGGTTATGGTCTTGAGAATGGTGGCATCACTTGTTATTTGTACAACAAATTGCCACAGAAAGTGAAAGTGATTTATCTTGAATCTCTTCCGTGGTTTATGAGGGTTTATTTTAATACAGTGAAAATTGTCAGCAATGGTGTGGTCATCAAACCAGGTGAGGGAAATGAGGTTTCATGCCTTTCTTAGGTGTTTGGATTCTTTTTAGGCTAATCTTTTAGAAGGACCAGTTTTCAGTGGAAGAAGAAACAAAAAAAAAAAAAAAAATAAAAAAGGTGAAGATTTGGAAAGAAACGATGGTTTAATCTATCAATTTGGAGAGTGTGGGTTATTTGATATATTTAAACCATTGTTTCTTGTCAGCAATGGTATGGTCATCAAACCAGGTGAGTTGTGCATGCATATGAGGGAAATGAGGTTTCATGCCTTTCTTAGGTGTTTGGATTCTTTTTAGGTTAATCTGTTAGAAGGGACCAGTTTTCAGAGGAAGGAAAAAAAGGGGTACCATTACTGACAAATTTGAATGAGTACAGTCAATCTTCAGAATTCAATTTTTCTCTCTCTCTTATATTCGCGTGTGTGAGAGAGAGTGAGAGATGTATGTATGTGAGAGAGAGAGAGAGAAATGTATGTGCGAAAGTGTGAGAGAGTGAGTTACAGTTATGTGTGTGTCTTTAAGAGAGATAGAAATATATATATATGTGTGTGTGTGTGTGTGTGTGTGTGTGTGAAAGAGACCAATTTATTAATATAGTGAAGATCAACCTCACTGAGTGTCAAGGATATTTCTATACATATCTGATATATTGTCTATTTTCAAGACAATTTATTTTCCAAATATGTTTCAGATACTTTTTTTTTTTTTTTTTTACCAAAACTCATAATCAAAGTGAAATATTTCTTTTTTGTTTCCAGTTGCCATTAATTATGTCCAGGGAAAAGACAGGTTCCAGCCTTACACCCTGGAGGTCATTGTGGAATTGCCACCCAACTCAGTCAGTTCTTTATCGTTTGAATTTGACCGTGCCTTTTTGAAGTGGACTGAATATCCACCAGATGCAAATCACGGATTCTACATCAATTCGGCCATTTTGTCTGCCTCCCTCCCTGTGGCCACCAACTACACGTCCCCCGGGCAATGGTCATCCGTCTTGATTGATAGGTAAGTTGAAAATGGGGAATTTACTTTTACTAGCAAGACCTGTGGATATACCACAGTATGATAATTCAATTATTACAACGTTTGATATGTTTACTTAAGAGCTATTGTAAAATAGTTCAATATGTAAAAAGTATAATAATCTTGATTTAACCCTTTCTCACTCTTTTTCTTTCTTTCCTTCTTTTCATTATGTTCAACTGAAACAAATTAACGTTATCGCTTCCACCTGCTCGCCTCCTCTCTTTCTTTCCTTCTTTTCATTATATTTTTTCGTTCCTAATATTTTGAGTTAAAGCAACATTTGCCGGGAATATTTTGGTGTATTGAATTTAAAAAAGCGATGAATAAAAGTTCAAGGCCTTAAATTGTGACCCCCCCGCTAAAAAAAACAAACCACAAAACAATTGGCAAATATAATTATACTTTTATTCTTTTAATAAATGACAATAAATGTCCTAACCATGGCCATAAACTATAACCCTAAAATGAACCCTAACACTTACCACGTTTTTATCCCAGTAGACGCCAAGTGTCCTTGCATTCCACCTAGTAAAACCAGAAGTGCCAATGTCAAAAATCCTTTTTAGCCTTCTAGTTATGATAAGTTAACACGCTCAGTTGCATCTTCTGTCTATGTGACAGGGTGTTGTTTGACCCCCACCCCGCAATCTCATGTTGCACAGCACAGATGCTCAACATGTAAATTTTTAACTTTTTTCTTTAAAAAAAAAAAACAACCTCAATAACTTTATCTACACAAAAGACTCATCTACATATTAGGACATTTCTCTTATACAACTTTATCTACATATTAGGACATTTCTCTTATACAACTCTATTAAGTTTGCTCCATGAATGAATATTGTTCTTGTTAATTCATCTTTTGTTTCTAGTAATAATCTTATTAAAATGAAGATAGTGTGTTTGTTTGTCTTACTACTTACATCACACCGCCCTGTTGGCTAGAGCGTTAGAATGCACCTCTGCAGAGGGTTAAGATTCCCTCAAATGGGGCCACCTGTTGGCCGTGGGTAGCGACCCGTGATGCTTAAGGACAGTCTTGGTGGATGAGCAGTCCATGACCTGCAACACTCCACTTAGAACCTTACTTAGTTGGAGAGGGCCCCCTCCGATCAATCGGCTGGTCACGTCAAAGCCCTAGCACCTATATGATTGCCCCAACCCAATTGCCCTTATGGCAACCTTCTAGCACCCATATGATCAGGGTCTACATGTCCTGATAATGACGTTAAACTCTATCTGATTGTGAGGTTCCAGTTTTGGAGGTTTGGGGAATGTGGAGCACCCCTTCATCACCATTGCTCCCTGGTCCACTCTGACCCGGAGTGGTAGTACCTGTTAGGGTCCCATCTATGGGTTAAATAAAAAAATGTATTTATAAAAAAATTGTATTATCCATTAAGAATTGATTTATTTCAAAACTTTATCGGCATTAAATGATCCACTGAGGTTGATGTGCTGTAAAACCAAACCAAAATGTTTGTCACATTCTCCAGGATTGTTATTTTTATTCAAACCTCAATTATTAATAAATTTGTTTTACATTGTTAATACAGTTGACCATATCTACATGCTAGATATTTACCACGTACCCATGTGTATGGGTTAGGCACAAGGCCTTATTAATGTGGGAACAGCCATGAGCTGAGACTCATGGGGGGTAAGCACAAAAAATGTGTTCATCCTGTTGACATTCCCCCTCAGGCACTGGGCAATAAACCCAGCCCTGCTCCTTTAAATCAAGGGGGTAGGTGTTGCCTGGGAGGATAGCCCCCTGGGATTAACGATGTTAAATTGTACGGTCCAGGGCTGAAGCCACTGGACCACCTGGTTGAAACCGGAGTTCGATATGTTGAACATATCTACATACTAATAACATGCAATTGTATTTATATATACAACAAAATACCAGTTTAAAGTGTGAATGAGACGGCTAATTTGCGTCTTGATATTAAAAAATTGATTTTAATAAATATGTACTTAGTATTATTGATTTTGTTTTATCTTAATGAATATGAGCAAAAATCTCAGAGATAAATCTTAAGAAGAAATAACTGTCATTTTATTCTTTACTTCCTATTTTAACTAAATAGTTAAATCAGGAAAATTTAGCAATGAAAGACGGGAGTGATGAAAGATTAAGTTTCAGTAGTTCTATTTAAAAAAAATTATACCCCCCTTTGTTTCAAATCTTTTTATCTGCATTCTTATTTAGTTTCATTAGCCTTTCTAATTCAATACAATATTTTATTACATTAAAACTTATATACATCTTCCAGATGCAAGTGTTTATTTTCTAGTAATAATTATAATGACGATTACAAAACAATTTCTTTGTTTCATTTTTAGTTTTGTTGACGACACAGGCAGGAAGCAGTTTATGGTGCGTATTCATACAGAGAGTTTGTTGCTGTCGTTACCAACCCCAGATTTCAGTATGCCCTACAACGTCATTTGTCTAGCGTGTACGGTGATGGCAATTGCTTTTGGCTCCATCCACAATCTGACCACTCGACGTCTTGTGGCCAGAGATCCAGATCTCAAGACAGGAATTATTCACAAGTTAAAGACGCAACTGCGTAAATTGTTTCCCAAAAAAGACGACGCAAAAAAGAAACCAAAAGACAACGAAATAAAAAGCGCAGAGTCTTCGTGAGAAACGAAAGAAGTTAGTTTTTTAAAAAAAAAATAAAAAAAATGTTAATTTATTTTTCATTAGCAGAATTTTTTTTTTAGGTTTCATTCCAAACAAATTTTTTCTTTTCTTTTTCAACTTTTTCTATAATAAATTGTTTTTTAAAAATTTTCCTACTTTTGTGTTATATTTCTTTTCTTTAAGAATACACTTGACAATTTGGTCGGAGAACCCCTTCCCTCTGATTAATTGGCTGATCACATCAAGCCCTAGCACCTATATGATTGTTCCAACACTTTTTATTATATATATATATATATATATATATATATATATATTTACCAACCCCTCCGCACAAGCAGGATGTGACACAAGGTCAATTTCTTAAGCGGAGTTCAACAGGTTTTGAATTCGGATTTTTCCTTCTCCTAGACTGGTTACCTAACCAAGGTTAAAGAGCCCAGTCTGCCCTACTATTTGCCCATAGCTGGAGGGAGAGTAGGATTCATACCTTTCCCAAGGGTATTAGCGCTAAGTGAAATGCAATTACCACGTCCAGGATTTGAACTCGGGGCGATGAGTCCATTTCCCATTACACCATGCGCTTCCTACTTTTTATCATATATGTGCTAGAAGGTGGCGGTAGCTGAGGGTCTTAGTGTCCTGGGTATAACGTTAAACTCAATGTGATGGTGAAGTTCCAATTCTGAAGCTCTGGGGAGTGTGGAGTACCCCTTCATCACTATTACTCCAGGTCCAATCTGACTTGGAGTGGTAGTACATGTTAGGGTCCTATGTATGGGTTAAATAGATTAAAAAAATTGAGTTTAAAAAAAAAAATCTGAATACCCATTGAAAGTGAATAAAACAAAATGTCTTCAGCATAAAATAACCCAACAAGGGTTGACATGCCATAAAATCCAACCAACTAACCTGTAGCTGGTGGTGAGACTTCCATTCTGGAGACTTTGTTTAAATTAAAGACAATAATAGTCATAATAAAAAAGCCAAAGAATTGATAATTTGCAACAGTAATAGCAAATAGGTTATGTGGTTACAGAGATAAAACAGTTAAACCGCAAACTGGCACAAAAGGAATACAATAGTAGGCATGACTGGGAATTATGCAAGAAACTCAAATTTGACCCTACTTACAAATCAGAAACCAGAATCTGTCCTAAATATGAGATCCATAAAGTAATGCGGGATTTTTTGGGTGCAAATGAATCATCCAATTTCACAGGCACAAAAAGAATACAAGAATGAGCATGAGTGGGTGGGAAAGGTGATCCACTGGGAATTGTGCAAGAGATAATACACAGAAGAATAGCAAGTGTAATTTTTGTGGTAATAGTGTTGAAACGGTTAATCACAGAATAAGTGAATATAGCAAACTGGCACAAAAGGAATATAACTGTAGGCATGAATGGGTAGGAAAGGTGATCTACTGGGGAATTGTGCAAGAGATTCAAATTCACAAACCAGAATCTGTTCTAGAAAATGAGACATAATATTCTCTGAGATTTTGAGATACAAACGGATCACCTAATCCTGGCCAGGAGACCAGACCTAATGTTATTTAACAAAAAAAAAGAAAAAATTGACAAAATTCACTAAATATCATTCTAGCAGATCATAGAGGAAAAAAAACCCAAAAAGACAGACAAATCCTTGAATTTTGGCTGAGAGCTGAAAAAGTGATTAAACATGAAGGTGAGTCTCTCTGAATGTTTGAGATGAGGCTTGATGATTAGTATTATTTGGGTTATTTGGACTATTGTCTTCATCTTTATTGTTATCTATACAACGTTTCCGGCCTTCTTCAGGTATTTCTTGTCGGACTCGGGAACCTTCTTTTCGAACTCAGGAACTTTCTGAAGAAGGCCAAAACGTTGTACAAATAACAATAAAGATGGGGACAATAGTCTGAATAACGCAGATAATATTAATCATCAAGCCTCATCTCAAAGATTCAGAGAAATAGTAAAAAAAAAAAAAAAAAAAAAATGATATTTAGTGAATTTTGTCATTCTAGCAGATCATAGAGTAAAACGACAGACAAATCCCTGAATTTTGCCGGAGAGCTGAAAAAGCAATTAAACATGAAGGTGAGGTTGGGGGGGGAAAATGGGGATCAGAGATAGAATCGAGATAATCCAGACCACAGCACTGTTAAGATCGGCTAAAATACTTAGAAGAGGCCTGAGGAGACTTTGTCACTCAAATTTTGAGCTGACTTTCGGGCACGGTCTGAGAGAAAGGGTAGGATACAAGAAAAATAATTATATTTATTCCAAAACGTTTTTTTTAAAGGGGGGACAACTCTTACTATTATTTTAAGTATTATATTGAAAAATCAAGGGAGGTAACTATTATATTTTTTATTCCAGAGTTAGTTTTCCTTATCCAATTCTTTTTAAATAAAAAAAATACCGACCCCTAAAAAAGAAAGAAGAAAACAAAACATCCCCAAAACTTTTAATTTTATCATTCTTAGACAAGGTAGAATTCCTTACATGTTAATTTTTTTTTTTTTTAAAGATTCAACTGTACAAATATTTTCCCAACGAGAAAATTATAAGAAAAACAAAACAAAACGATAGTCCAATCGAAAACAAGTGCATAACTGAAAATGTGGTCTACCAAGCAAAAGTAAGAGGTAATAATGAACAATATATATATATATTTGGGCAGCATTCTTTCATTTATACATGTAGAATTAAACAAAAGACACATCTCCTTTTTAACAATTTTATTTTTGATCTTTTCGTGTTTTCTGGCCAAATTTTTAATGTTTGGTTGGAATTCGTGCATAAGTCCACCAAAGTTCAGGTCCCGAGTACTTTCGGCACTTTGAAGTGCCATCATCAGGGGTGATGTGTTCCAGTTTTTAAAAAATCAAATTAATGTGGAGGCTGGAAGGAAAAGAATTGATGAGAAAGGTGTTACACCTTTCTCATCAAAAGATCAAAAATAAAATTGTTAAACAGATGTTTCTTTTGTTTAATTCTACATGTATATATATATATATATATAGTTAAAAATTGATGGTAAAATGGATGAAATAAGAATAAATGAAATGATGGGGATAAATGAAAAATCCTTTCTAAGGGACCCTTCTCAAAAGTATTAAAACACTTATTTGATAGTGGGGTCCCTGATAGAAAGTTTTCCTCATCTATTATTAGACTCCTTTGAAGCATCAAGTTAATATCATTATTTTATAAGTTATTAGAGAAGATAAAATCTGTCTCTTACCTTTGTAATATCTGTTGAGAATGGGTTTGAATTTTTTAATATATATATATATATATATATATATATATATATCTAATCTTGTCTTGTTAACGTCCAGTGAATATTGCTACATTGTAACTATCTTGAATTTAAAATAAAAACGGTCAAATAGAAGAATTTATTTACTTAGCTTTTTTTTCAGTTATAAAATAAAATATATTAAATCAATTAGATAGATCAGTAAATAAATAAAAAGATTATCGTTAATTATAGAAAAAATTTTTTATGAGTATTTATAAATTTCAAATAGATTAAGTATTATAAATTAAATATTTAAATTACAAAAGACAAAGTGATATATTTCCTTATATTAACAGCTCTTGAATGATATATATATAATTTCTAAACTCTGACAGTATAAACTTCCAGCTCTATAATTACAAATTTTCGCAGGGAGACCCCCCCCCCACACACACACAAAAAAAAAAACCCATAAAAAATGCAAAGACCAAAACCCCTGAAAATAATCAGTCTGCACTATTATAATGGCCAAAAGAAACAAAAAATACTGCAAGTTAAATATACTAAAGTGCTCAATACAATAAGTAGAGCCAATAAATAATAAAGTAAGTTTCTCCTAATGGATCATCAGGATAATTCTGTCAGGAGAAACCTAGGTAGATAGTCTCATTAGGTTTACTTTATTTTATACTAGCAAATATATGCACCCTCCGGGTGCAAGTATTTAAGTTTTAATGTAATAGAATATATTAAATTAGAAAGGCTAATGAAACTAAATAAGAATGCAGATAAAATGATTTGAAACAGAGGGGTGTATAATCGAAAAATAGAACAACTGAAACTTACACTTCTATCACTCTTGTCTTTCATTACTAAATTTTCCTAATTTAATAACTTAGTTAAAATCGGAAGTAAAGAATAAAATCAGAATTATTTCTTCTCGTTAATCGATTTCTTTTAAGATTTATTGAAGAGATTTTTGATTATATTCATTAAGATAAAACCATACGATTAAAAATCAATAATACTAAGCACATATTTATTAAAATCACATTTTTAATATCAATATGCAAATAAGCCTTCCTGTTCACACTGTAAACTGCTATTTTAGTGTATATATAAATACAATTGCATATTATTCATTTGTAGATATGATTAACAGTATTAATAATGTAAAACAATTTTATTAGAAATTGAGGTTTAAATAAAAATAAAATCATGGAGAATGTGACGTAAATAACAAAGGGAATTGTGACTTGAGTAGTGATATAGTTTCGGTTACAGACAGAATAGCAAACAATCTCCATTATAATAAGATATAAATAAATAAATAGAAAATCACTAAGTATTCCAAAAAGGTGAGTTTTATTCTTGATGGTGGAGTCGATATTATAATGTTTCATTTTTTTTACTTGAGGTAGGCAAAATGTTTTGTTTTACGGCATATCAACCTCAGTGGGTAATTTAATGCTGATAAAGTTTTGAAATAAATCAATTCTTAATGGATATTACAATTTTTTTTATAGATACATTCTTCTATTTAACCCATAGATGGGACCCTAACAGGTACTATCACTCAGGGTCAGAGTGGACCAGGGAGCAATGGTGATGAAGGGGTGCTCCACATTCCCCAAACCTCCAAAACTGGAACCTCACCATCAGATAGAGTTTAACGTCATTCCCAGGACATGTAGACCCACAGCCACCGCTTTCTAGCACCCATATGATAAAAAGGGGTTGGGGCTTGCCATAAGGGCAATAGGGTTGGGACAATCATATAGGTGTTAGGGCTTAACGTGACCAGTCGATTGATTGGAGGGGGCCTCTCCAACCGCCCATCTAGCCCAAGATAGGGCCAAAGTGGAGTATTGCAAGTCATGAACTGCTCATCCACCTGGGTTCTATCCTTAAGCATCATGGGTCACCACCCACGGCGAACAGGTGGCCCCGTTGGGGGAGTCTTACCCCTCTGCAGAGGTGCATTCTAATGCCCTCAGCCGACAGGGCGGTAAGGGTGGATGACTTTGGAAAAATGGGAGAATTGTTGGTTGTGTCTGAAGAAAGTAACCAATGTCAGCATAGCGTTAATTCTGGGATACGTAAAGATTTTCAAGAAATGGTGAAAAGTGTGGAGTGCTTTGTAGGGGTTCATGGATATAATATGAGAGGGATCCATGTGACACTATGAATATCCACACCTCCATGATTTTCAGTTGATAGAGCACTCACCTAGGAAAGGAAAGGTCCCTGGTTTGATACTGGTACCTACCAACTCAGCGCATGAGTAGCACAGGTAGGATAATCTGATTTGTGCGGTAAAGTGGAGAGATGACAGTAGGTGTGGTGCTCTACCTCAGCAAAAATAATCTCCCTGGTCTAGTGCTAGTGAAAAAGGGGATAGACCCCCTCACTTCTGGCTATAGATCAATAGAGCAACCATGGTAGGATTAATACAGAGTTGCTCTATTGATCATATATAAGTTGGGGTTTTAGAATACACCGATTGCACCTCTGCAGAGGGGTAAGCCCCCCCCCCGTCTACCTGTTGGCCATGGGTGGCGACCCGTGATGCTTAAGGACGGAATCCTGGTGTCTGAGCAGTTCATGATATGCAACACCCCACTTTGGATCTTACTTAGGCTAGATGGGTGGTTGGAGAAGCCATCAATCTGCTGGACACCTTAGCACCTATATGATTGCCCCAACGGCAATCACCAATCTTTTTTATATGGGTGCTAAAAGGCGGTGGATGAGGGTCTTCATGTCCTGAGTATGACGTTAAACTCTCTCCGATGGTGAGGTTCCTGTTCTGGTGGTCTGGGGAATGTGGGGCACCTCTTCATCACCATTGCATTCTGACCCGGAGTCTATGTTTTAAATAAAAAATTTGTTTATGAAAAAAAAAAAAAAGAGTTTAAAACATTTTCTTCCAAACTATTGATACAAATCTTTCAAAACTTTGCTGGCATTAAATAACTCACCATGGTTTGATGTGCCATAAAACAAAACAAAGTGCTCACAAAATTATAATAGGACTAAGGAATAAAAAATAAAACAAAACTATGACCCACTCATATATACGGCCCCACATGTCACATAAGCAGGCAGAATTCTAACAGGCCGATTCATTTTGACAAAATTATACAAAAATACACAAACTGGTTGTCTTTTTTTCTTCTTCAGAAATGTAATAATAAAAGATTGTAAACAAATTAACTAAGAAAATAGTTTAAAAAAATGATGCAGTTATAGAAAACAAACAGGCCAACAATTCATCTATGATTTCAGGTTACATCACAAAAAAATGAAACCTTTTCAATGTGAAATGTATTCCCTTGTCATAGCAGGCAATGATAGTGATGATGTTACAGAGAAGCAGTATTTCTTGAGGAGGACATACAGTTCCATCTAGGTTAATAGTTCTCAACCTTTTGTTTACCTATGGACTCCTTTTAATCCGATTTTACTGTGGTGGACCCCCTCCCCCTATAGCCATTCGATGTTTAAAAATCCCATTGTAATTTTATAGTTGAATACATTTTGCTTGCCTGGGTCCCCCAAAAATATTCTATGGTTCCAGGGGGTCCACATGGGTCCCAGTTAAGAACCACTGATCCCATTGTAATTTTATAGTTAAATTCATTTTGCTTGCCAGGGTCCCAAAAAATATTATATGGTCCCAGGGGGTCCACATGGACCCCAGTTGAGAACCACTGATCCCATTGTAATTTTGTAGTTAAATTCATTTTGCTTGCCAGGGTCCCAAAAATATTATATGGTCCCAGGGGGTCCACATGGACTCCAGTTGAGAACCACTGATCCCATTGTAATTTTATAGTTAAATTCATTTTGCTTGCCAGGGTCCCAAAAATATTATATGGTCCCAGGGGTCCACATGGACCCCAGTTGAGAACCACTGATCCCATTGTAATTTTATAGTTAAATTCATTTTGCTTGCCAGGGTCCCAAAAAATATTATATGGTCCCAGGGGGTCCACATGGACCCCAGTTGAGAACCACTGATCCCATTGTAATTTTATAGTTAAATTCATTTTGCTTGCCAGGGTCCCCAAAATATTATATGGTCCCAGGGGGTCCACATGGACCCCAGTTGAGAACCACTGATCCCATTGTAATTTTATAGTTAAATTCATTTTGCTTGCCCGGGTCCCAAAAAATATTATATGGTCCCAGGGGGTCCACATGGACTCCAGTTGAGAACCACTGATCCCATTGTAATTTTATAGTTAAATTCATTTTGCTTGCCCAGGTCCCAAAAAATATTATATGGTCCCAGGGGGTCCACATGGACCCCAGTTGAGAACCACTGATCTAGCCAAATGTTTGTGCTATAACATTTTCCGAAACAGACATGAATTGGCTATAAAACGATTTAGGGCTGTTAGAATTCTGCCTGCTTATGTGACATGTGGGGCCGTATATATTAGGGGGCCGTGAACAAAACAAAACAAAAACCTTTAAATTTGTCAGAGTAATCAACTCTTTTGAAAATTTATTTTTTGTTTGGAGGAAAGAGTTCTGTAAAGCATTCAAATTACCCAAATCTTTTAGGCAATAATAGTTGGGTAATCTGAACATTAGCTACATAAATGAGAGTAACCTCCCCTTGTTTCTTTCACTTTCAGGAAGCCTTATATTTTGGTTGGCCATTTTCATTTCATCATAAATCTACACTAAGAATACGAATTTGTTCAAATCAACTGCATGTTTTAACACGAAAATATTATAAAATGTGTTCTTAATAACAATTAAGTTCCTTTCAAATAATTCCCAAGCACAATTAAGAACACACTTGATGATATTTTCGTGTTAAAACATGCAGTAGTATTGATTTGAACATATTCGTATTTTTAGTATAGATTTATGGTGAAATGAACAGCTGACCAAAACATATGGCTTCCTCAAAGTGAAAGAAACAAGGGGAGGTTACTCTCATTTATGTAGCTAATGTTCAGATTACCAATATTTGTATGGGTGTCTGTGCACACCATCATTTTTTTTCTGTATCTTTTAGTGTTCTTAGATTGAGGTGTGAGACAGGCACTTGGGGTTGAATTTAAAAAAAAAAAAAATAAATAAATTTAATGCCAGAATGAAAATGTGAAATTTAGTTTTTAAATAAATAATTGCTCTTTGGTTAAAAAAACCCAACAAAGTTTGTTTAAAATGAGGAGGAAAGATTCCATTTTTTTCTTTCCTTTTTCCACACCGGTCATCAAAATTCAACTGTAAATAATGTAGGGGTGTCCTTCATCCACAAAATCCAATTTCTGTAAAAGACAAATTGAGAGAGAAAATTGGACTCAGAGAGAAAATTGGTAGAAATTCAGAGACAGTCAGAAAGAATTTTCAAATGAATTATATAGTATTAAAGAATCTAACATTTTTTTTTATAGAAATATAAAAGAAAAAATTATTTAAAAAAAAAAAGTTATTTAAAAAAAAATTATAGTCATACAATTTTCAAAAGAATTATATAGAGAATAAATTTTTTTTTTATAGAGAAATATAAAAGAAAAAATTTCAAAAAAGATTATATAGTCATATAGGATTTAAAAAAAAACAACAATTATAAATTCATATAGAATTAAAAGAAATATATAGAGTTGAATTGACAGTTCCATTTGAAGAAAATCTTGATTGGTCACATCAGCGGAAGTTGGAAAAATATGAAGACCTACGTGAACAATGTGTCAGGAACGGATGGATAACAAATGTATTTCCCATCGAAGTCGGATGCCCGAGGATTTATTACCAACTCAACCTCGGCATTTTTGTCTAAACTTGGACTTTCTCCACCAGACAAGAGGAAATACTTAAAAAAGATCCAGGATAAAGCTCTAACCGCATCAGCGTGGATATGGCAATCCTACATTGTGACATCAAACCGACAAAGTCTGGTGGTATCGTGAGGTACTGCTGGGGCGCTCTGGGTTAGTGGTAATGATGCTTCGGCCCCGAAACCATGCCTGAACCCAGAGTCATCATCGGACGAAGGCTTTGTTGGTTGCAATGCTACTGTGTAAATAGCAGTCATTGTATGAAGATTATAGAATTTTCAAAGAAAATTATAGCTATATAGAATTTTCCAAAATTTGAATAGAATTTTTAAAAAATTATAAATTCATAAAGAATTTTTTAAAATTATATAGTCATAAATAATTTAAAAAAAATTATATAGTCATAAAGAATTTAAAAAAATTATATAGTCATAAAGAATTTTAAAAAATTATATAGTCAAAAGAATTTAAAAAAAATTATATAGTCATAAAGAATTTAAAAAAAATTATATAAAGAATTATAAGTCAAAAATTATAAAGTCATAAAGAATTTAAAAAATTATATAGTCATAAAGAATTTTAAAAAATTATATAGTCATAAAGAATTTTAAAAAAATAAAGTCATAAAGAATTTAAAAAATTATACAGTAATATAGAATTTAAAAAAAAACTATAGTTATATAGAATTTTTAAAAGGTTATATTGTCATATAGAATTTAAAAAAAATATACAGTAATATAGAATTTTCCAAAAACTATACTTATATAGAATTTAAAAAAATCATAGTCATATAGAATTAAAAAAAAAAACCCCAAAAAACTCTGTTTATATAGAATTAAAAAAAAATATACAGTAACATAGAATCTTTAAAAAACTCTATAGTTATATAGAATACTTAAAAAATTATATAGAATTAAAGAAAAAGAACAGTAGTGGTACTATTTAACCCATAGATGGGGGATGAGTTGGTTTATAACTTCCCCAAGAGTAATAGTCCATAAGTGGGTTTGGTTTCTTTGTTTAATGGTATACCAACCTTCCATCCTTGTAGAAGAACAGTAGCTGGTCAGCCAGAGTGGGTAGCAACGTAGAAAAAAGAAGAGAGAATAGGAAATGTAGCCTCACCTTGTTCCTGTACAATTTGATGATACAAGCTTTAACATCTTTCAGAAAATGTCGGGTGATGAAATTATAATTGGAATCAATTGTATCATCTGGTGTGCCCATAAAAAATACCTTCAAAACAACAACAAAAACGAATTTATAATATACTAGCAAATATATGCACCCTCCGGATGCAATATTTGGATCAGAGGGGGTATGATTGAAAAATAGAACAACTTTGAAACTAACTCTTCCATCATTTTACATTACTCCCGTCTTTCATTGGTAAATTTTCCTAATTTAACTATTTACTTAAAATAGGAAGTAAAGAATCATATTACAGTTATTTCTTCTTGTTAATGGATTTCTTTTAAGATTTATTTCTGAGATTTTTGCTCATATTCATTAAGATAAAACCAAACAATTAGAAATCATATGCAAATTAGCCTTCCCATTCACACTGTAATCCACTATTTTGTTGTATATATGAATGTAATTGCATGTTTTTAGTATGTAGATATGATAAACAGTCTTAATGATGTAAAACAATTTTATTAATAATTGAGGTTTAAATAAAAATAAAATCATAGAGAATGTTATGTAAACAACAAAGAGAATTGTGCCTTGTATAGTAATATAGTTTCGGTTACAGACAGAAAAACACACAATCTCCATTATAATAAGATATATATATATATATATAATATATATATATATATATATGGAAGTAAGATGAGGAAATTAATCTGACAGAATGTGGAGAAAATTTAGAAAACAAACACAGGATGTTATGATGGATGGAAAACATCCTTCATCTTCTATCCACATAGATCCTTGTTTTTCTTATTTTCACAGCCCTGAAAAAGGTTTCCACTGTAAAACCGAAATACTCAAGTATTGACAATAAATTTTTCTTCAAAACAAAAGAAACAACAATAAAAACAAATTTATTAATATTAGCAAGAATATGCGCCCTCTGCTGAGCGTAAGTATTTAAGTTTTAATGTAATGAAATATATTAAATTAGAAAACTAACAAATTTAAATAAGAATGCATATAAAAAGATTTAGTGCCTGAGGTGGTGTGCCACACCTAACATCAGCTCCTCACTTTACTGCACAGATCCCTGTGCTACTCATACGCTGAGTTGGTAGGGTCGGTATCGAACAAGGAATGTGATTCCTAGCCGAACATTCTACCAACTGAGCTCTTGACCCTAACTTCCTAGGGATTTTTTTTTGATCATTCAGACTATTTCTTTTTTTTACCTCTGCAGAATTAGGATCTGATGGAATTACAATATCAGAACTTCCCGAAGAAATGCTGCTTAGATCGGTCGAGAGATTAAGACTGGTAGATGCCGTCATCTCAGAACTAACACCAGTGTCATATTCTTTATCACCTGGAAAGAAACAAAATAAAAATTATGAACGTAAAGAAAAATAGGGTTAAAGGGTCAGATGTAATTGATTTTAATGGCATGTCACCGTGTCTAGGGTTATTTTATGCATAGAGGTTGTAACAATATGAGGAAACAAAAATTATGAAGGTGAAGAACAATGTTGTATACCCACTTACTTGTTACATAATTCGTGGGTAACCTATAAATTATGTCTGTAGTGTAGTTAAAATCTTATTATAATTAGAGAGATTCAAAATGGCTGGAGCCAATTTTTGGAATTGGATGCTCAAATTTTGGGGATTGTTTAATGTTAACATAATCCACACTTGGAAAATAATTTCAGAAAAATTGAAGGGGGTGGGTGATAATTTAACTTTTTTTCTACACAATTTGACATGGAATTACCCACTTGTAAACCAAGGAATCACTGTATTAACTATTCTCTTACTAAATTGTACCCCCCCCCCAATAAAAACACTAAAATAACAACAAAAAAACATCATGAAAGGTAATCTTCAACTTTTTACTTGTAAATTCCTACCATAAAATTAGTTGAACTCAAGGGAGGTTACTCTGAATGCATTTTTTTCTTTTTATTATTAAATAAAGGTAATCTTCAACTTTTTACTCGTAAATAAGTAAGTAAAATAAAATACTATGATTTATTTAATTAAAAAAAAGAAAAAAGGCAATTTATAAAATAGATAAATAAATAAATAAAACACTATTATTTATTTAATAAAAAAAGAAAAAAGGCAATTTATAAAATAGATAAATAAATAAATAAAACACTATTATTTATTTAATAAAAAAAAAAAAAGGCAATTTATAAAATAGATAAATAAATAAATAAAACACTATTATTTATTTAATAAAAAAAAGAAAAAAGGCAATTTATAAAATAAATAAGTAAAATAAAACACTATGATTTATTTAATAAAAGAAAAGAAAGATAAACAAACAAATAAGTAAAATAAAACAGTATGATTTATTTAATAAAAAAAAGAAAAAAGGCAATAAGTCTTCTCAGGTGTCCAGGACTGTTCTGAGTATTCTGGCACAATGTGCCTAATTTATTATTTAAAAAAAATATTTATTTAATGATAAAAAGAAAAAAATGGCATTCAGAGTAACCTCCCTTGAGTTCAACTAATATTATGGTAGGAATTTACGAGTAAGAAGTTGAAGATTACCTCATGAAATTTCTATATATTCATCAAGTAAGAAATAAAACAATTTCAAAAATTCTGTTCTATAAAAAGGTCAACTTACTTTGGCAAGGCTGACCCGAGGATTCTCCTTCTTGGGAATTTTTGAGAGTTTTCTTTTCAAGGGTCACATCCCTTTCACCAGGGGTCACCATCGTCTCAGTATCCTGACCGTCATTAACATTTGGACTTTTAAATACATTGGATTTCGCAAGTCTATAAGATGGCTTCCTCGGCATGTAGCCTGGCCACGGTCGGATATATTGGTGTTGGTTGACAGATTCACGGAATGAGGAATCTGTGGGGGAGAGAAGTGCCATCCGTCTTTCAACTTTGTCCGTTTCTTGTTTAGCGATTGGAGTAGACATAATATTTGGAGGGTCGATCTGCGAGGGTAAGGGCAAGTCTGTGATCTGTAAAAAAAAGAAAAAAAGACACACCTTATTATAATGGACATTGTATGTTTTTCTGTCTGTGACAGAAACTATATCACTACTTAAGTCACAATTCCTTTAGTTATTTATGCCACATTCTCTATGATTTTATCTTTGTTTAAACCTCAATTATTATTAAAATTGTTTTTTACATTATTAATACTGTTGGCCTTATCTACATACTAATAACATGCAATTGTATTTAATTATATATACAACAAAACAGCAGTTTATAGTGTAAATGGGAAGGCTAATTTGCATATTGATATCAAAAATTTGATTTTAACTCTTAAATTCCTCTAAGGATTTATTAAAAAAATGGCTTTTTCATTTAAAGTTACCAGTTATTTCCCTTAAATCAAAGATGGCTAAATATGTTTAATATTACATTTAAACAAATGCTGTCGTTTGGGGCAGATTAGGAAAAATGAATGTGACTTCTGGCCGGGTGGAATGAGGTGGTATAGGATGTTAAGAGTTGATGTGCTTAGTATTATTTATTTCTAATTGTTTGGTTTTATCTTAATAAATATGAGCAAAAATCTCAGGGATAAATCTTAAAAGAAATCAATTAAAAAGAAGAAATAACTGTCATTTTATTCTTTACTTCCTATTTTAACTAAATAGTTAAATTAGGAACATTTAGCAATGAAAGACGGGAGTGATGGAAGAGTAAGTTTCAGTTGTTCTATTTTGTTCTGTTTCAAATCTTTTTAGCTGCATTCTTATTTAGTTTCATTAGCCTTTCTAATTTAATATAATATTTTATTACATTAAAACTTAATAACATACAAGTGTATTTATATATACAACAAAATAGCAGTTTATAGTGTGAATGTGAAGACTAATTTGCATATTGATATTAGAAATTTGATTTTAATAAATATGTGATCAGTATTATTGATTTCTTAATGAATATGAGCAAAAATCTCAGGGATAAATCTTAAAAGAAATCAATTAACAAGAAGAAATAACTGTCATTTTATTCTTTACTTCCTATTTTAAGTAAATAGTTAAATTAGGAAAATTTAGCAATGAAAGACGGGAATGATGGAAGAGTAAATTTCAGTTGTTCTATTTTTCGATTATACTCTCCCCTCCAATTCAAATCTTTTTATCTGTGTTCTTATTTAGTTTCCTTAGCCTTTCTAATTTAATATAATATCTTATTACATTAAAACTTAAATACTTGCACCCAGAAGGTCCATATATTTTGTCATATTAATAAGTAATAGTTTAGTCCTTGGTGGATGTCCCATACTTGCGACTTCATGTCACTTGATCCCCGTCACGAAAGGGTTGGGAAAATACTTACATTTCCCAAGGGTATTAGCGCAATGTGAAATGCAAACCACATTTTGCCATATTAATAAGTAATAATAGTAATAATAAAAAAGTAATATTTTGTCATTACTATATATAAATAATGATTTAACCTTTCTAATTTAATATAATATTTTATTACATTAAAACTTAAATACTTGCACCCAGAAGGTCCATATATTTGCTAGTACTTGTAATGTTGGTTGGTTGGATTTTACAGCATGTCAACCCTTATTGGGTCATTTTATGCCGAAGACGTTTTTGTTTTATTCATTCTTGATGGGTACTCAATCTTTTTTTAAAACTCATTTTGTTCTATTAAACCCATAGATGGGATCCTAACAGGTACTACCAATCCGAGTCAGAGTGGACCTGGGAGTAATGGTGATGAAGGGGTACTCCACATTCCCCACACCTCCAGAATCGGAACCTCACCATCAGATGGAGTTTAACGTCATCCCCAGGACAAGAAGACCCTCAGTCACTGCCTTCTAGCACATATATGATAAAAGGGGTAGGGGGGCTTGCCATAAGGGCAATAGAGTTGCGACAATCATATAGGGGCTAGGGCTTGACATGATCAGCTGAATGATTACTTGTGACGTTTGCTTCTTTGTAATTTGAATTAGAATCAAAATAGAATGTTGGCAATTTAAACCTCGTTGGGTGCTCCACATGTGTGACCTTGTGCCAGTACAAGTTTGGTAAATACCGTGTTTTCCTGAAAATAAGACCTACTGTGATTATTCAGGATGATTTATATATATATATATATATATATATATATATATTTATTTAAGAAATGGATATAAAGTAACCTACTCGAGTTTCATCATCTGAATCGTCAGGGTTACATCCACTGAATTAATCGAGTTTTCGATTAATATCAGTTGACACCACGTATGTCTGTTGAAACGGGTCTTATCGTTATAGATCTGTATTACAATCCAATTTAGCGAAGCTTTTTCAAAATTTATTGTGAAGACAAAATGCTTTTTACAGTTTACTTTTATACTGAAAAGATAATTTTTGGGTGGGCAGAAGATGAGAGGTGGGGGTGTACTAAGTGATAAGATGAGGAGAGAGGGGAGGGTTTGGATGTGTGGTATAGAGAGAAAGAAAAAGGAAGGGATGGGTTTAATTTGTGGGGTATGGTATCTATATTGGGTCATATATTGCCTTTGAAGAAATTTGATAATCTGGTTGTAAGTTAGTGTGTGATGACTACTGTCAGTGAAGGTTTGAATTCAGAGTTTTCCATCTCCTAGATCAGTTGCTGTACCATGGTTGGAGAGCTTAGTCTGACCTAATATTTAGTCATAGTTGGAGGGAGAATAGTTGGTTTCATACCTTTCCCAGGAGTATTAGTGCCACATGAAAGGCAACCAGCCTCATCCAGGATTTGAACATGTATCGCCGTGTCCATTTCTTTCCACAACAACCATTACACCACAGACACCATGTTTCGACATTTACATCTCATCAGTAAAGCTAGACTTAAAAACTAATACATATATACATACATACATACACACACACACACACACACATATATATATATATATGAATTTGATATATTGAAAAACAAATGATGTTTACAAATGCTTGGGATCATCAGGAGAGAATGTGTACCGTTTTGGGGCCTTCCTCTCAACGGTTTTAACTGCACATCGGCCCCCCCCCCAACTGTTGTGAGGTCCCTCGGAATATCTGTATCGACCGTATGTAATAGATCGGTCTTCAACAAAAGTAAAAACGGGATGAAATGACCGTTAGAAGAAGAATGCGCAAACAGAACGCTGTTAGTCAAAGTTGGAATTTTAAAAAAAATGCGTTAAAATGAAATGAATTTTATTTTTAATTCTTAAAAATCAGACGCATTACAGTTTATAATAAGACTCAAAAGAGCCTGATGTAAAATTGTTTAAAAAGAGGGGGGGTGGGAGCCCGATGTGCAGTTAAAACCGTTGAGAGGAAGGCCCCGAAACGGTGCACATTCTCTCCTGATGATCCCAAGCATTTGTAAACATCATTTGTTTTTTCAATATATCAAATTCACACTGTCGGATTAATTTCCATTTATTTCACACACACATATATATATTTACTCAACCCCTTCACACTAGTAGAATGTGACACAAAATCAATTTTTAGCAGAGTTTATCAGGTTTATAGGACTGGGTTAGCTCAGTCGGTAGAGCGTTCTGCAAGAAACCACAATGTTCCTAGTTCGATACTGGTAGAAATAGTTTCATGTTAAATTTTTCATTAACGTCATATATATATGAGAAGTAAATAAACAAACGATGTGTTTTGATATGGCTTTTTTTTTTAGCCGACAATTTATATATATATATATATATATATATATATATTTTTTTTTTTTAGCCGACAATTTTTATATATATATATATATATATATATATATATTTTTTTTTTAGCCGACAATTTATATATATATATATATATATATATATATTTTTTTTTTTAGCCGACAATTTTATATATATATATATATATGATTTTTAAACGACTAGTTAGTAGGTAAATATTGATTTGGTTTTATTAACTGTTAGAATTTTCATTCATTAGCGTCATCTGTATTAATAAATTAGTAGAATTAATAAATTAATCGTTGACTCTCAGTCACTGCCTTCTAGCACCTAGTGTTTGCCATAAGAGCAATTTGAAGAAGATGCTTGGGACAATTCTATAGGTGCTAGGGATTGACTGATGAGTTTGAACTCCAGTAACATTATTACATTCACTTTCAGACTAATACCTTTAGAAAGTTACGTACCTCTCTCATCCTCCCCCCAGCTATGGATTAAATAGTACCACAACCATTGGTCTGGCGTTGGTCAGAGATGCTTATAGGTGTGTCCTGCATCTCTGATGCACAAAAATCTAAAAGGATGCAGTAAAATCGTATCTATGTGTCCCAGTGTTTTTTTTTTTTCTTCCCTCACCATTTCAAGCTAACTGTAAATACATTTCAATAGTTTCTTAGAAATGAATTACACAGGATAGGTTACAAGGTAGGAGTTAGATAGCTTTAGTTGGGACCCAGTGTTTTTCTTTTTTCTTCCCTCACCATTTCAATCTAACTGTAAATACATTTCAATAGTTTCTTAGAAATGAATTACACAGGATAGGTTACAAGGTAGGAGTTAGATAGCTTTACTTGGGACCCAGTGTTTTTCTTTTTTCTTCCCTCACCATTTCCAGCTAACTGCAAATACATTTCAACTCCAAAACCAAAAAAAGAATTTATGAAATAAACCAAAAAATAAATAAAAATATATATTAGTCCAACTTCCACGAAGTTAAAGAAAAAGAATGAACAAGTATAAAAGAAGGATTTAAAATTGAACAAGACACTTACTGCTATGGTACAAAAGCTGTTATAAAATTCACTCACTCTAGATGTACTCGAGCAAAGTCTAGGTAGCACTGTATGGCTTTTAAAGTTGCTGTTAGAATTCTTTCAAATTGAGAATAAAACAGGTTCACCAAAATACATAATATTAGTAAAGAACAGTTATATTGTTTCAAGTATTCTTATCTAATACTAATTATTCCTATCTAACACCAATAATTTGCACACATTTATATTGTTTCAAGTATTCTTATCTGATATAAATAATTTGCACACAGATGGTTTCAAGTATTCCTATCTAACACCAATAATTTGTACACAGTTATAGGGTTTCAAGTATTCTTATCTAATACTAATGATTTAAACAAACATATGGTTTCAAGTATTCTTATCTAACACCAATAATTTGCATACAGTTATAAGGTTTCAAGTTTTCTTATTTTAACCACTTCATATACAATGCAAAAAGAAACGCATCCAAAACAAAGGTGAAAATGATAACAAAAAAGAACAAAGAAAACCAAAAAACAAAAAACAAATAAATAATATTAGTAAAAGAAACCACAACTAAAAAACTTGAAAAACAACATTATTAAACTTTCTTAATAAATATATAAACAGATGAGCCTGTTCAATACTTAATTGTGTGAACACTTAAGCAACAACAGGTACTGTAAGCAACTAGAGTCCTTTGTTTATTAGAATGAATTGATTTGACATTAAATGACCCCAAAGGGGTTGATATGCCATAAAACAAAACAACTAATCTATATACATCCCAATATCAATCTATCACAGTTTGCTCATATCTATCCATCTATCTATCCATCACTATATCTTTCTACCTTTTTGCCCATTTGTGTTTCTGGTTGTATTATAAGCAAGTTGTAAACTGATCCCCCATTTCTTGACCATAAGATTCATAAGCAGCAATGAGCCTGTTCAATACAATCTACCCCCATGGCCGTGTGCCAAACTTAGGCTTAGTAGATAGCTGAAAGAGATGATGATTGGATATCAACTATTCAATGCTTATAGTCCAAATCTCCACTTAATTAAGTCCTTTGTTTATTAGAATGAATTGATTTGACATTAAATGACCCAAAAGGGGTTGATATGCCATAAAACAAAACAACCAATCTATATCTAATTTATATACATCCCAATATCAATCTATCACAGTTTGCTCATCTTTTTGCCCATTTGTGTTTCTGGTTGTAAAATGAGGGATCATTTTGGTATTATAAGCAAGTTGTAAACTGATCCCCTATTTCTTGACCACATTAGATTCAAAAGCAGTGATGAGCCTGCTCAATAGTTAATTAGGTGACCACCAATCTGCCTCAAGACTAGTTATAAAATGAGGGATCATTTTGGTATTATAAGCAAGTTGTAAACTGATCCCCTATTTCTTGACCACATTAGATTCATAAGCAGCAATGAACACGGTCAGTACTTAATTGGGTGACCACTAAAGCAATAACAGGTACTGTACTCAACTCGAGTCCTTTGTTTATCAAAATGACTTGATTCGGTATTAAATAACCCAAAAGGGGTTGATATGCCATAAAACCAAATAGAACAATCAAAATATAAACAACAAACAAAAAAACAAACCAAGAAAACAAAAAAACTCCACATCCAAAGGAGGAATTTATGAAATAAGCCATAAAACAATTCAAAATAAATAAAAAGTGGTAATATGAACATTAGCTACATAAACGAGAGTAACCTCCCCTTATTTGTTTCAGAGGAAGCCATTCTGTTTTGGTCGGCCATTTTCATTTCACTGTAAATCTACACTGAAAATACAAATTTGTTTGAATCAATACAACTGCAGGTTTTAACACAAAAATATCATGAAATGTATTCTTAATTGTGCTTATGCATTATTTTAAATGAACTTAACTGTTATTAAGAACACTTTTTATGATATTTTTGTGTTAAAACATGCAGTTATATTGATTATGGTGAAATGAAAAATTGATTTTCAAAGTATAAATTAAGGGTACATTGTATAAGTGAATGTATTGGAAAACAATCTTTACTCCTCATGTATTTCTACAATATTATAATAATAATAATAACGATCTCCAACTCCAAATACTTGAGTCCTTGTACATCTCTAAAATCCAACCAATCCTGTGCACACAAAAGACTTTCCACAAACTACTACTGTTTAATACTTCCAGCTTAAGCCTTTCGTGAGGTGGAACTAGAAATTTTCGAACCCCCCAGCAGGGTCTGTAATTTCTAATAATTTCTCTTTCCTGAAAAAAAAAAAAAAAAAAAAAAAAAAAATTTTTTTAACTACAATCCCATTTGTAACTCCAAATATTTATCAACTGAATTTTCTCTGATGAGATTGATCGAAAAAAGATCAACTTAGAATGAAATATCTAATTATAATATATATATGTGTGTATATATATATATATATATGGGTCATTTACAATTGACAGATAATATACTTGTATATACAAAAATCACTGCATTGCCAGCAAGGTTACCCGATGTTACCCGTAATAAAATGGCTACTGTTTACTTATTTAAAAGTTGATTTCTACTCACCAGTTCTCTGCAGTCTTTTACATACATACATACACACACACACACACACACATATATATATATATATATATATATATATGTATGTATGTATGTATGTATGTAAAGGGAATGACTTACCAGTAAAAAATATTGGGTTGGTCTCAATATTCGGTTACCTTGGTTTTGGTTTAACCCTGAAGATCCTTATAGCGAAACTCGAGTAGGTTAATTCTGTACACATTATTATACTATACAATCCTATTCGTAACTCCAAACATTTATGAACTGAATTTCTCTGATAAAATTGATCAAAAAAAGAATAAATATCAACTTAGATTGAAATATCTAATTATAAGAGTTCCCTACTTTTCTTTTTAGAAATTCCTCTTTTAAAATGTATATGCTTTTTCGTAGTTTAATTAAATTTTGTACCCATAAAAAACTCTTTAAATATTGTAAGTGTAAATTTTGCTAATTGTCCCTGTGATCAGGGCTATACTTAACACTTTTGTTCTTCATATGAGACAAAGAAAAGAGAAACACAACCACCTTAATAGGTAATCATGAAATGTGTTCTTAATAACAATTAAGTTCATTTCAAATAATGTGCAAGCACAATTAAGAAAAACATTTTATGATATTTTTGTGTTAAAACATGCAGTTGTGTTGATCCGAACAAATTCATATTTTCAGTGTAGATTTATGGTGAAATGAAAATGGCCGACCAAAACATATGGCTTCCTCAAAGTGAAACAAACAAGGGGAGGTTACTCTCATTTATGTAGCTAATGTTCAGATTACCTAAAAATATATATTAGTCAAACTTCCACGAAGTTAAAGAAAAAGAATGAACAAGCATAAAAGAAGGATTTAAAATTGAACAATACACTTACTGATATGGTACAAAAGCTGTTATAAAATGCACTCACTCTAGATGTACTCGAGCAAAGTCTAGGTAGTGCCGTTTGGCTTTTAGAGTTGCTGTTAGAATTCTTTCAAATTGAGAATAAAACAGGTTCATCATAGAAGAGTGTAGAATTCGAGATGCCAAAATACCATACACCAAAAAAATTCACCTCCATAACAAATGAATAACTCTAGTATGTAGGGAGACAGTAAATAATTATCTCCCTTAGAGAATGGACGTGTTAGTTGGGTACCTTGTGGGATGTCAGAAGGACCTTTTTTTTTGCGTGTTATTTGAACAGGAAGAGATGTATCTTAAATTTTGCCAGAGAACAGTAAACCTTTTTTCCATTTGTGTACCCCCCTTTCACATACTACTTGTTTAAAGAACAATATGTGCATATTTCTAGCTGTTGAGACTTTTGGACTAAGTATGAAAAGTCTCCAACATCCTAAAATGCATTCTATATCCTTTTTCATTGGTAAAGTTTATAAATAATTTAGACTTTACCAAAATCAGCAGCAGGCGTTGACCAATGAAAAACAATATACAATGCATTTAAGGATGTTGCTAATTGTCCAGAGATCAGTTGTTAACTGGATTCTCTGCTACAACGAGTACACTCTTATTCTACCTAAGATTTCAAGGAATACAACAGACTTTCTACTACTGAGCCTAGTGAACAGTAAAGCCATGTACTTATTTTACTTTCCCATCATCAAATAAACGTTTTTCCATTTTTATACGCCCCCCTTTCACATACTACTTGTTCATAGAAAAATATGTGCATATTTCTAGCTGTTGAGACTGTTGGACTATCACATGTATAAGATGTACGAGAAGTTACCACTTTTATTTATAGACATTCCCAAAATCAGCAGCAGGTGTTGACCTATGAAAAACAATATACAATGCATTTAAGGATGTTGCTAATTGTCCAGAGATCAGTTGTTAACTGGATTCTCTGCTACAACGAGTACACTCTTGTTCTACCTAGGATTTCAAGGAATACAACAGACTTTCTACTACTGAGCCTAGTGAACAGTAAAGCCATGTACTTATTTTACTTTCCCATCATCAAATGAACGTTTTCCCATTTTTATACGCTCCCCTTTCACATACTACTTGTTCATAGAAAAATATGTGCATATTTCTAGCTGTTGAGACTGTTGGACTATTTAAGGTATAAGATGTACGAGAAGTTACCACTTTTATTTATAGACATTCCCAAAATCAGCAACAGGCATTGACCAATGAAAAACAATATAGAATGCATTTTAGGATGTTGCTAATTGGCCTGAGATCAGTTGTTAACTGGATTCTCTGCTACAACGAGTACACTCTTATTCTACCTAAGATTTCAAGGAATACAACAGACTTTCTACTACTGAGCCTAGTGAACAGTAAAGCCATGTACTAATTTTACTTTCCCATCATCAAATTAATTTTTTTTCCATTTTTATACGCCCCCCTTTCACATACTACTTGTTCATAGAAAAATATGTGCATATTTCTAGCTGTTGAGACTGTTGGACTATTTAAGGTATAAGATGTACGAGAACTTTTATTTATAGACATTACTAAAATCAGCAGCAGGTGTTGACCAATGAAAAATGCTATAGAATGCATTTTAGGATGTTGTTCTTAAATCAATTGCTAACTGGATTCTTTGCTACCAAGAGTTCACTTTTTTTCTACCTAAGATTTCAAGAAATACAACAGACTTTCTACTACTTGTAACAAGAGTAACACGAATCGACCGTCTCATACGACGTATAAAGTCTAGAATGCAAATGGCGGCGCCCACTGGTCATTAAGTAGAGACTTACTGACGGCCTGCCACTAATATATGCATAACACCATGAACGGTCACTCTAAGTTAACTATCAATAAAGGGAGGTTACTCTAACCTACTCACACACTAATGAGACTGAACCCTTTTCTACAATTTGATTTACCAATAGGAGACCTAAACGTCTAAAATGGTGAACAGAATCGTAACAGAGACATTTTTGTATATTCTTTCTTCTAAATACCATTGGTATGGTTTGATTTGTTTTATGGCATATCAACCTCAGTGGGTCATTTAATGCCAAAGTTTTGAAATAAATTCCTCCTCTTAATATCCTGTTGACAATTTTCCAATTCCAGAGTCGCATTCCTATAAGGATTTATCAAAAAATGGCTAAAAATTTTTCTTTTCATTTAAAGTAACCTGTTATTTCCCATAAATCAAAGACTGCTAAATATGTTTAATATTACATTTAAACAAAGGCTATCGTTTAGGGTAGATTAGGAAAATGAATGTTTGGTTTGGTTTGTTTTGTTTTACAGCATACCAACCTCAGTGGGTCATTTAATGCCGATAAAGTTTTGAAATAAATCAATTCTTAATGGATAATACAATTTTTTTATAAATACATTTTTCTATTTAACCCATAGATGGGACCCTAACAGGTACTACCACTCCGGGTCAGAGTGGACCAGGGAGCAATGGTGATGAAGGGGTGCTCCACATTCCCCAAACCTCCAAAACTGGAACCTCACCATCAGATAGAGTTTAACATCATTCCCAGGACATGTAGACCCGCAGCCACTGCCTTCTAGCATCCATATGATAAAAAGGGGTTGGGCTTGCCATAAAGGCAATAGGGTTGGGAAAATCATATAGGTGCTAGGGCTTGACGTGACCAGCCGATTGATCGGAGGGGGCCTCTCCGATCGCCTGTCTAGCCCAAGATGAAAATGAATGTGACTTCCGGCCGGGTGGAATAAGGTGGTATAGGATGCTAAGAGTTAATGGATACTCAATTTTTTTATAAACACATTTTTCTATTTAACCCATAGATGGGACCCTAACAGAGTCTAGAACCATTAAGATATCGCCATCAATAGCAGCCCAGGAGAAAGTAAAAGTTTGGTAAGTTTAATTTTAACTAGGATTTCCTTTCTTTATGATTAAATTGTTTTATACATTCATTCAATTTTATTGTTATTATTCTATCATTTTAGTCTACTGTGTTATTGAGCATCGACTGTAAAAAAGAAAAGAAATTATTTACAAGAGTACAGAAGACCACAAAATAAAACATCAGTTAAAATTGAAAACTCTGGTCTTCCTTGAGACTGGTACAATAATAATGATAATAATGAAATTATTGCTTACAGTGCTCAGTTGTGTACTACAACCCATCAAAAGTACATGTATAGTAAATAGAATAATGCGATCAAGTCTCCAATAAGCACCCCAGCTTCTCAAGCTATTGAAAGGTTCACATTTTAACTCATCACCGGTAAATCAAATTCAAATCAAACATAATTATAAACAAACTGGTGATTTTTTTGCACTTATATTGTATCTGACAAAAACAAATTTTACAAATTGTGTGATACTATTTCTGAACAACATCCTTTTATTTAAATCAACATTAAAAAAATATTTTGTATATAAAAACTGTCTGCATTTCAGTTATTAAATAAAAATTATTTTAGTATAAAAACGTCTTTTTTAAAAAAAATTATCGTAAGTGTTGAAAAATATTCATAAACTTGATTTTGACAATTTGTGAACGAATTTCAAGAATTGGATTTGAATGGATTGTGTGATTATTAAATTATCTTATCCAAATATGTTTGCTTGTTCTTACATCATCTTAAGTGTTTAAGCAGGTGAAAACATAGCATATTAATAGTTATAAATGCAAAACAATTGTCAGTTTGTTTTGTTTATAATTATATTTCAAGTGAAACTTATTGTTGTATCATTTTAGTTTATGGTGTTATTGAGCATCAACTGTGTCAAAGAAAAGAAATTAAGTACAAGGGTATAGACGACCAGAAAATAAAATATCAGTTTAAATTGAAAACTCTCTTTGGTCGTCCCTGAGACTAATACAATAATAATGAAATTATTACTTCTGAACAAAAAGCAAATTACAAACACATACACCTGATATATCTGATGAACTTTATCAAGACAACCCAAATAAAAAAGTAATAAAATTCAGCTAATGAATTTTTAGCAAACCACCCAAAAAACAAAAACACCTGTTTAAAAGACTAATGTTAAAAATGAAATTCCTTTCCACTCCAACAAAAACAGGAAGAGGGAGTGAAATATTCATGTGTATATATATACACATACATGTAAGAATTCATTTTCATATTATCAATCAAAGCCTGAAGAAGATACCAGAAGATCTGAAACACGTGTTGCATATGTAAAACAAAAAGAATTAACATTTTTTTTCTGAGAACAAAATACATTTTGCGGACCTTCTTTTTTTTTATAAAATATTGAATTTTCTCCCGTTGGAACCAGAACAACATTTTTTATATAGTACAGTACATAGAATAATGGGTTATTTCCCATAACTCCAACATAAACAAAGGGGAACCACTCTTCACTGATAAATTATTTATTTTCCCATTAAACTAACTCTAAACCCTAACCTGTCTTCTTTTTTCCTAGTAGATCAATAAATAAATAAATAAATAATTTATCAGTCAAGAGTGGTTCCCCTTTGTTTATGTTGGAGTTATGGGAAATAACTGAATAATGTATAAACGCCAGGAAAATGAACAGTGTATTGTCATGATATATGTGTGCGTATGTATGATTACAAAAAGTCACCATTTTTCGTGAACCCCACCAAATTTGGAGAGCTAAAAATTGACAGAACTCCACCAATTTTTGGAATTGGAAGCTCAAATTTTGGGGATTGTCTAACATTAACATGGTCCACAACTAGAAAAAATTTCAGAAAAATTGAAGGTGTGGGTGACAATTTTACTTTTTACTGGATGATTTGACATGGAATTACCCATTAAGGTTTTGAATGACGTAGTGTTTTGGTAGCTAACAACTGATACAGGTAAAAAAGTAAGTAAAGTCGTCGGGGCGGCCTAATGTCGGTATCAGCCAGTCAGCGAGGGAGTCTATCCCCTTTCCAATAGTGCTAGACCAAGGAGATTGTTTTGGCATCTGAGGTGGAGCGCCACACCTACCATCAGCTCCTTACTTTACCGCACAGATCCCGGTGCTACTAATACGCTGAGTTGGCGAGGACCGGAATTGAACTAGGAACCATGTGGTTTCTAGCCGAACGCTCTACCGACTGAGCTAACCCGGCCCTGATACAGGTAATTTGTACTAATTTCTTACCTGTGTTGTTTTACCAATTAGTCTCGGTTAAAAGCAGTTCAGATTACCGTTAACATGCTTTTTAACCTGGACTATTTTGGTGCATTGGGTAGATGCAATGAAAATAAAAGCTTGATCAAATAACAAACGTCTTGTTTTGTTAATTAAATGTTAAGAACAATGACCAACCCTGTAGGAAGAATTAACAAAGAAAATCAACCCCCAACAGAAGCCCTGAATAGAAGTCAGCCCAGAGAAGTAGAAGGAGTTAACAGGAACCAGCAGCAAGCAGAAGTTACCAATAAAGACCACCTATCATCTAATAACTCTCTCTCTCTCTCTCTCTATGTTTGTACAGCTTAACAATATAGACATAACTGAACTATGAACTGTTCTGTTACGTATGTCTAACAAATTACAGTTGCATATATCAACTGTTTATTTAAACTAATAATTTTAGATTAAGATTCAATCAATATGATTTATCTTTAATGTTTTGCACATATGCAAAATTCAGCATCTATGGAAGAATAAAGGTGCCATAATAATTGACTTCACGGGATTACGGCAAATGTATTTTTCAAGTGTCTCCAGAGATTATCAAAATGTTTATATACGTAACAGACCAGTTCATAGTTCAGTTATGTCTATATTGTTAAAATAAGCCCTGTAAGAAGAATTAACAAAGAAAATCAACCCACAGCAGAAGCCCTGAATAGAAGTCAGCCCAGAGAAAATGGCATCCAGACGAGTTAGCAGGAACCAGCAGTAAGCAGAAGTTACTAAATAAAAAACTATTATCATCTATCTGTCTCTCTCTCTTTTTTATATACCTGACGTATGATGTGTGTATATATGAGTATGTAACATTTAAAGGACACAGTGTTTTGGTAGCTAACAACTGATGTAAGTAGTTTGTTACTTATTTTTTTTATCGGTGTTGTTTACCAATTGGTCTTGGTTAAAAGCAAAGTTCAGATTACCGTTACCATGCTTTTTAACCGGGACTATTTTAGAGCATTTGGTAGTTGCAATAAAAATAAAAATAAAATTGAAATTAAGATGAAAGGAATTGTAGTAAAAAAAATAATAACCTTTATTGAGCTATTTAAAAATTTTTTAAATTCATTTTTTTTTTTTTTTTTAAATATAAGGATTTCATGAAGATGTTAAGTTTGTCTTTAAATTTTTATCAACAATATTAAAGTAGAGTCTGTTCAAACCTGAAGGGAAGTTGACGGAACCAACTCCTGCTGGATCTCCGGAAGCGGCGATAAAGTTCTTTTGGACATTCTGGACCGAGTTAACAGAGTTTCTTGTGCCGTTTTTCGTTTTTTAAGAATATGAGTTGGCACTTTGTCTTGTGCCGGCATTTGAGATGTACAAGTTGCCTCCAGTCCTTTCTGTAAGGGTTCAATTTCATCCTGTTTCTTTTGAGATCTACATATTGTCTTGAGTTTCTTTTTTGAGGGCTGTGCCTCCCCATGTGCAATCTTAGACCGACTTCTTGTCACGGGTTGTACCCTATGTTCTCTTACCTGAAACTGTTCTATCGCTGGGGGTTGTAAATCCGTGTGTTCCATTTCCTCCTCGATTCTTTCATCGTGCAGTATGGTATCCGTTCCAAGGTTCGATTGCCCGACATCCTCTATTACTGCTGGTCTGCGTATTAGTTGATCATCTCCCGATGCCAATTGTGATTGTCTTACAGCACCTTGTACCAAGGCCGACTGTTCTTCAGCACATTCCAGGCTCGGTGGCTGGTGTTCTACTGGTAGCTCTTCTTGTGACACCGGTGATAATATCTGCAGCTCGTCTGCTTGTTGAATGCACTCTTGAGACCGATTCCGTGACGGCCCTTCTTGTGGTGCCGGTTGTTCCTGCAGCTGACCGTCTTGTGATTCTGCCAATGGCACCACCGAGTGGATATCTTGCGTATTGGACACAATCACATACGGAGAATTTATTCTGAAAAGAGAAAATACAAAAGATCAAAAAACAACACAAAATACGAGGGACATTCAAAAATTAGCTGTACTCTTATATTATGGAAGCTGAGCTCATCGTGGATGATTTGATAGATAGAACCATGACTAATTGGTAATCTGAACATTAGCTACATAAATGCGAGTAACTCCCCCTTGATTGTTTCAGTTTGAGGAAGCCGTTTGTTTTGATCGTCCATTTTCATTACACTGAAAATACAAATTTGGTCGAATCAATACAACTGCATGTTTTAACACGAAAATATCATAAAATGTATTCTTAATTGTGCTTGCGCATTATTTGAAATGAACTTAATTGTTATTAAGAACATATTTTATGATATTTTTGTGTTAAAACATGCAGTTGTATTGATTCGAACAAATTTGTATTTTTAGTGTAGATTTATGGTGAAATGAAAATGGCCAACCAAAACTTCCTCAAAGTGAAACAAACAAGGGGAGGTTACTCTCATTTATGTAGCTAATGTTCAGATTACCGACTAATTTGCAGAGAACAACACAAAATACAATGGACATTCAAAAATTATCCGCACTCTTATATTATGGAAGCTGAGCTCATCGTGGATCATTTGATAGGCAGAAACATGACTAATTTCCAGAGAACAACACAAAATACAAGAGACATTCAAAAATTATCCGCACTCTTATATTATGGAAGCTGAGCTCATTGTGGATGATTTGATAGGGAGAAACATGACTAATTTGCAGAGAACAAACTACCTCATTGATGATAACTCGCCTGTTTGCAATTACCATCTCTCAAGCTTGCTGCATCTTCTCATCAGTGGCGGAGGTTGACAGACGTCCTGCGCCCACTTTCATCATCACATTTGTCTGGCCACTTTCAAACTTCACAATCCACTCATACACACTTCTACACAGTAGTGCACTGTCCCTGTATTGTGCTAAGTAGTAAAAGTTAAAAGGGTGGCCTAATGTCGGTATCAACCAGACAGCGAGGAAGACTATCCCCTTTTCACTAGCGCTAGACCAAGGAGATTGTTTTTGTGTCTACTCATATGCTGAGTTGGCGAGGGCCAGTATCGAACCAGGGACCTTGTTGTTCCAAGGCGGACGATCTACCGACTGAGCTAAACCGGCCCTTATTTTATACATAATTTATCTCTTGCATGCTATTCGGCATTAGTAGTGCTAAAAGACTGATTAATTTCAACCCCTGACACTACTTCCAACCAAAGAAATCAGGTTACTTCTTTGGTGCATACAGCTAGTGGAGCAGCTATGTCTACACTATAAAGACAGCAAGCAAAATGGTGCGATCAAACTCAAAATTTGATCATGTGACCACAACAGTGCCAACAATAAGCACACACGGTGAAAGTGCAGATAACTTTTTACTCTCCCTCGTATATCATTTAGAGTTTTGATAGGCTTTTATTGATTGATTGATTGATTGATTTCAACGGCATGTCAACTCATCTAGGGTTATTTTATGCCAAGGGGTTAGGGAATCGTGTTTATTGTTCATTTATATTTACATTTTTGTGTAGTTGTTTCTTAAGAGTTTTTTTTATTGATGGATTTATTTATTTTAATGACATGCCAACCTGTCAAGGGTTATTTTATGATGAGAGGTTAGGGAATCATGTTTATTGTATGTTTATATTTATATCTATTGTGTAATTGTTTAAGTGATTGATTGACTTTAATGGCATGTCAACTTGTCTAGGGTTATTTTATGCCGAGAGGTTAGGGAATTGTGTTTATTGTTCATTTATATTTACATTTTATGTGTAGTTGTTTTTTAAAAGGTTTTTTTTTATTGATTGATTGATTTTAACGGCATGCCAACTCGTCTAGGGTTATTTCATGCTGAGAGGTTAGGGAATTGTGTTCATTCTCTGTTCATATTTACATTTTTTTGTGTATTTGTTTCTAGCGATGTTTTTTTCATTTTTTGTGCTCATACTACTATTGAATACGTGAGAGGTAGATGCAGAAAATTGAGTGGCCTGGTGCCTTAATGTTAAGCAAGGCATGAAGAGGAGTGAGGTGGAGAGGAGAGAAGCATCAACAGCAGAAAAGAGCCAGAAAGGGGAAGAAGAAAAAAAAAACAAAACAAAAAAAAACAGCAGCTCCAGAAAGCATCACAGTTTGTGTGCAGTCAGTACACCAAAGACTGTCACTCAGAGATAGGCCTGCACACAACCACTTGCGCAGATGAAGATAATTTTTTATTTTTTATTTATCTATTTTTTGAATACTACGCCATCGTCCCTAGAGGATGGAAAGGTGCTAACAACAACAATAACTATTGAATACAATTAATTTTTAAATAGATCAATTCAAAAATGATTTGCATTTGATAGGACTGTGTGCACAAAAAAAACAAGACTATCTTCATAAACAACTGCACAGAAAAATGTAAATATGAATGAACAACAAATGGCTATTATCAAATAGAAATAATTACTTGAAACCTTAGAATTATTAGTATTAGATAGGAATACTTGATACCATATAACTGTGTATAAATTATTAGTATTAGATAGCAATACTATAATGGTGTATACATTATTAGTATTAGATAGAAATACTTGATACCATATAATTGTGTGCAAATTATTAGTATTAGATAGAAATACTTGATACCATATAATTGTGTGCAAATTATTAGTATTAGATAGAAATACTTGATACCATATAATTGTGTGCAAATTATTAGTATTAGATAGAAATACTTGATACCATATAATTGAGTGCAAATTATTAGTATTAGATAGAAATACTTGATACCATATAATTGTGTGCAAATTATTAGTATTAGATAGGAATACTTGATACCATATAACTGTGTATAAATTATTTGTATTAGATAAGAATACTTGAAATAGTATAAAAGCGCAAATTATTAGTATTAGATAGGAATACTTGAAATCGTCTAACAGTCTACAACAAAAAAACTCTTAAAAAATAACTATACAAAAAATATGAATATAAACACCCAATAAACGCTATTTCCTAACCTCATACGATTTCAAGTATTCCTATCTAATACTAATAATTTGCGCTTTTATACTATTTCAAGTATTCTTATCTAATACAAAAAAACTCTTAAAAAATAACTATACAAAAATGTGAATATAAACACCCAATAAACGCTATTTCCTAACCTCTAGGCATGAAATAACCCAAGACGTCTTAATGTGTCATTATGCAAAGAAACAAAACCAAACCTTGTGTCAACTCCGTGGGTGGTTACAATCTAAGGGAGATAATTCAACATATATTCTAATGAAGGGGAGATAATTACTGGGAATATAAGCAGTTGCTTAAATTCTTGCATATTGGTACTGATCGATTAAATTAGGGTAGATATTTGGTAATCTTCAACTTGTTCCTCGTAAATTCCTACTATAACATAAACTGAACCCTCATTTTATGTCCGTGGTTTTGCAATAAATGTTCTATTTTTCTTGCACCCGTTATTTTACAATACTAAATATATTTTATTTATTTATTTTAATATTCACTTCAATGTGTATATTCTAAAAGGTTTTATTTTGTGAGAATGGTTAGTTTTAAAATGGGGGTTTACTCTAAGAGTAGTGTTATATACCCTTTTAACATATCGCATATAGTGAGAGAGAGAGAGAGAGAGAGAGAGAGAGACAGAGTAAGAGATGAGGGATTTGGTCTTCTTGAGTTGGGGTGGGAATGTACAATGGATTCACCTTGCTCTGAGAAAATATTTTTGCAGACTTTAACCCCTCCCCCACCTTTTTGTACCATCTCCATTGTTCTTTTGATAGTGTCATTAAACAGGTAAATAATGAAAGTAGTTGGTTTACTTACTGTGAATAATGTTGAGCCAGGGTGTCTTGAGTGCCAGAATTGTCAAACAAGTCGGGGCTAAAACAACAAATAAATAGATTAATAAATATCTGGGGGAAAATATTTATATATATATATATATATATATATATATATATATATATATATATATACACACACACACAGGTGAATTTGCAAATAAAACACAATTATGTTCAAATACGAAATAAGTTTTTTGGTTAAATTGAACGGACTTAAAAAAAAAAAAACGAAAATCAGGGAATTAACTGAATTTAATGAAATTTTCAGTGTTGATATATTAATGAATAAAAGATATAATGCATTAGTTATTTTATTTAATAACTTTTAGATTTTTTCAGGTCAGTTATGTTTGAACCGTGTTATGCCTCAAAGATACGTGGCTCCAAGTTAACTGACCTGAAAAAATGTAAATGTTTTAAAATAAAATAACTGGTGCATTATATCTTTTATTCATTAATATATCAACACTGAAAATTTCATTAAATTTGGTTAATTCCCTAATATTAGGTATTTTTTTCTTTTTAGGTCCGTTAAGTTTGATTTAACCAGTTAAAAAAAAATAAATCACACCAATAGCTACAGGTTATTTAAAGGGTTGGCATCTATATCTTATTATAATAAAGATTCAGTGGCTATCTGTCTGTAACTGCTTATGGCACAATACCCTTAAGAATTGTGTAAATTTATGAATGAGTAAGTGTTGGCACTTTTCCATCCACTAAGGATGATGGTGTAGTGTAAAAAAAAAACAAAAAAAAAACTACATCTACGTAAGTGACTCTGCGCAGACCAATTCCCGAGTGACAGTCTTTGGTGCACTGAATGCACACAAACTGCGATGCTTTCTAGGGCTGCTGTTTTTTCTCCCTCTTTCTGGCTCTCTTTGCTGTCAAGGCTACTCTCCTCTCCGCCTCACC
The DNA here is from genome assembly GCA_023376005.1 of Doryteuthis pealeii. NCBI lineage: Eukaryota > Metazoa > Mollusca > Cephalopoda > Myopsida > Loliginidae > Doryteuthis > Doryteuthis pealeii. The sequence goes on from CM042176.1 coordinate 52,655,514, forward strand.
CCTTTCTGTGCCTTACTTAACGATTAATTTATAGTCAAAAATCATTAATAAACCTATTATGTGTAATTCATTTCTAAGAAACTATTGAAATGCATTTACAGTTAGTGTGAAATGATGAGGAAAGAAAAAAGAAAAACACTGGATCCCAACTAAAGCCATCTAACTCCTACCTTGTAACCTATCTTGTGTAATTCATTTCCAAGAAACTATTGAAATGTATTTACAGTTAGCTTGAAATGGTGAGGGATGAAAACAAGAAAAACACTGAGACGCATGGATACTATTTTACGGCGTCCTTTTAGATTTTTATGCGTCAGGGATGCAGGACGCGTACCTATCAGCATCTCTTTTTAATCCAGAGTGAGAAGGAGAATTAAATCAAGATTATTATACTTTTTACATATTGAAGTATTTCGCGATAGCTCTTAAGTAAACATATCCAATATTGTAATAATTAAATCTTTATACTGTGATATATCCACAGGTCCTGCTAGTCTTATCAATAAATTGTGTAATCAACACCTGGTCAGGCCATTCTTTTTGAACTAAGAGTACTTGGTTTGATTGGCCATCCACCTCAGATGCTAAAATAATCTCCATGGTCTAGCACTAGTAAAAAGGGGATAGACTCCCTCGCTGTCTGGCTGATATGGACATTAAGCTGCCCCAACGACAACAAATTTTTTTTTTTCAAACTCACGACAACTCAACAAATTTTTTTTTTTTTCAAACTCACGACAACTCAACAAATATTTTTTTTTTTTTTAAACTCACAACGACAACTCAACAAATTTTTTTTTTTCAAACTCACAACGACAACTAATTTTTTTTTTTCAAACTCAATTTTAAGAAGTATTTTTTTCAAATTCATTTTTTTTCTATTTAACTCATAGATGGGACTCAAACAGGTACTACCACTCCGGGTCAGGGTGGATCTTTGAGTGATGGCAATGAAGGAGTACACCCCATTCCCTATAGTTACAGAATTGGAGCCTCACCATCAGATAAATTTTAACATCATATTCAGGACATTAAGACACACAGCTACCACCTTCAGGGATAGAGGTGTTATATATATATTTACATATATAAACTGTTTTTTACCATGAAACTTTTGCACACCCTTGATATAGATATTTTGTTCTTGTGACCTTTCCCCCCTCTCTCTCTCTCTCTCTCTCTCTCTCTCTCTCTATATATATATATATATATATATATATATATATATATATATAGTGTGTGTGTAATATATATATTTTATTGATGAGTACACCACATTTCCCAGTTACAGAATTGAACTTCACCACTAGATCCAGTTTAATGTCAAGATTTATTGTGTTGGAAGATTAATTTGTGTATTAGCAGAGATGCTGATAGGCATGTGTCCTGCGTCTGTGACTCACAAAAAATCTAAAAGGATGCAGTAAAAACATAGCCATGTATCCCAGTGTTTTTCTTTTTCTTCCCTCAGCATTTTAAACTAACTGTAAATACATTTCAATAGTTTCTAAAAAACAAAATACACAGGATAAGTTAACAAGGTAGGAGCTAGATGGCTTTACATGGGACCATTAAATTTTCCCAGGGACTCATTCAAAACTAAAATGTGCATCCCAGGACATTCTAAATAAAAAAGCTATCAGCATTACTGGATCCTAACAGTTACTACCAATCCAGGTCAGGTCATAGGGGATGTTGGTTGAAATTTACGGCATGTCAACCCTAGTTGGGTTATTTTATGCCAAAGACGTTTTTTAGGTTCAAAGTTCCGTGATGGCTCCCGACTACGACAAGAAGGTTCCCGACTACGACAAGAAAGTTCCCGAGTTTGAAAAGAAGGTTCCCGAGTCCGAGAAGGTTCCTGAGTCCAACAAGAAATACCTGAAGAAGGTAGGAGGGTATATCGTCCGAAACGTTGTACAGATAACAATAAAGATGGGGACAATAGTCTGAATAACGCAGATAATAATAGAAGTTTTTTGTTTTATTCATTATTGTTGGGTATTCAATTCTTTTAAACACACTGTTTAAAAACTCATTCTTTGATCTATTTAACCTATAGATGGGACCCTAACAGGTACTACCACTTAGAGTCAGAGTGTAACTAGGAGTAATGGCAATGAAGGGGAACTTCCTATTCCCTAGAGTTCTAGAATTTGAACCTCACCACTAGATGCAGTTTAACATCATTCCCAGGATATGGTCATAGTCGACCTGGGAGTACTGTCAATGAAAAGGGTACTTCACATTGAACATTATATTTACATTTTTTATTTTATTTTATTTATTCATTTTTTTTACACAAGGTCCTATCAAATTTTTGCCAGGAGTAATATATATATATATATCTACCAATTCCTCTGTGCGAGCAGGATGTGACACAAAGTCAATTTTTATGCAGAGTTTACCAGGTTTGACTTCAGAGTTTTACCTTCTCCTAACCAGTTACTGTACCAAGGCTGAAGAGCCTAGTCCGCCCTACTATTTACCTATAGTTGGAGGGAGAATAGTTGGATTCATACCTTTCCCAAGGGTATTAGTGCCATATGAAATGCAACCAGACTCATCCAGGTTTTGAACTAGTGTCGCAGGAGGAATATATATGGATATATGTAGCGAAATTGAAGGGCAGCACTGTGGACGAGTGGATTCCCAGCCCCTCAATCAAAGCGCGCCAGGATATGTTTGGCCTGTGTGAGGGGAGGAGTGTGGCGAGTGGCCATGGATATTTGAACTCACTACCTCCTCGTAGCCAAAATGCTGTTGGCAGAGACCCGGAGGAGACAAGTCGGAATTTGCATAAAGCGTAGCCGAGCGATGATAAAAACGAACAGTGGCTGATACTGGGCAAGAGCAAAAAAGCAAGTGTCTGGATGAGAAGTGAAATTTGATGACTGCTGTGTTTGGGGTGTCAGGAAGTGAGAGTAACGTGCTCAGTTGGTAGAGACTGTGCTGATGACGGAAGGAATTACATTTCGTTTGCTAGAATCTTATTATAATGGAGATTGTGTGTTTTTCTGTCTGTAACCGAAACTAAATCACTACTCAAGTCACAATTCCCTTAGTAATTGACGTCACATTCCATGAATTTATCCTTATTTTAACCTCAATTATTAATAAAATTGTTTTACATTATTTATACAGTTAACCATATCTACATACTAATAACATGCAATTGTATTTATATATACAACAAAATAGCGGTTTACAGTGTGAACGGGAAGCCTAATTTGCATATTGATATTAAAAATGTGATTTTAATAAATATATGCTTAGTATTATTGGTTTTTAACTGTTTGGTTTTATTTTAATGAATATAAGCAAAAATCTCTTCAATGAATCTTAAATGAAATCCATTAACAAGAAAAGATAAGTGTCATTTTATTCTTTACTTCCTATTTTAACTAAATACTTAAATTAGAAAAAATAACAATGAAAGACGAGTGATGGAAGAGTAAGTTTCAGTTGTTCTATTTTTCGATTATACCCTCCTCTGTTTCAAATCTTTTTATCTGCATTCTTATTTAGTTTCATTAGCGTTTCTAATTTAATACGATATTTCATTACATTAAAACTTAAATACTTGCACCCGGAGGGTGCATATATTTGCTAGTATATATATATATATATATATATATATATATATATATATATATATATATATTTGCTAGTATATATAATACATGTAGATTATCCTTTATTTTAAATTTATTCATATAATTATTCAAAATTTATAGACATTTATTGTTTACACTTGTTCAGTAGCTGAGGCATATTTCTATTCAAAATGTGTCCTGGGTATGACACTAAATTGCATCTGATGGTGAGGCTCCAGTTCTGGCGATTTGGGGAGCGAAAAGTGACCTTTCATTGCCATTACCCCCAAGGTTAACTCTGACCTGGAGTGGTCGTACCTGTTAGGATCTGATCATCATAGGTCAAATAGATCTGTTTAAAAAAAAGTTTTAGTTACTTGTTAGTAGTTATGGGGAGTGGTTTTCCATGTTTTAACGGTCATTCATGACCACTAAACTTAAAAAGAATAAATACAATAAAAAAGTTCTTAGAGTTATCTCCCTTTAACTCTATTAAAGGGGAACAACTCTGTTCAAATATCTTACGGAAAGCGAGGATTGTCTTGTAATTTACTAACTTAAGCATAGGAGAATAAGAGCCAAGTTGAATATAGAGAGGGTGGGAGGAATAAGGAAGCTCCAAGATCCTAGGTAGGGGTGAGAGGCTGGAGTAAGCCCTCTAACAACTAAAAAGTGATTTTTCGGACTGATGTTCTCATCTTTATTTTTAGATATTAGGTATACCCAATTTGTCAAAAAATCTGTGTTAAGCAAAACAAATTTAACCTCCCACCCCGATTGAAAAAAAAAAAAAAAAATTACCAAAGATCAGGGAATTATCCGATTTTAATGAAATTTTCAGTGTTGATTCATCAATGAATGAATTTCATAATGCATCAATTATTTTATTTCAAAACTTTCTCATTTTTTTCAGGTCACTTAACTTTGACCCCCCACTAAATTTTCAATAAAGTTTTTGACAAAAAAATTATTAGAATTCGATAATTAAGTAAAGTAGTTATGAAATAAATATATTTTTAGAATCTAAAAATATGACATTTTAAACTTAACATCATGATATTGATATACTAAATGAATTTTATATATTAATTTATCATAGTAGAAATACTTAATTAAACCAGAAAGTTTTCAAATAAAATAACATGCATTATAAAATTCATTGATAAATTAACACTGAAAATTTTATTAAAATCGGATAATTCCCTGATTTTTGGTAAATTTTTATCCATTGGGCGGGTTATATTTATTTTGTAAACACGTATTGTACGCCATCTTTAGACAGAGTTTATGACCATATTTGAGCAAAACTGACCAAAAAATCGTTTTAAATGTATTAAAAAAAATTACATCTGTAATATTATTTTGCTTTTTTAACTTTTTTAACTGATGCACATTATTTCGACTTAGACAAAAATTTGACCATAAATAATCGATTTAATTAATTTTATTTCTCTGAATGTTTGAGATGAGGCTTGAAGATTAGTATTATCTGCGTTATTCAGGCTATTGTCCCCATCTACACTGTTATTTGTACAACGTTTCGGCCGATATACCCTCCGGCCTTCTTCAGGTATTTCTTCTCGGACTTGGGAACCTTCTTGTCGTATTCGGGAGCCATCACGGAACTTTGAACCTAACCCTTTATTTAGTCCACGGGGGTATCCTGTTCTCATTCCGCTAACCATAGCTGGGGTAGGAGTTGTGTTAATTAATTATTTTTCTAATTGCTTTCACTCAGGATTGAATTCGGGTACCAGAGATAACTGTCACTTAGAACTGTCTTAACCTAACTGCCTTATCCACTCGGCCATGTATCCAATTAATTTTAATTTGTTTTTAAAATAAAAAGCAGACAAAAAATTGGGTATGCCTATTATATACACATCTCAGCCTATGTGCCCTCCGGTCTTCTTCAGATGTTTCTTGTCATAGAATACTTATATCTTAACACTTTTACCCAGTACAATTAATATTAAAGATGACTAGCAGGACCTGTGGATATACAACAGTATGATAAATCAATTATTACAATACTTGATATGTTTACTTAAGAGCTATTGCAATTAGTTCAATATGTAAAAAGTACAATAATCTTGATTTGACTCTTTCTCTTATTTTTGATTGAAACAGATTAACAATATTGTTGCTGTGCACTAACCCCCCCCCTCTCTCTTTCCCCTAGTCTCTTTCTTTCTTATATTTTTCTGTGTAGCATGCCCTTTTTCCTCCCTCTCTTTATAATAAAAACAAAATGGTCTTGTTCGGGTGATGAGAATTTGTTGGATAATCAATACTAGATAATCAGGATTTACCTTTTTTTGTATTTCATCTTGGGGGATTTGGATGGTCTCATTTTAAACCAGAGGGAGTTACAAGATGATAATGGTCATACATTTAAGGAAACACGAGTATTGATATATATATATATATATTATTATTTTTATGTTATGTTATTACAATTAAGGTTGATGAATTCCTCGGCCTTCTTTAGATAAATGTTTTATCTGGCAATCATTTTTACTATAAAATGCATTGGACAATGATTTTTACTATAAAAATGCATTGGAAATGATTTTTGCTATAAAAAAAAATGCATTGGAAATGATTTGCTATAAAAATGCATTTGATTTTTACTATAAAAATGCATTGGACAATGATTTTGCTATAAAATGCATTGGAAATGATTTTTGCTATAAAATGCATTGGAAATGATTTTTACTATAAAAATGCATTGGACAATAAATATGAAAATGCATTTTAATTGTTACTATAAAAATGCATTGGACAATGATTTTTTCTATGAAAATGCATTGGAAATTGTTTTTACTATAAAATGCATGTACAATAATTTTTTCTATGAAAATGCATTTTACTATAAAAATGCATTGGAAATGATTTTTACTATAAAAATGCATTGGACAATGATTTTTACTATAAAAATGCATTGGAAATGGTTTCTACTATAAAAATGCATTGAATATTTGTTATTTCTACATGATATTATTTCTCCATTTCCCAGAGAAGAGGCCAATAAATTTCCCAATTAATTACAGATACAAAAACATTTGCGTTTGTTTGTAAACAGGATTAATAGAATGAATGAATGAATTCTAAATAGATAATGATAAAAATAAATTTTATTGTTTATAAAAAATATCAGAATTTGTGTGGAGAAAAATAAAAATAGTCTTGTAAAAAAGGATGCAAATCATTCTAAAGAAGGCCATGCTACTAAAATCCCTGCTACGTTGGGCAGGACATGTTTCCAGGATGAGGAATCATCGCCTCACCAAGATCACACTGTATGGTGATCTCTCTACTGGCCATCTTGACACTAAAGAAGTGGTACAAAAAACAAAAACAAAAAAACAACAAAAACCAAAACAAAAACTGTCTTATTTCTCTGAATTTTTGAGATGAGGCTTGATGATTAGTATTATCTGTGTTATTCGGACTATTGTCCCCATCTGGCCTAGCGGATAGGGTAGTTAGGTTAAGACAGTTCTAAGTGACAGTTATCTCTGGATTCTGGTTTCAATCTGAGCAGCGGCAGTGACATAGAAAAATAATTAACACAACTCCTACCCCAGCTTTGATTAGCGGAATAAGAACAGGATACCCCTGTGGACTGAATAAAGGGTTAGGTTCAAAGTAATTGCTCCCGACTACAAAAAGAAGGTTCCCGAGTCTGACAAGAAATACCTGAAGAAGGCTGGCGGGCATATTGGCCGAAACGTTGTACAAATAACATAAATAATGCAGATAATACTAAAAACTGTTTTGGACACTAAATGCGATAAAATTGGTTGGTTGGTTGGTTTTATGGCATCTCAACCCTTGTTGGGTTATTTTATGCCAGTTATGTTTTGTTTTATTCCTTCTTGATGGGCATTCAAATTTTTTTTTAAACACATTTTTTCACTTACACCCTCGCATAAACAGTAGGTTAGAATTAACACTGAATATATGATTAGTTAACATAAACATTCCATAAATACATGCACATTTCGGGGCAAAGATGAAAGACACTGAACATTATTTTTATATTTTTTTTTTAAATACGCATTATAATTGCCTTCTAACCCTATTAACCCATAAATGGGACCCTAACAGGTATTACCACTCCAGGTCAGAGTGGACCTGGGATTAATGGCGATGAAGGGGTACTCCACACACCCAGAGCTCCAAAATTGGAACTGCACAACTAGATGCAGTTTAACGTCATACCCAGGACACGATAAGATTAAACAACCTATACACTATATTTGAGGCTGTTTGCATTTCACATATCACTAATACCCTTGGGAAAGGTATGCATCCAGCTACTCTTCTTTCAGCTATAGGTAAATAATAGAGCAGACTGGGTCTTTAAGATTGGTATAGAAACCAGTCTAGGAGAAGGAAAAACTCTGAATTCAAACCTGTTAATCTCTGCTAAGAAATTGACCTCTTGACTGCTTGTGCGGAGAGGTTGGTAAATATATACAGTCTGGAACCCCTATCTCGCTCAGAACATTAACCTCATAGAAACTGTACAGAGACGTGCAACCAAACGAATACCCTCCATCAGGCACCTGCCATATTCTGAACGTCTTGCTGCCCTGGGAATGGATTTGTTGAAATTCTGGCGTCTGGCAACTGACCTGGTAAATGCTCATAAGGTCATTAATCATCTTAACAACAGCAACCTTGAATTTATGGAGTGAAAGAAAAAAAAATCTTCCTGGTCTAGTGCTAGTGAAAAGGGGATAGACTCCTTCATTGTCTGGCTGATACCGACTATAGGCCACCCTGATGACTTTACTTAGTGTCTCTAGGAGAATGTCGTTTATGAGTTTGTCTTTGCTTCTCCAGCAGTGTCCTGTTCGTTTTACTTGGATAGTTTGTGTGATAGGAGGTAAGTGGCCGTAAAGTTGTTTTTTTTTTTTTGTGGAATGCTGCTTCCAAGATTTATTCAAGACACCACACAGCATCTTTGTGTATTTCCCATCTATCTTTGTCTCCAAGCGTTTCGTTAGAGTTCAAGTGGTGCATCCATACAGTAGTACTGACACTGCTACAGCTTGGAAGAATTTGAATTAAATATTCTTTATTGTAAGCTTAGAAATACTACTTTAAAGTCGATAGTTAAAAACAAAACAAAAAATAAAACAATTTCTAGCGAAAACAAGGGAGATAATCGAGTATACACAGTTGCCTCCCTTTACACTATGTTCTACAATTCTAAGTACTTATTATTAACCAAAATACAATAGTACCTTGATTTACGAGTTTAATTCGTTTCACTCGTAACTCAATTTCCTCGTATATCAAATCAATTTTCACCACTGAAATAAACTGAAATGCCATCAATCCGTTCTAGCCCCACCAAGTGGTACCTTGACTTGCAAGTTTAATTCATTCAACTCGTAACTCAATTTCCTCGTATATCAAATTAATTTTCCATACTAAAATAAACTGAAATGCCCTTAATCCGTTCTTCCCAAACGTTCTAATTTTTTTGTTGTTTCTTTTTTTTAATAAGAAAAATATCACTGTATACATAATAAAATAGCATGTAATGACTTATGTGTTTTAATGTTTATTTTTTTATAAATAATATTTGCAAAGGTTCAACCCCACTCCAATGGGGCCACCTCTTGGCCGTGGGTTAGTGACTGGTGATGCTTAAGGACGGAATCCTGGTGGCTGAGCAGTCCATGACATGCAACATTCCACTTTGGTCCTTACGTAGACTAGACGGGTGGTCAGAGAGGCCTCCTCCAATTAATTAGCTGGTCCTGTCAAACCATAGCACTGATTGGAGTCCTGACCCTATTGCCTTTATATGAAATCCCAACACTTTTAATTATATATTTGCTTAAATGCAGTGGCTGAGGGTTTTAGTGTCCTGGGTATGACATCAAACTGCATCTAAATGGTGAAATTCCAACTTTGGTGCTCTGGGCAGTGTGGAGTACCTACCCCTTCAGTGTCATTACATCCAGGTCCACCCTGATCCAAAGTGGTAGTACCTGTTACGTTCCCATCTATGGGTTAAATGGATTAAAAAATGTATAAAAAAATGAGTTAAAAAAAAAAAAAAAAAAAAAAAATGAATACACATCAAAAGTGAATAAAACAAAATGTCTTCGGCATAAAATAACCCAACAAGGGTTGACATGCTATAAAATCCAACCAACCAACTAGTTATAAATCCTTCTTTACCAGGGATGATGTAATACCAACCCTAATGATTATAATGGGGAAGTTCCAATTCTGGATCTCTGGAATACTTTATTCCCAAGTTCACTCTGATCCAGAACGTCTTTGGCATAAAATAACCCAACAAGGGTTGACATGCTATAAAATCCATCCAACCAACCAACCAAGAATGAATAAAACAAAATGTCTTCGGCATAAAATAACCCAACAAGGGTTGACATACTATAAAATCCAACCAACCAAAACTTATTATAATAGAAATTATGTGCATCTGTCTTTAACAGAAACCACTGATGTCACAATTCCCTTAGTTGTTTATGTTATATTCTCACTGATTAAATAAGTAAAAAGTAAGTAAAGTCCGCGGGGCGGCCTAATGTTGGTATCAGCCAGACAGCAAGGGAGTCTATCCCCTTTTCACTAGCGCTAGACCAAGGAGATTATTTTAGCATCTGAGGTGAGTCACACCTACCATCAGCTCCTTACTTTACCGCACAGATTCCTGTGCTACTCATATGCTGAGTTGGCAGGGGTCGATATCAAACTAGGAACCTTGTGGTTTCTAGCCGAACCCTCTACCGACTGAGCTAAACCGACCCCTTCTGATTAAATAATCATTTAATCTTAACAATTTATTTTATAAATGATGTCAATGCTAGGAGGGTTAGATGTGCCTCAAAACAATGTTTAAAATTCTGCAATGTGTCTTATATATCACTGAGAAATAAATGTATACATAGTATATGGTGTGGATAATTTGCATACTGGTTTTAACAAAACTGGGTTTGATAAATAATTACTTGGTGTTATTGATCTCTAATATTGTTTTATTCTCAAATGTATTAAAAGCAATCCGATGTATAATTTTATGTAGAACTCAGTTAAAATAAAATTAAAATAAGTGTAATCTTTTTATATGTGTTCTTATTTAGTTTTATTAATCTTTTTATATGTGTTCTTATTTAGTTTTATTAATCTTTCTAATCTAATCTATATATTAATACCTGTGTTCCTTAATTGTATGACTTATCTTGGTTAAAAATGAGACCATCCAAATTATCCAACATGAAACGCAAATATGTAAATCCTGATTATCTAGTGTTGCTTATCGACCAAATTCCTATTTCTTTTGAGTATTGTCACCTCAGTTAAATAATGGACCATTCGTTTTTATTATAAAAAAGGGAAGAAAAAGGACATGCTACACAAAAAAAAAAAAAAAAAATCAACATTATTATACTTTTTACACATTGAACAATTTAAAAATAGCTCTTAAGTAAATATATCAAATGTAATAATTAAATTATCATACTATAGTACATCCACAGGTTCTGTTAGTAATATTTTATTATTTCTCTGAATGTTTTAGATGAGGCTTGATGATTAGTGTAATCTGCGTTATTCGGACTATTGTCCCCATCTTTATTGTTATTTGTACAACGTTTTGGCCAATATGCCCTCTGCGTGATTCGGACTATTGTCCCCATCTTTATTATTTGTACAACGTTTCAGCTGATATGCCCTCCGGCCTTCTTCAGGTATTTCTTGTTGGACTCGGGAACCTTCTTGTTATAATCAGGAGCCATCACGGAACTTTAAACCTAACCCTTTATTCAGTTCTCAGAGGTATCCTGTTCTCATTCTGCTAACCATAGCTGGGGTAGGAGTTGTGTTAATCATTTTTCTATGTTGCTGCCTCTACTCAGGATTGAACCGGAATCCAGAGATAACTGTCCCTTAGAACTGTCTTAATCTAACTACCTTATCCACTAGACCATGTGTCCAATTGGACTACTTTATTATATTAAAATTTGAAATACTTGCTGTGCGTCAGAGGGCACATGTTTTGCTATTACACATAATTTGTAAGAAGATCAATTTGATCGACGCATGTACTATCACTCCGGGTCAGAGTCAACTTGGGAGTAATGACAATGAAGCAGTAGTGCACACTCGCACAGAGATCCAGAATTGGAGCTTTATCATCAGATACAGTTTAGTATCTTGCCTAGGACACCCCTGGGGGGGGGGGGGTTGTCTTACCCGTTTCACAGCCTATTCTAAGCCCCCTCTCTGTTGGCAAATATTTTTGAATAACTGATCAGAAATGAATTTTTGTATTAATTAGTATCAAAGAAAATTCAACTTGGGGATGACATTTCTGATATGGGAATTGTAGAAGTTATCCTCCAGATATAGAAACAATACGATACTCACTGTCGCTAGTAGGGTTCATAAGCTACCGTCGAGTTAGTAGACGAGAACAACAGGCAAGCTGTAACTTAATACAGTCCTTGCATGCTGCTGGCATAATGCAAAGTGGTGGCTGAAGAGTGGGTACTTATCCCTGTTCTTACTAACCCTGAAATCCAACAGCCAATCAGAACTCAGGAAATGAACTTGCTTGAGTTTCATAAATGGAACAATCCAAGCTCCATATAAGCCACCTACCAAACTCTAGTTTTAGTTTTGGCATTCATCTTGTAACAGAGTTGAATACTTTACACAAAATCCAAACAGGAATGAGAAAGAATGAAAGGTGTGAATGTGGGAGAGACAGGGAGTTAAAAAGAAAGAGTGAATAGGTGTTATGTTAGAGAGAGAGAGAGAGAAGAAGAGAGAGGAGAAAGAAAGAGTGAGAGAAAGAGTGTGAGTGAGAGAGAGAGTGTGTGAAAGTGAGAGAGGTGTGTGAAATGTGAAAGTGAGAGAGTAGAGAGAGAGTGAAAGTGAGAGAGAGAGAGTGTGTGAAAGTGAGAGAGAAAGTGAGAGATCTTTTAGATTCAAGGGATATAGCCAGCACCAATATTTTTTTGCATTACAACTCCCAATACTTGGAAACGGTTGTGTGGGAGAAAAATTGAGAGAGTATGAATGTGAGAGTGAGTGTGCATATGTGATAGAGAGAGAGAAGTATGAATGTGTGAGTGTATATGTGAGGAGTGAGAGAGAGAGAAAAGTTAGAATATGAAGGTGTGAGAGAGAATAAGTGAGAGTGAGTGTATGTGTGAGAGAGAGAGAGAGTATGAATGTGCGAACATATATGCTAGAGAAAGAGAAGAGAGAAAGAGAGAGAGAGAGAAAGAGAGAGAGAGAGAGAAGAGAGAGAGATGCTTGGAATTCTGATAATGAAGAGAGAATGAGAGTGTGAAAGTTAGAGGGTTTGCTGGAGAGAGACTAGTAAAAGAATGAGTGTATCAGAGAGAGAGAGAGAGAGATCCTTTAGATTTAAGGGATATAGTCAGCAAACATTTTGTTACCTTAGGATCAATCAGGTACATTTGTTTTTAACTCTTAACATCCGTATACCGCCTCATTCCACCCGCCAGAAGTCACAATTCATTTCCTAATCCACCCAAACGATAACTTTGTTTAAATATAATATTAAACATATTTAGATGTCTTTAATTTAAGGGAATAACAGGTAACTTTAAATGAAAAGAAAAATCTTTAACCATTTTTTGATAAATCCTTTGAAAATACTTATAACAGGACGTTAAGAGTTAAAGAGTAAACCGTTTCTTCTGTGTAATTGACATGAGACTTTGATGAGTTTGGTGGTGCACCTGAGCAATGTACACAATAAATTTCATTATCATTATCATTCAGATAAAAATTCTTGATAAGAAAAAAATAAAACAAAAAATTTTAACAAATGAACAAAAATAACCTGCATCATTAAAAAACAAACACAAGCAGAAATTTACAAGAGAGAAATAAAAAAATGGTTTTATTTGATTATCTGACTATTGTCCTCATCTTTATTGTTATCTGTACAACGTTTCGGCTGCTGTACCCTGCCTTTTTCAGGTTTTCTTCTCGGACTTCGGAACCTTCTCGAATTTGGTGTAATTGAGATTCGACACATAGCATAGTTGGTAAAGGTTGGGTTAAGAGGGTTCTAAGTGACATTATCTCTAGGCTGCAGGTTCCATCCTGGTCAGAGGCAGCAGTAACATAGAATAATAATTAACACAGCTAACACTTGTACCCCAGCTATGGTTAGTGGAATGAAAACAGGACACCCCCGTGGATTGAATAGGTTCAAAGTTCAGTTCGTGATGGTTCCCGATTATGACAAGAAGTTTCCCAAGTTTGAAAAGAAGGTTCCCGAGTCAACAAGAAATAGTTGAAGAAGGCCGGAGGCATATTGTTCGAACACTTGTACAGTACACAATAAAGATGAGGACAATATCTGAATATCCAAATAATACGAATTATCACAGCCTCATCTCAAAAAATTCAGAGAGAAATAAAAAAATTTAAAAAATGTTTCAATTGATGGGGTTCACATTAACATTCCCAATACCTGGAAAGGTTTAAGCCATGATCCCGAGCCAGCCAATCTTGCGTGTGTAAAGCGGACAGGACACTGTAAGCATTTCAAATAATTCCGTTCCGTGAAAAAAGAGTTCTTGTCCCGTTTCCTGGAATGCGTTGGTTGTTGGGTCCGATTGAGACAAAAGTTTTTTCTCTTGGACATAGTCCAGTAACCTTTCTGTGGCTGGTGACATTTTAGAGAATTTTTCACATTCTGTGCAAGCCAAAACCTGAGAAAAAAAACCACAACAGAAGCATTAAACTAGCAAAAATATGTGGTAATCTGAACATTAGCTACATAAATGAGATGAATCTCCCCTGTTTGTTTACACTTTGAGGAAGCCTTATGTTTTGGTCAGCCATTTTTATTTCAACGTAAATCTACACTGAAATACAAATTGTGTTGAATCAATACAACTGTCATGTTTTAACACGAAATATTCATAAAATTGTCTTTGTGCTTGCGCATTATTTGAAATGAATTGTTATTAAGAACACATTTTATGATATTTTCGTGTTTAAAACATGCATTGTATTGATTACGGTGAAATGAAAATGGCCACCAAACATATGGCTTCTCAAAGTGAATAAAACAAGGGGAGGTTACTCTCATTTATGTAGCTAATGTTCAGATTACCAATGTTTCTATCTTAAAACAGTGACCAGAGCTTTAAATGTATATATGGAGACTAGCTAGCTCAAATCCAAACATGTTTGTCCCGTGAAGTCCCATTTCTGGTGCTAGTCTCCTACAATGCAACAGCCCCAGCCTACAGGGCAGTAATGATGATTATTGATAGGAAGGAAAGTTGGGTCAGACGACTGGAAATTAGTCTGTCATGGATACATATGAAATTACTATATTATCAAATGCTAGTGTGTATCAGTAGGTGGTGTTTAGTATGTTTGGAATATCTAAGTAAATATTCAGAGGTGCAGTCGCATATTCTACAGCCCCAGCCTACAGGGCAGTAATAACAATTGTTGATAGGAAGGAGAGAGAGAGAAGATAGATGAGGAGTCTTACCTTTTCAATCATTGGAGGTAGAAGTTGGGATTCAATTTGATTTAAAAACGTGTGCAGAGTTTCTTCATAGATTTCATAAATTCTGGACAAATCAGCGTTATAATCATCTTTTATGTAAGCACGAAGTTGATTCTCGTTGGATACCAAAGAGAGAAAAGACACCGAAAATTCTTGTAATTTTGGTTAAAGGTCTGTTCTGAAAAAAAAAAAAAAAAAAAAAAATCAGAGATAAAATATATGCTATACTTGAAATCGGTTGGAAAATTAGGGATGACCAGAAAAAGAACCCACAAATTTTGTAATAAAACTGTAATTTTAACTAGGGGGGGGGGGGTGGGGTGGGTTGAGGTTTAGCGTTAGGTTAATGGGAAAATAAATAATTTGGTTCTGTTTTTTTCGGGTCACCCTGTATACAGATGACCCAGAAAAAAACAGAACCACAAATTTTGTAATAAACTGTTAATTTTAACTGGGGGGGGAAGGTTAGGAGGGTAGGGTTAGTTAATGGGAAAATAAATATAATATATTGGGTTCTGTTTTTTCTGGTCATCATGTATACAGGGTGACTGCCAGAAAAAAAACAGAACCCACAATTTTGTAATAAAACTCTTAATTTTAACTGGGGGGTGGTGGGTTAAGGTTAGGTTTAGGGTTAGTTTAATGGGAAAGTAAATAAATAACTGGGATTCTGTTCTGAGTAACCCTATATTTTCTGACTGATTTGCAAATTAGCCAAATATATATATATATATATATATATATATATATTATATATATTATTAATCATATTGCCATTGCTTGATAAAGAAAAAAAAAAAAAAAAAAAAAAAAAAAAAAAAAATCTATGAAAAAAACATATAATGACAAAGTAAAATATAACACACATCATATCACCAGATCTTGCTTTCTGAACAAAAATAACAAAAATTTGATTATATTTGTGAAGATAATTAAAAAATAAAATTAAATGAAAACACCATGGAATTTTTTTTGTATTAGTCATTTTACCATAGGAGATATTAAATTTTTTTTCAGAGTGTCTAATCAACACAAGATTTTTTTTTTTTACGTGGGGATTTTAATGGGCATCCTGCGGAGATCCAACTCATGATTCAGTAATAATGTATCTGCAAGGCTCACTTTATGCCCCCCCCCCAACCAGTGACACTGGGTAGCCACCTCTAGTACATATATAAACGACAGTTTGTGTGTATGTATGTCTGAAGAAAACTATGAAAATAAAATATTAATGACAAAGTAAATATATATACACACTCACTATCATCAGATCTTGTTTTTTGAGCAAAAATAACAAAGATTTGATTTATATTTGCGAAGATAATTAAAAAATAAAATTTAAATGATAACAGCTTGGATTTTTTTTTGCGTTTAATATTTTAAATAGGAGTCATTAATCTTTCTTTTCAGAGTGTCTGCATCAACGTAAGGTGTTTTTTTTTTGTTTTTGTTTTTTTTTTACATAGGGAATTTAATGGGACATCCTGTGAGGATCCAACTCGCAATTCAATAATAATGGATCCGCGAGACTACATTTTCTTACCCCACCCTCTACCCAGGCAATGCTGGGTAGCCACTTCTAGTTAGTTTATAATGAAAATGCATTTTTACTTACCGCATTTTTTGATTTTTGCGTTGTACGTGGAAAATAGGCATTCAATTTTACAAGTGCTCTGTCTGAATCTTTCTGAAGTTGCTGGAACAGTGCCTACAAAGAAGAGAGAGAGAGAGAGAGACAAGATGATTGATTGATCTTAATGGCATATCAACCAGTCTGGGGCTATTTCATGCCTAGAGGTTACAGAATTGCATCCATTTGTACATTTCCATTTGGGTATTTTATGCCAAATCATCCAGGCCATGTCACCCAGACCTTCAATTTTTTTGAAATTTTGTACAGTGTGGACTATGTTAAAGTTAGACAATCCCAAAAATATGAGCAAACACCAAACTATCTTTTTCGTACAAATAATGTTCAATATATGTGAAATAATAATAGAAAGAAAATTTGTCATAGATGCATCAGGATATTGATCTTGCTATGAAAAAAACCAAAAAACATCAATAACTTAAAATTGGTTAACTATTCTTAATACAAATAATTTGCATACAATTATATGGTTTCAAGTAACTAATAATAATAATTTTTAGTAAACAATTATAGCTTCAAATAACTATTCTTAATACAAATATAGTTATATATAGGTATAGCCAAAATTTCCCAAGTCACCCACCCCCATAAACTAAGATTCAACAAGGTCAATTAGTGTATTCTAAGCACTCTTTACTTTTAAAAATAGTAAACTATATATATATATATATATATATATATATATATATATAGGACACAATAAAATCATATCTATGTGTCCCAGTGTTTTTCTCTTTTCTTCCTTCACCATTCAAGCTAACTGTAAATACATTTCAATAGTTTCTTAGAAATTAATTACACAGGATAGGTCACAAGGTAGGAGTTAGACGGCTTTAGTTGTTTCCCCAGATCATAAATAAAAACCCTACAATTTATTAAGAAACTTTAGTTGGGATGCATAAATTTTCCCGGAGACTCATTCAAAGCAAATATGTGCGTCAAGGATGCACTAAATCAAAAAGCTATCAGCATATCACTATAATACATATATAGTTGGAAAGTGGAGATGAATCCGACAATATGTTGAAAGAATAAATAAATAAACAAAGAAAATTTTGAAAGGATAAAAATGGTTTAATGAAATGCCAATATGTGTTTGAATATTACTCTATTTCTCCAACCGTAAGCACCTCAAAAAAATTTTTTTTTAAATTATTTTTTCGGACACTTCGAAATTCTGTGTATTTTGACAGTTTTAACTTCGAATATCAAACATTTTGCCCTGAAGAAGACCGTTTTTCCTTTGTATATTTAAATATTTTGATAAAACTTGCAATTCATACTCAAAATTCCATGACCCAGAAAAAAACAGAATTTTGTAATAAAACTTAATTTTAACTGGGGTTAATTTTAACTGTGGTTAGGTTTTAGGGTTGGGGTTTAGGGTTAGTTTAATGGGAAAATAAATGAATAATTTGGGTACCGTTTTTTCTGGGTCACCCTGTATACAGGGTGATACAGAAAAAACAGAACCCACAAATTTTGTAATAAAACTTAATTTTAACTGGGGGGAGGTTAAGGTTGGGGTTTAGGGTTAGTTTAATGGGAAAACAAATAAATAATTTGGGTTCTGTTTTTTTCTGGGTCACCCTGTAATATCAGGATTTTGAGTATAATTTGCAAGTTTTACCAATATTTTCTATTATTATTATTTTATTTCATATTTAAAATAATAATAAATAGAATACAATGTGTACATGGATAAACTCTCGGACGAAACATGTGTTGGCCTTTCATTAAACCATTTTTATCCATTTAACATTGTTTTTCCTTTCAACCTTTCATATATATATGAGGAGTGAAGGATTGAGTAAATCTGACAATATGTAGTTGAAAAATAGAGGAAAAAGTGGATATAACAACACACAACTAAATTCAATTGATATTTCGCCTCCAACCATGCCTGACACAGGGCCAGTATATTAGGGCATTCAGTAAAAAATGTATCACAATAATAATAGGATTTGTTTTATTGATTACAAGCAACAGGTTGAAATCTTTTGTATGTTTGTGGGTAGATTCGTCTGGGTGGGTGGGTGGGGCAGGGTGTGTGAGGGGTGGGGGTTGTCATCATGAATTCAGGTCATCAACATCGAGTCACTAGCAACAGTATAAACAGGAGACTGTCTGATGGCCGCAATCCAATATTGATCAGGTGAAAAAAAAAACAAACTTTCTTATTTGCATTTGACAAAGGCAGAAAACAGAACAACAAAAAAAAAAAAAAAAAAATCTATATCAAAATAGTTAAGTGGTAGAGCACAGATTTTTAGGTCTTCAAATCGGTAATATGAACATTAGTTACATAAATGAGAGTAACCTCCCCTTGTTTGTTTCATTCTGAGGAAGCCGTGTGTTTTGGTCGGCCATTTTTATTTCAGCGTAAATCTACTCTTAACAACAATTAAGTTCATTTCAAATAATGCGCAAGCACAATCAAGAACACATAAATGAGAGTAACCTCCCCTTGTTTGTTTCATTCTGAGGAAGCCGTATGTTTTGGTCGGCCATTTTATTTCAGCGTAAATCTACTCTTAATAACAATTAAGTTCATTTCAAATAATGCGCAAGCACAATCAAGAACACATAAATGAGAGTAACCTCCCCTGTTTGTTTCATTCTGAGGAAGCAGTATGTTTCGGTTGGCCATTTTATTTCAGCGTAAATCTACTCTTAATAACAATTAAGTTAATTTCAAATAATGTGCAAACACAATTAAGAACAATTTTATGATATTTTCATGTTAAAACATGCAGTTATATTGATTTGAACAAATTTGTATTTTCAGTGTAGATTTACAATGAAATGAAAATGGCTGACCAAAACATACGGCTTTCCTCAAAGTGAAACAAACAAGGGGAGGTTACTTTCATTTATGTAACTAATGTTCAGATTACCTCCAAATCTATTTTCTTGTGAGGTACAAGAATTGGGGAGCGTGCTTAGCATAACAGTTGTCATAGGAAATCAGAGATGCTGATAGGTATGCGTCCTAAGTCCCTGGTGCACAAAAATCTAAAAGGACGCAGTAAAATCATATCCATGCATCTCACTGTTTTTCTTTTTTCTTCCCTCACCATTTCAAGCTAACTGTAAACACATTTCAACAGTTTCTTAGAAATTAATTACATAGGATAGGTTACAAGGTAGGAGTAGGACGGCTTTGTTTCCCTAAATAAAAACCCTACAATCTATTAAGAAACTTTAGTTGGGACCCATAAATTTTCCTGAGGATTCATTCAAAGCAAATACGTGCGTCCCAGGATGCACTAAATCAAAAAGCTATCAGCATCACTGGGAAATTGAATCAGCGACCAGGGTCAAAATCTGTTTGCATTTCACTTCATGCCCTTAAGTTAGTTAGTTAGATTTTACGGCATATAAAATCTTATTGGGTTATTTTATGCCGAAGACGTTTTGTTTTATTTATTCTTGATGGGTATTAAAATTTTAAAACTCAATTTTTTTTTAAAACACATTTTTTTCTATTTAATACATAGATATTACCCTAACAGATACTACACTCCAGTTCAGAGTGGACCTGGAAGTAATGGTGATAAAGGGGTACTCCACATACCCCAGAGTTCCAAAATTAGAACTTCATCATTAGATGCAGAGGCCATAGCACCCATCCAATCTGCTAACCTAGACAGTCTAGCCCATGTCCAGCCACCCGTCCTTAAGCATCACAAATTGCACTGCTAACATCACCCCTCTAAGTTGCCCCAGTTGACATAGCAATGACTTCAGTGACACTAGCTATCAGAATAATCAAATTGACAACGGGTTGCAGTTAACAGAGAAAGTACTATAAGTCCTTTATACAGCATGGACTATCCTTTAGTTCCATGTCTATAACATTTATATGTTAGGTACATTTGGTTTTGGTTTGGTTTGTTTTGTTTTACGGCATATCAACCTCAGTGGGTCATTTAATGCCAATAAAGTTTTGAAATAAATCAATTCTTAATGGATAATACAATTTTTTTATGAATACATTTTTCTATTTAACCCATAGATGGGACCCTAACAGGTACTACCACTCCGGGTCAGAGTGGACCAGGGAGCAATGGTGATGAAGGGGTGCTCCACATTCCCCAAACCTCCAAAACTGGAACCTCACCATCAGATAGAGTTTAACGTCATTCCAGGACATGTAGACCCTCAGTCACCACCTTCTAGCACCCATATGATAATAAAGGAGTTGGGGCTTGCCATAAGGAATAGGTGGTACATTATGGGTTTTCCTAAATATTGTATATGTATTTACATGTTCTATTATCTCTCTGTTTATTATCTGTATCTTATTTTTTTCCTTTATTATATATAAAATGTTTTGTCTCACAACGTGTCCAAATTGTATGTTTATTAATTAACTTTTGAATCTTAAAAAAAAAAAAAAAAGAAAAAGAGACCCAGTCTTTACTGTATATTTAAAATTAATAACCTTAGTTCTTCTTTAAAAAATTATATCTGTTAAAATATTTTAAACAAAAACTATGAAATAGCAGAAGTGGTCACTACTAGAATAGGCTCAGTCCTAATTAGTGATCATCCTCCACACATTAATCATTTGTTATTTTTTCTTGTAAAGAATAGGTGAAAATAAACATCTTTCTTCTTCTAGGTGAAAGCTCCACCGATTGACCTAAACCGTCCCTAATATTGATATTTTCGCTTTCATTTTGTTTAATTGGGCCAAAAAAATTGATTGTAAGTAACATCTGTTACAGAATATACATGATAGTTTTTTTATTTGAACAGTTTGGAATAAACAAAACATTTTTACGGTCAATAAAAAAAAAACACAAGAGGCAATTGTATGAGAATCATTCAATAAATAAGTAAGTAAAGTCGTCGGGGCGGCCTAAAGTCGGTATCAGCCAGTCAGTGAAGGAGTCTTCCCCTTTCCAATAGCGCTAGACCAAGGAGATTGTTTTAGCATCTGAGGTGGAGCGCCAAACCTACCATCAGCTCCTTACTTTACCACACAGATCCCTGAGCTACTCATACGCTGAGTTAGCGAGGACTGGTATCGAACTAGAAACCTTGTGGTTTCTAGCTGAATGCTCTACCGACTGAGCTAACCCGGCCCCTTTATAAATAAGACGAAGTAATTTGAACAAAAAAGAAAAAAAAAATTCCCATAAATAAAAACTTTGCATTGTTTGGTTAGTTGGTTGGGATTTTATGGCATGTCAACCCTTGTTGGGTTAATTTATGTCTGTTATGTAATATGAGTGACGTGGAGCCAAGAGGGTGGCCTGATGTGTGGATTAGAACGGAAAAGTTTAAGTGATGTTTTGGCATGGACATAAGGGGTGGTTTGATTGTACGAGTGGATGATACGCGGCGAAGGGGAGAAAGGAGAGGGGAAAATCAGAGTGTTAATTGAGTCTTCCAGTATGCGTCAACGGAGTAAGACATGAAATTTCTTACTCTCGGTCGTTGTAATTTGGGGGAAATAAAATACTCATAAGCGAAAAAAAGAAAAAAGCGGGCTTGTATTATTACTAAAAGCTCCTAATGGCACAAGGCAAGATAACCCTCAGGCCCAAGATTCCATAATGTAATAGAATTGCCAGCCAACAACTGAACAGCTGCCCAGCAACAAGGATTCCAGCCTTCCCCGATGTCGTACTGGTACGTATATTGATTATTTCTTTATCCACACTTCGTTCACTCCATTAGAAGAAAGAGCCTTAACGTTAAGCAACATGGACACATCATCTATCCATTTGGAAATGGGTGCAAGACATAACGAAGAGTTGACACGTCATCATCTTAGCCATTCCAACAAGGAGAGTGTAGTGTTCTTCTCGGCTATTCAATTTTTTTTTCAAACTCAATTTTTCTTAAACAATTTTTTTATACTCAATTTTGGATCTATTTAATCTATAGATGGTACCCTAACAGGTACTACCACTCCGGGTCAGAGTGGACCTGGAAGTAATGGTGATGAAAGGTACTCCACATTACCTGGAGTTCCAGAACTGGAACTTCATCAAATGCAGTTTAACATCATACCCAGGACACTAATACTCTTAACCACCACCTTCTGACAGATATGATTGATTGCAGGGTGCCTCTCTGACTGCCAGTCGAGCTGACTAAGGGCAAAAGTGGAGTGTTTAGTTTTGGTTTGGTTTGTTTTACAGCATATCAACCTCAGTGGGTCATTTAATGCCGACAAAGTTGTGAAATAAATTCATTCTTAATGGCATAATACAATTTTGTTTATAAACTCATGTTTTTTCTATTCAACCCATAGATGGGACCCTAACAGGTACTACCACTCCGGGTCAGAGTGGACCAGGGAACAATGATGATGAAGGGGTGCTCTACATTTCCCAAACCTCCAAAACTGGAACCTTACAATCAGATAGTTTAATGTCATTCCCAAGACATGTAGACCCTCAGTCATCACCTTATAGCACCCATATGATAAAAAGGGGTTGGGGCTTGCCATAAGGGCAATAGGGTTGGGGCAATCATATAGGTGCTAGGGCTTGACATGACCAGACGATTGATTGTAGGGGGCCTCTCCGACCGCCCGTCTAGCCCAAGATAGGCCAAAGTGGAGTATTGCAAGTCATGAACTGCTCCTCCACCTGGGTTCTATCCTTAAGCATCACGAGTCGCCACCACGGCCAACAGGTGGCCCCATTGGGGAGTCTTAACCCTCTGCAGAGGTGCATTCTAATGCCCCAGCCGACAGGGCGGATGGACTGTTTAACTAATAGGATTTCTTTTTTATGACATATCAACCCTTGTTGGGTTATTTCATGCCAAAAAAATTTTTGTTTTCTTCTTTCTTGTTGGCTATTCATTTTTTTTCTCTCTAAATTCAATTTTTCTTAAACACTTTTTTTAATACTCATTTTTGGATCTATTTAATTCCTAGATAGGGTCCCTAACAGGTCCTACCACTCCGGGTCACAGTGGACCTGGAAGTAATGGTGATGAAGGGGTACTCCACATTTCCCAGAGTTCTAGAACTGAAATTTCACCATTAGATGCAGTTTAATTTATACTCAGGACACTAAAACCCTCAGACACTGCCTTCTAGCACCTATATGATAAAATTGGTTGGGGGTTTGCCATAAAGGCAATAAGGTTAGGACAATCATATAGGTGCTAGGGCTTACTGTGATCAGCCGATTGATTGGAGGAGGCATGCAAACTCAGAATGTGAGAGGCAGATATAGAGTTCATTTATTCATTTGATTTCAGTACCACTGCGCCACAAATGTAATCTTATTATAATGGAGTTTTATTATAGTGTGTTTTTCTGTCTGTAATCGAAACTATATTACTACTCAAGTAACAATTCCTTAATTATTCACGTCACATTCTCCATGATTTTATTTTTATTTAACCTCAATTATTAATAAAATTGTTTTATATTATTAATACTGTTGACCATTAATAACATGCAATTGTATTTATATAAACAACAAAATAGCAGTTTATAGTGTGAATGCGAAGGCTATTTGCATATTGATATTAAAAATTTGATTTTAATGAATATGTGCTTAGTATTATTGATTTCTAATTGTTTGGTTTTATCGTAATGAATAGAAACAAAAATCCGGGGATAAATCTTAAAAGAAATCGATTAACAAGAAGAAATAACTGTAATTTTTTTCTTTACTTCCTATTTTAACTAAACAGTTAGATTAGGAAAATTTAGCAATGAAAGACAGGAGTGATGAAAGAGTAAGTTTCAGTTGTTCTATTTTTCAAATTTCAATTTTTTTGTCTGCATTTTTATTTAGTTTCAAATTTATCCTTTCTAATTTAGTATATTTTATTACATTATAACTTAAATACTTGCACCCAGAAGGTGCATATATTTGCTAGTAAATGGAGGCACGTGGTCTTATGGTTAGAGTCGTAGAAAATGGACTCATCAACGCGAGTTCAATTCCTGGACGAAGCTGTTGGAATTTCACATGGCGCTAATACCCTTGGGAAAGGTATGAATCCAATTCTCCCTCCAGCTATGGGTAAATAGCAGGGCAGACTGGACTCTTTAACCATGGCTAGGTAACCAGTCTAGAAGGAAAATTCTGAATTCAAACCTGTTAAACTCTGGTTAAGAAATTGACCTTGTGTCGCATCCTGCTCGTGCGGAGGGGTTGGTAAATATATATATTTGCTAGTAACATATACAAGCTTACCTTAATTTTGAGCCCCATTAATAATCTCATGTAGGTCTTATGAGGTGAATATATATCAATCATTCCTATCTAATCTTATTCAGTTAATTTATTCATTTGATTTCAGTACCACAGCACAACAAATGTAATAACGTTAAGATTATATATATATATATATATATATATATATATTTTGGTAGTTAGGATCTTTCCATGTGTGGTTTAACCAAGTTGATGCAGGTAGACCGTGAGGAGAGCTCAATGTGCCTAGTGCCAGTGAATGGAAGGACAGTGCAAGATATTCAATAAATGAAAGAAAAAACTTAAAACTTGTTTCATTACAATAATTTATTTCAAGAGTCATGTTCTTGTGATTACCTGAAGATGCCGTAGTAATACGGTTGAAATAAATTATTGTAATGAAACAAGTTTAAAGTTTTTTCCTTCATTTATTGATATATATATATATATATATATATATATATATATATATATATTTATAAGCTTACCTTAATTTTGACCCCGTTAATAATCTCATGTAGTTCTTTTGAATTGAATAAATATAAATTATTTCTAGTAAATTTATTCATTTGATTTCAGTACCACTGCAGAACAAACATAATAACCTTGATATATATATATATATATATGTGTGTGTGTGTGTGTGCATATATGTATGTGTAAAACACATATGTAGGAACACAAATAAGTACACCAAAACACACAAACTATAAAAACAACTTTACTGCACAAACATGTAAAACCACAAAACAAAATATACAAATTATATAATATAAAATATATGTATGTGTGTGCGTATACATGTATATACAAAAAAGACGCACATACATAGGAACCTACTAAGACATATACACAAACACACAACTAAACTAAACCTAACCTAACACACACATGCGCACATACATATACACACACAACAACGACAAAACCTTTACTAACATCGGATGAACTATACCTATTAAAAGAGTAATGAAAGCTCAGTTAATAAATTTATTACTAAGCCGTGACCTGCGTGCGACTTACGCGCAAAGATTGAGGAACGTTACATCATCATTTTTTTCTCAATTTTTGCGCGCAGGTCACATGCAGGTAACGCGCAAATCGCACGCAAATATTGAAAAGAATAACGTAGCGTTCAACCGTTATTAAACAACCATAACAGAAAAATTACAGAAACACGCACAACCTATGTGTATATGTGTATATATATATATGTATATCAATATATGTATTGATCAAAGCCTAAAGAAGATACCAGAGTATCTGAAACACGTGTTGCGTATGTGAAATAAAAAGAATAAAACATTTTTTCTGAGAACGATACATTTTGCGGACCTTCTTCTTTTTTTATAAAATATATATATATATAAGCTTACCTTTATTTTGAGCCCCGTTAATAATCTCATGTAGGTCTTTTGGCAAACGATTGAAGGTGGAATGGACTGGTTGACCTGCTGGACAAGTTTAATGGCTTCATCAAATTGGGACAGTTGTTCGTTCTCGATAATCATGTGGAGGGTGGCACAGGCCAGTCGAAGTTGAGGGACACCCAGACCATCCAATCGGCCAGCATGACGAAGGCTGATTGCTGGAGAAAAAAAAACAAAAAAAACAAACAAAAAAAGCATTTAAAGTTTCTGATTAATAGTTGAGGCTGGGAAGCTGATGGTTTAAATGCTTATCAAAAATGGTTTGAAGCAAGGGTACATATTCACCCAACCTGTTTGGGTAGGATGTAACACAAGGTATGGGTGTAGTGAGTACCTGGTGGAGGTATATGTAGCAACTATCTCCCCTTGTTTGGATGGGGTAGGGATTGGCAAAGAGTTATCTTCCCTTGCTACCAGGGTTTGCCACTTGGGTGCGTTGCAACCTGGCTACATATTTACCCGACCTGTTTACCATGGGTAGGATGTAACACAAGGTATGACATGTAGCAACTATCTCCCCTTGTTTGGATGGGGTAGGGATTGGCAAAGAGTTATCCCTTTGTTTGCCACTTGGGGGCGTTGCAACCTGGCTACATATTTACCCGACCTGTTTACCATGGGAAGGATGTAACATAAGGTATGGGGATAGCGAGTATCTTTCCTTGTTTGGATGGGGTAGGGATTGGCAAAAGTTATCTTCCCTTGCCACCAGGGTTTGCCACTTGGGGGCGTTGCAACCTGGCTATTTAAACATTTTGAAACAAGGGTACATATTTATCCAACCTGTTTGCCATGGGTACGATGTAACATAAGGTATGGGGTGTAGTGAGTATCTTCCCTTGTTTGGATGGGGTAGGGATTGGCAAAAAGTTATCTTCAGCTGGACAGCCGTTTCAACCCTATTTGGTCTCCTCAGTAATGTATACCACGATCTCTGCCACTTGTGATCAAACCATCGACCACAGAATGCAGAGCTGAAACTCTACCTCTGGGCCGCCAGGGCATTGCCAAATCATTATTAATAATTAGTAATAATGCAACTGTGAGACTAGCTTGCTAACCATTACACCATGTGTTGGGATTTTTGTCTATATAAGGCGTATGCTAGATATTCACTTTTATTTATAGACTCGCTGAGAACCATGTGATCAACCTCTTGGCAATCACTGGCAGTACTCTGCTGCTGATATAATATTTATACTGGCTGTTCTGGTCACACTACGCATAACTGCTTTGAATCTTCGTGGACGACGGACATAGGATTGTATCACTGGACCTTTACCAATATGCAGGATAGGACTTATACACTTACCAAAGGATTCCATAACTTGGGACTTACTTACTTAAGCCCTTTTCAACTGGCCAAGGATGGCATTTAAAAACTTAACACCATGATTAGATGCACTTATTTTTTACCCACCCGTTCACCATGGGTAAGATGTAACAAGATTGCAATTATAGGGCATCCTGTGAGGATGAAACCTGCTATTCAGTAATAATGGATCTGCAAGACTAGCTTGCTAACCATTATACCATGATAGTTCAAAAATGAAAAAAAGCATTTAAAGTTTGTGTTTATAGTTCAGGCGGGGGAAGGGGAAGGTTTTATTGCTTATCAGAAAAGTTTTTGGTGTGTCTGAGTTATCAAACAATCAAATTTTGGCATTAAATAACCCATAAGAAGTTGATATGCCATTAAACAAATTAGTCACACCAGACCAAACCAATTTGTAAATAGTTATGTTTACAATCAAATTTACAAATGAATCAAATTTTGGCATTAAATAACCCATAAGGAGTTGATATGCTGTTAAACAAATAAACTAAACCAAAAAGGTATGATTATATTCAAACATTTAAAAATGAATCAAATTTTGGCATTAAATAACCCATAAGGAGTTGATATGCCGTTAAAGCAAATAAACCAAACTAAATTATGTGAATCGAATTGCAGTACTAAATAATCCATAAGGAGTTGACATGCCATTAAATAAATTAACAAAACCAAATTGTAAATAGTTGATTATAATCAAATATTTACAAATTAAATTTCAGCATTAAATAACCCTCAAGGTATTGACATGCCATTAAATGAATTAGTCACACCAGACCAAACCAAATTGTAAATAGTTATGTTTATAGTCAATATTAGAACTGAATCAAATTTTGGCATTAAATAACCCATAAGTAGTTGATTGGTTTGTTTTGTTTCACAGCATATCAACCTCGGTGGGTCATTTAATGCCGACAAAGTTGTGAAATAAATTCATTCTTAACGCATAATAGAATTTTTTTTAATAAACTCATGTTTTTCTATTTAACCCATAGATGGGACCCTAACAGGTACTACCACTCCGGGTCAGAGTGGACCAGGTAGCAATGGTAATGAAGGGTGCTCCATATTCCCCAAACCTCCAAAACTGGAACCTCACCATCAGATAGAGTTTAACGTCATACTCAGGACATGTAGACCCTCAGCCATTACCTTCTAGCACCCATATGATAAGAAGAATTGGGGGTTGCCATAAAGGCAATTGGGTTATGATTATAAATGAATTAGTCAAACCAAACCAAATTGTTAATTAGTTATGTTTATAGACAATATTAGAATTGAATCAAATTTTGGAAAGGAAAGAAAAGTTAACATAGTGTTACATAATTATGGATCCCTAATATCTTTTTAAGGTAGTATAGAAATCCTTATGGCGATCAGTACAGCTGATGGCCTTGAGAGTGAGTGACAATGCTTGACCTCACTCTCACCTTGCGTTCTGGGGATGGAACGTGAGAACGGAAGTCAATAGAAGGCCCCCTTCCGGTTTAAGGAGTAAGCAACTCAGTTAGTTGCAGTTAGAACTTAGAAGCGAAGCTAGCAAGATGTGAGTCTCACTGCGTGATTGTCTGGTCTGAGGTTCATGAATAAAGTAAAATCGAAGTCTTGTTGTTATTACTAAAAGCTAACAATGACACAAGGCTTCTGATAAGAAATGATCCCCGACAAAGACCCGGAGTCCCAAGAAACACCACGACAAGACCAGACCAAGATAGAAGATAGATGATAGACGATCAGAAGACGGCCAGAAGAATAGACCAGAGTAAGACGTAAGAAGTATACAACGTATAGATATTTAGTGCCGTCAAAGAAAAGGCACTACGTAATATATATCTATTTGGTACCGTGACGACGCCACTACGTTACAATAGATTTGGAGTCAAAGATATTGTGTTTAGACTCCACAGTGTTAATAAATAGTAGGCTAGACCAGGTTCTTTAACCTTGGTAGCACAACCAGTGTAGGAGATGGAAAACTCTGAATTCAAAACTGTTAAACTCTGCGTAAAAGTGGACATCATTCTACAATGGGGGGGGAGGGGTATTGATTGTCCTTGTTACGAGATGGTGGTAATGAATGGAATTTATGATAGAAAAGATTAGCCTACTCTTCCTCTCTTTCAATGAAAAGACCCCAAGGAGCAAGCGAGGAATAAACAACTTATGCCTATCTCCAACTTACTATTCTTTTGTACATTACAATAGGTTCAGTGATGTTGATAGCTTTTTAATTTAGGGCATCCTGAGATGCATGTATCTAATTTGAATGAGTCCCCAGGAAATTTGATGGGTCCCAACTAAAGTTTCGGAGCAGGGGTTCAGTGGCTTTGGTCACTGGACGAGTGCTGCAATTAATGGCGTGATCCCAGGGGGGGCTAACACCTGACCCTTGATTTAAAGGAGCAGGGCTGGGTTTATTGCCCAGCGCCTGAGGCAACCCCTTGAGGAGGAATGCAGTCAGGATCCACGCATTTTCTGTGCCTGCCATCCCATGACCTTCGGTTTGTGGGTGGTCTCACATTAAACGACCTTGTGTCATACCCGTGGGATGCAAGGTAAATATAAGAGGAATAGAACTTACCGCGGATAATAGGAGAGATCCGATGATGACAAGCGTAATCCAAAATCCATCCTTGGAATTCTTCCTTGCTAACCATTTTTCATTGAAACTCTTTTAATCCTAGGAAGCACCAATTCTGATATTTGATTCCATCAATTTGGCAACTGTTCAAAAATTGAAAATGAAATTAAAGATTACAAAGAAATTTGGCATTTAACAGGAACACATTACAAATTCTAAAATCATTTAGTGTACAGTTTTGGTTTGGGTTAATTTAATGGCATTCAACTCCTTATGGGTTATTTGATGCCAAAATTTGATTCATTTGTAAATTTGATTATAAACATAACTATTTACAAATTGGTTTGGTTTGTGTGACTAATTCGTTTAATGGCATGTCAATACCTTGAGGGTTATTTAATGCTGAAATTTAATTAATTTGTAAAGGTTTGCTTATAATCATAACTATTTATATTATATTAGGTTTGGTTTATTTATCTAATGGCATATCAAATCCTTATGGGTTATTTAATGCCAAAATTTGATTAATTTGTAAATGTTTGCTTATAATCATAACTAATTATATTTAGTTTGGTTTATTTAACGGCACATCAAATCCTTATGGGTTATTTAATGCTGAAATTTGATTTAATTCTAATATTAACTATAAACATAACTATTTACAAATTGGTTTGGTCTGGTGTGACTAATTCATTTAATGGCATGTCAATACCTTGAGGGTTATTTAATGCTGAAATTTAATTAATTTGTAAATATTTGATTATAATCATAACTATTTACAATTTGGTTTTGTTAATTTATTTAATGGCATGTCAACTCCTTATGGATTATTTAGTGCTGCAATTTGATTCATATGATTTAGTTTTGTTTGGTTTATTTGCTTTAACAGCATATCAACTCCTTATGGGTTATTTAATGCCAAAATTTGATTCATTTCTAAATGTTTGATTGTTATCATAATTATTTAGTTTGGTTTCCGTCTTTTGATAATATTAGACAATGCTTTTTAAAATATTTAATAAACAAATATTATTGTTTTAAAATATTTATGTTTGATTAAAGACAGTAAGCAATGACTAATTCGTTTTAATGGCACGTCAAACTCTCTAGGGTTATCATAGGAAATTGTGTTTATATTTACATTTTTCATGTAGTAGTGTCTTCATTTCCCCCCGCTGTGCTATCTAATACAAATAATTTTCAAACAGATCTATTTGACCTATAGATCTGGTTTGGTTTTACGGCATATCAACCTCAGTGGGTCATTTAATGCCGATAAAGTTTTGAAATAAATCAATTCTTAATGGATAATACAATTTTTTTATGAATACATTTTTCTATTTAACCCATAGATGGGACCCTAACAGGTACTACCACTCCGAGTCAGAGTGGACCAGAGAGCAATGGTGATGAAGGGGTGCTCCACATTCCCCAAACCTCCAGAACTAGAACCTCACCGTCATATAGAGTTTAACGTCATTCCCAGGACATGTAGGCCCGCAGCCACCGCCTTCTAGCACCCATATGATAAAAAGGGGTTGGGGCTTGCCATAAGGGCAATAGGGTTGGGAAAATCATATAGGTGCTAGGGCTTGATGTGACCAGCCGATTGATCGGAGGGGGCTTCTCCGACCGCCCGTCTAGCCCAAGATAGGGACATAGTGGAGTATTGCATGTCATGAACTGCTCAGCCACCTGGGTTCTATCCTTAAGCATCACGGGTCGCCACCCACGGCCAACAGGTGGCCATTGGGGTAGTTACCCCTCTGCAGATGTGCATTCTAACGCCCCACCGACAGGGCGGTTGACCTATAGATGGGACCCTAACAGGTAATAATGGGTCAGAGTGAACCTAGGAGTCAGTTGGTTGGGTTTTACAGCATGTCAACCCTTGTTGGGTTATTTTATGCCGAAGACATGGGTACTTAAGTCTCTTTAAAAACTCAATTTAAAAACTTTTTTTAGAACTTATTTTATTCTATTTAACCCATAGATGGGACCCTAACAGATACTACCACTTTGGGTCAGGGTGGACCTGGGAGTAATGGTGCTGATGGGGTGTTCCACATTCCCAGACCTCCAGAACTGGAAACTCACTATCAGTTAGTTCAACATCATACCCAGTATGTTAAGACCCTCAGCTATCGCCTTCTAGCACCCATATAATAAAAAGGGTTGGGGCTTGCCATAAGAGCAATAGGGTTGAACATATTTGGTTTGGTTTATTTGCTTTAACAGCATATCAACTCCTTATGGGTTATTTAATGCCAAAATTCGATTCATTTGTAAATGTTTGATTGTAATTAAAACCCTTTATATATTTCAAAATTCCATCGCAATCCTTTTTAAATCGTCTTATAAAAGTAAATGGAATATAATATATGGTCATGAAATGGGAGATCAATTCATAACTTTGTAATAATACCAAAATGATCCCTCAATTTATATCCAGAAACACAAATTGCTAAAAATAGAAGAGGTACTGGGATTGGTTTATTTTTTTTTAATGGCACATCAACTCCTTATGGGTTATTTAATGCCAAAATTGGATTCAAATCGAAATGTTTGAATACAATCATACCTATTTGGTTTGGTTCGGTTTATTTGTTTAATGGCATATCAACTCCTTATGGGTTATTTAATAGCAAAATAAAGCAAAAAAAAAAAAAAAAAAAAAAAGAAATCCCCTAATATATTTTAGGGAAAACCTATTTCAAACATAATTTCATCAAAAGGTAAGTAATTAATTACCGAAACTTTCATGAAAATTTGACAGTTGATTTTTCACTGAATTAAAATAAAATAAATAAATGAAATAGTCATAACTTGTTTTTGGCTACGTTAAATTTCTATTGATTTAATGTGCGAAAATGTAAACATTGTTTTCGTTCATAATTTTCATTATTTCCGTAAGCAGGATTTAAAAAAAATGTTTCTTCTTTTGAATGGTCCAAAAAATTTCAAGATAATATTAACCTTGATGCAATGTGTTGAATATAGTGTGAGGGGGGGGGGTAAATTTGACGCGTCAAATTGGAGGTCTCTATTGTTCTTTACTAAAAATATTAATTTTTTTTTTAATATAAAAAATATATATTTCTACTTAAACTTGTATAAAATAAAAGACTAATGATTAAAATATATATTATAAGGTTGAATTTAAGTAATTTGTACAAAAGAAAAAAAAGAAAATAATAAATTCAAAAATCGCGCGGGAGTAAAGCAGGATTTTTATGTGTTCGAGATTTTCAAAACTTTAAAAACATTTAGAAATATATATATATATATATATTTTAATTACCAACCAAATTTTATCAAAACATTAGTCAATACTAAACTTAGTAATAATCTAAATAAACTTTGTTATCCAAAATAAAGTCATATTTATACAAAACCAAAGAGTAAGTGAATTATCGTAAATACGTATGAAGACAAACAGTTTTTTTTAAAAATGTTATTATTTCTAAAATCATTTTAGCAAAATATTTTTTGTAGAGATTCAAAATTATTTTCATAATTAAGAATAAAAAATATTAATTAAAGAAAAAAACTACAAATAATTATCGAGATTATTTGAAAAATAACAAGTTTTTCAAAAAAACAAACTTTTATTGTGTACAACTTACGTGTTTATTTCTTATTAAAAACATCAAATTATTACATTTTACTGCGAAACATTTGGTGACCAGATATTTTAAATAAAACACAAACATTTTTATTGAATATTAAAAATTTAATAAAACATTTATTAAGGCAATTTTGTAAATATAAAAATAAAATTTAACATTTGTTTAAATTCCAAACGAAACATGTGGGATTTCTTACGTTAGTAGATATATAATTTAAATAGATTTTAACAACCTCAATTTAAACTGAAAACATCGCACAAAGTATAGAAATTAATTGAACATTATTATTAAATTAGCGGCGAGGATCTTAAATTAATATTCACCGATATAAACACAAGAAAAACATTCAAAACAAACCTGACGACATTTTGGTTGAAAAAATTAAATTGGCGCCTAAGGTGGCGCCCTCTGAATTATCTCCCCCTGATTTATTATCTCCCTTGGATTGGCTTTATTAAATTCATTGTATAGAACCCAAGCAAGTGTTATATTTAGTTATTTACTAAGCTTGGTTTAGTTGTGGCACAAGGCCAGAAGTATGGAGCACCCAGTGAGAACCACACTCACTAATAATGGTCTGCTAATTTAGCTTGTTAACCATTACACTACCTCTTTCTTTTAATAAGTTTAGCTTAGTTATGGCACAAGGCCAGATTTGTGAGGCACCCAGTGAGAATCGAACTCACTAACAATGGTCTGCTAATCTAGCTTGTTAACCATTACACTATTTGAGGTGCCTCTTTCTTTTAATAAATTTAGCTCAGTTATGGCACAAGGCTAGAATTGTGAGGCACCCAGTGAGAATCGAACTCACTAACAATGGTCTGCTAATCTAGCTTGTTACCCATTACACCATGTGATGTGCCTCGTTCTTTTACTAAGCTTAGCTTAGTTGTGGCACAAGGCCAGAAGTATGGAGCACCCAGTAAGAACCGAACTAACAATGGTCTGCTAATATAGATTGCTAACCATTATACTATATACAGTGCCCCCCCCTTTTTTTTTACTAAGCTTACATTATTGGTGGCACAAGGCCAGAAGTATAGAGCACCCAGTGGAATCGAACTCACTAACAATGGTCTGCTAATATAGCTTGCTAACCATTATACCATTGCAGTGCCCCCCCCCCTTTTTACTAAGTTTACCTTAGTTGTGGTAAAAAAGGGCAGAACTATGGAACGCCCAGTGAGAATCGAACTCTCTAACAATCTGCTAATATAGCTTGATAACGATTACTCCATGAGAGATGCCCATAGTTATCTACTAAGCTAATCTTAGATGTGGCACAAGGCTAACAGTATGGAGCACCCGGTGAGAACCGAACTCACTACAATGGTCTGCTAATATAGCTTGCTAACCATTATACCATGTGAGATGCCCCCTTTTTTACTAAGCTTTGCTTAGTTGTGTTGCAAATCACGGACCGCTCAGCCACCAAGCTTCCATCCTCATGTATCACGGGTTCCACTCACAACCAACAGGTGGCCCCATTGGGAGGCTCTTACCACTTTACAGAAGCGCACTGACAGGGCTGGGGAGTTTTGGATTTATGACAGGGGAGGCGAACAAAATTATATTATGGGGCATGGTGGTCTTTATAGTCTTGAGAGGGCGGTGATGAAATGTGTATATAATCAGTGAAGTCGACGATGCAACGTTTCGGTATGTTAGACCTTCTTCAGGACTTGGATATAGTTCTTGCTTCAGTGATGGACATTGTTTTTTGAAAATGTCCATCACTGAAGCAAGAACTATATCCAAGTCTTGAAGAAGATCTAACCGAAACGTTGCATCGTCGATATCACAACCTACAATAAACATCCATTTTCTATAACATGCCGTGTTTGTCTACCTTTCTCCACATACTACATTTCTCCCATAATCAGTGAAGTAAATATATATTCACTTACTCGTTTAAAGCTGCCCGATTAGGTGGCAAATAAGGTAGCCCCTGCGGAAAGCTCTTGATTGGTCTTCGGCCCAATAATGACACTTCACGCATTGGTTACATATACACTTTTCTTAAACTTATAATAAAATATCTATTCCTATTAATAATGGAAATTCGCTTCCGGTTTTTGTCTGTAACAAAAATTACATCACTGCTTACGTCACATTACCCAAAATCGTCATAACATAGAATAAATACACTCAAAATTTGAACATGCAACATTAGACAGTCCTCATTGTTTTTTTAAAACAAGTTTTGATAAATACATGACTGGTATTATATATATCTATATAGTTTGTTTTATTTTAATACATATTTAAAGTTTACATTTCAAATTGTTTTATTTTTTAATCCTTTAATGAATTTGATGATTTTACTTACTTAGGGTACAAACTCGCTGACATTGAACTTTTTACTCCCACCCCTCAGGCAATATGTTTCAAAAATCTATTTTTACATCGCCCGGAGGGTGTTTTTTTTATTTTGTACTAGTTATTTTAAAGAATATTTAAGCTTACCTTTTAAAAGTTCAACATTAATTCAGCCCCGTCGACTGGGTCTTTAGAATACACCGACTGCACTTCTGCAGAGGAGAAAGACCCCCCCCCCAATGGGCAACCTGTTGGCCATGGGTGGCGACCCGTGATGCTTAAGGATGGAATTCTGGTGGATGAGTAGTCCATGACGTGCAACACTACACTTAGGCTCTTACGTAGGAGAGACGGATGGTCGGAGTGTCCCCCCCATCAATCGGCTGGTCATATCAAGCCCTAGCATCTATATGACTGCCCCAACCATAATGCCCTTATGGCAAGCCCCCGGCCCCTTTACATCATATGGGTGCTAGAAGGCGCTAGCTGAGGGTCTTCATGGCCTGGGAATGACGTTAAACTCAATCTGATGGTGAGGTTTCAGTTCTGGAGGTTTGGGTAATGTGGAACACCCCTTCATCACCATTGCTCCCTAGTCCACTCTACCCAGAGTGTCAGTACCTATTAAGGTCCCATCTATGGGTTAAATAGAAAAAAATTGTTTATAAAAAACTTTCTACCAAACTATCGCTTATAACAAACTTAACTTTTCCCTATAAACTTATCCCTTAAACTGATTTCCAATCCACTTAGCAACAAACAACTGCAAACAACCGACTGTCAAAATCCAGAAAAGTCCTTGAAAAAAGACATAATAAATTTGACCATCCCTCTCAACCTACTGTTTGGCATAAAATAACCCTGGATGGGTTGACATGCCATTAAAATCAATCAATCAATCATTGAACTTTACCCTATAAACCCTAGCACCTATATGATTGTCCCAACCCTATTGCCTTTCTGGCAATCCCCAACACTTTTTATCATATATGTGCTAGAAGGCGATGGCTGAGGGTCTTCATGTCCTGGGAATGACGTTAAACTCTATCTAATAGTGAGGTTCCAGTTCTGGAGGTCTGGGGAATCTGGAGTACCCCTTTATCACCATTGCTCCCAGGTCAGCTCTGACCCGGAGTGGTAGTATCTGTTAGGGTCCCATCTAGGGGTTAAATAAAAAAAAAATGTTTATACAAATTGTTAAAAAACAACATTCTACCAAACAATTACTTATAACAACTTGAACTTTATCCTATAAACTTATCCCTTAAATTGATTTCCAATCCACTTAGCAACAAGCAATTGCAAACAACCTACTGTCAAAATCAATAAAAATCCTTGAAAAAAAAAAAGACATAACAATAAATATGACCATCCCTCACAACCTTGGCATAAAATAACCCTGGATGGGTTGACATGCCGTTAAAATTACTTTACCCTATAAACTTATCCCTTAAACTGATTCCCAATCCACTTAGCAAGAAACAACTGCAAACAACCTACTGTCAAAATCCAGAAAAATCTTTGAAAAAAAGACAGAATAAATTTGACCATCCCTCACAACCTACTGTTTGGCATAAAATAACCCTGGGTGGGTTGACGTGCCGTTAAAATCACTCAATCTATCAATCAACAATAATTCTTCTGTTGCCACTTAATCTAAAACCATTTTGATGTACATAGGCCCTTACTTTCCGCACAAACATTTTTTTTCTTTTTCGTGGACGATTTCACAATTAATTTCGGTTATTCACAAATTTATTTCCAAGTCATAAAAATTGTTATCGTACACAAATTCGTCGTAAAAAATCACGTAAAAAATGGCAGTAATTAAAATTTGGGAATCCAGAATTTCAGGGTGCGGGTCAGGATTCGGCCCGGAATGATTTTGATTTATTCGCGGCATCGGCCTGATTCAAAATGGTATGATGTGTTGGACTATGGCCTCTAGGAGTAAAGTTGAAAAAAAAAAAAAAAAACAAAAAACAAAAAACACAAAAAACACAAACCCCCCCCAAAAAAACAACAAACACCCCCCCCCTACTGATATTTGCATTTATAATTGGAGGATAGTTCGTTGGTTGGATTTTAGGCACGTCAACCCATATTGGGTTATTTTATTCCGAAGGCGTTTTTGTTTTATTCATTCTTGTTGGGTATTCAAATTTCTTTTTGAATGCATTTAAAAAAATTCATGTTTTGGTCTAGTTAACCCATAAATGCGATAATAATAAACAATGGGTATAACCACATCGGGTCAGAGTGGACCCGAGACCAACGGCAATGAAGGGGTACTCCACACTCCCCAGAGCTCCAGAATTGGAACCTCACCACTAGATACAGTTTAACGTGATGGTCAGGACACTAAGTGCCTCAGCCACCACATTCTAGTTATATATGATAAAAAGGTTGGGAGTTTGCCATAAGAACAATAATGTCGGGACAATCATATATATATTTATCGTGGGAAGCGCGTGGTGTAATGGTTAAAGTCATGGGAAATGGACTCGTCGTCCCGAGTTCAAATCCTGGATGTGGTAATTGCATTTCACTTAGCGCTAATACCTTTGGGAAAGGTATGAATCCAACTCTCCCTCCAGCTATGGATAAATAGTAGGGCAGACTGGACTCTTTAACCTTGGTTAGGCAACCGGTCTAGGAGAAGAAAACTCTGAATTCAAACCTGTTGAATCCTGACCTTGTGTCACATCCTGCTCGTGGAGGGGTTGGTAAATACATATATATTCCCCCTTCCACACGAGTAGGATGTGACACACGGTCAATTTCTTAAGCGAAGTTTTAACAGGTTTAAATTCAGAGTTTTCCTTCTCCTAAACTGGTTACCTAGCCAAGGTTAAAGAGCCCAGTCTGTCCTACTGTTTACGCAGCTGAGGGAGGGTAGCTGGATGCATACTTTTCCTAAGGGTACGCGAAATACAAGCAGCTTCGTCCAGGATTTGAACTCGGGTCAACCAGTTCATTTCCTATGATTTTAAACATTGCAGCACGTGCTTCGAGACAATCATGTAGGTGTTAGGGCTTGACATGACCAACCGACTGATCGGAGGGGGAGGCTCTTCGACTGTTCATCTAGCGCAAGGAAGGTCCAAAGTGGAGGGTTATACGTCATGGATTCCGACATTAAGCATCATAGTTCACCACCCATAACCAACGGGTGATCCCGTTGGGGGGGGGGTTTTACCTCTCTGCTGAGGTGCAGTAGCTATATTCTACTGCTCCAGTCGACAAGGCGATCTTACTCGTTTGCAGGGGTGCAGTCGGCGTATTCTAGTGCCCCAGACTACAGGGCGGTCTTACCCCTTTGCAGGAGTGCAGTCGATGTTATCTACAACCACAGCCTACAGGGTGGTCTTACCCCTTTGCAGGTGTGCAGTCAGCGTATTCTACAACCCCAGCCTACAGGGTAGTCGTACCATTTTGCAGGTGTGCAGTCGGTGTATTCTACAACCCCAGCCTAGAGGGCGGTCTTACCCATTTGTAGGTGTGCAGTCGACGTATTCTCAACCCCAGCCTACAGGGCGGTCTTACCTCTTTGCAGGTGTGCAGTCGACTTATCATATAACCCCAACCTAAACGGCGGTCTTACCCCTTTGCAGGTGGGCAGTCGACGTATTCTACAACCCAGCCTACAGGACAGTCGTACCCCTTTGCAGCTGTGTAGTCGGCGTAATCTACCGCCCCAAAAGGGTTATTTTTTATTGGAGATTAGCCTGGTTGTCTACCGCTTTTCACATTGCTGACCACAATTCACTTTCCGTTCTTCTTCTCGCACTTCTCCATATTGCCTCATTTTTATCTAGGGGTCTTCTGAGCGGTCGTTTCCGTTCTCTGAGATACATCTCGATAATTGTATAGTGGAAGCGTTTTGGGCCCACAACCTGTTAAAATCCTGGTCGCCATTGTAGGGATTCAGTTGTTCTCAGAATCCATTTGGTAAATCCTAGGCTGTAGGTTTGTTAAATATGGAAGTCCAACTCTGTACTGAGTTGGGGTTCAGTTGTTCTGGTATTTCATCGCAGAATGTTCAACTTAGCAATTAATTTGAGGACACATCACAAACGATTTTAAATGCTTTCTGTGATCGTCTCTGATTGGACAATGTTTACCGGAAGTGCCTGCTGTTAGTATTATTAGCGTTATTCGGACTATTGTCCCCATCTTCATTGTTATTTGTACAACGTTTCGGCCGATATACCCTCCGACCTTCTTCAGGTATTTCTTGTCGGACTCGGGAACCTTCTCGGACTCGGGAACCTTCTTTTCGAACTCGGGAACTTTCTTGTCGTATTCAGGAGCCATCACGGAACTTTGAACCTAACCCTTTATTTATTCCACGGGGGTATCCTGTTCTCATTCCGCTAACCATAGCTGGGGTAGGAGTTGTGCTAATTAATTATTTTTCTAACTGCTTTCACTCAGGATTGAACTCGGAACCAGAGATAACTGTCACTTAGAACTGTCTTTTAACCCAACTGCCTAATCCACTCGGCCATGTGTCCAATTGAAAGAAGGTTCCCGAGTCCGAGAAGGTTCCCGAGTCCGACAAGAAATACCTGAAGAAGGCCGGAGGGTATATCGGCCGAAACGTTGTACAAATAACAATGAAGATGGGGACAATAGTCCCAATAACGCTAATAATACTAATCTTCATGCCTGTTGTTGTTAGGAAAGTTCATAAATATGAAATAGTACCTCTTTGTCGCCATTACTCTTTAGTCAACCCTGACCCGGAGTGGTAATATGTATTAGGGTCCCATTTATGGGTTAAATAGATCTGATCGTACCTATACAAATAGCAACCATACTCAACAAAGAAGGAATAAAACAAAAATGTCTTCAGCATAGAATAAAAGTTGACATGGTTTAAAATCTAACCAACCAACCAACCAACCGTTGAGATAAATGATAGTGTAGGGGTTATTTTCGTATTTGCCTGGGGAGTTGTCTGCCCGTTTAATGTCGCTGGTTCCTGCTAGGGGCCTCGTGTAACTAAGCGGCTGTTTTGAACTTCTCTTCCTCTTTCCTCGCTACGAGACCACATGGGTTAGACAATTGTCATTCCCTTCTCGTTGGGGCTTCGACCCTCAACGCCGGCC
The DNA here is from genome assembly GCA_023376005.1 of Doryteuthis pealeii. Lineage (NCBI taxonomy): Eukaryota > Metazoa > Mollusca > Cephalopoda > Myopsida > Loliginidae > Doryteuthis > Doryteuthis pealeii. Next base: position 52,696,919 of record CM042176.1, read on the forward strand.
ACTTGTCACTGTAAGTGATTTACACAGCATGGACTATTCCTAATCTCATGTCTGTTGCTTTTATGTTCATATTACTATTGTATACGTATGTATGTTTCATGTAAACTTCTATGTAATTTATGTATCCTTTGTGTATTCATGTGCTGTACCATATTAAATGTATTGTCCCTCAACCCTTGTCGGAGATTGTTTGCATTTCAACGAGTTATGACTTTGTCATAACCTTTGAATCCTTACAACTGGTGATACCCCGACGTGATGCGGACATACAACCTTTTTGGCCCAAGTCGACCACAACAATGGTCGTAAAAGTACTCGGGATTTACAATAGTATCTAGCATTTCCTCAAACATGGTATAAGCATAAATATTGAAAAAATCCTGACAAAGAGTTATAACAAATAGACTTTATTGTCTCAGCAAATTATAATAGAAACAATACATAACAGGATAGATAAATGTCCTAAGGAAAAGAGTCTTTGTAGATAGTCTTGAGGCTACTAGATAGAGAATAAATGTTGTCACTTACTGTGTAAAAAAACATCGCGTAACAGATACGCAGAAAATACGCAACTGGTGCATGGAGCCTCTGTGAAACCATAGAAGGGCCTATGTAACTGGTACACGGAATGCCTATCCTAAAGGACAGAGACACAACTTCTGTGTTAACTCTGATGGAGAAAAACTGAGAGAGAGAGAGAGAGAGAGAGAGAGAGAGAGAGAGAGAGAGAGAGAGAGAGAGAGAGAGAGAATTTGATTTTGGTGGCACTGCTTTTATATACTACCGATCGCAACGCCACCTAGCAGCCTAACCAAAAAACATGGTAAGTAAGGGAAATGGTCCCAATTAGACATGGATATACAACTTGTGTGTTACATATAACGGCTAGTGAGTCTAAGAGAAAGAGAATTTGATTTTGGCGGCACTGCCTTTATATACTACCGATCACAACGCCGTATAACGGGAAACCGTAGTAAGTAAGGGAAAATAACCGCAACACTATCAACCAATCAACCAACCAACCAACCAACCAACCGAAACTGATCTTGATTGATGTGCAAAGAACCTGTGTCAAATTTAATTAATTTCATAAAGAAAATGACCTAGAGTAGACTCGAACTCTGTCGTGTCTATTCTTCGAGTTAATATCAATTGGATACGCTCACTTTTGCGATTCGTAGAGCATGGAATCAGTCCATACACACACACACACACACACAAACACACTGTCAACTACACACACACATACACACAGAGTCACAGACAGACACACATACAGAATCAGAAGAGAGAGAGAGAGAGAGAGAGAGAGAGAAGAGAGAGAGAGAGAGAGGAGAGAACGTGTACCCACAGAGACACGCACACATACACACACATACTGTAAGAGACACACACGGTGACACAGACAGACAAAGACGCACACATACAGAGAGAGAGAGAGAGAGAGAGAGAGAGAGAGAGAGAGAGAGAGAGAGAGAGAGAGAGAGAGAGAGAGACCCCCACACATACACACACAGACGCAGACCCCCACACATACACACACAGACATACACATATACATACATACACACACTGTCAGAGAGAGAGAGAGAGAGAGAGAGAGAGAGAGAGAGAGAGAGAGAGAGAGAGAGAGAGACACACACACACACACATATACACACACACACACATAGACACACAGACACACATCGAAAATGAAATTACGTTATAAACGAGGATGTCCTCATAAAAAGAAAAAGAAAAAAAATCTTTGAAAATAAAACCATGATTAACAAAGATGATTGTCATGTTGTGGTGATCATGGCGTTGATAGGAGTGGGAATAATTCATTTATTTATTTTTTTCATTTCAATGCACAAATAAATAAAAATTAGAAAAAACAAAAAACAAAAAAAAACAACATTTGAGAACGTTATCGTGAAGTGACTGCGTGAATTGACTTTGATAAAAAAATGAAAAAAAAAGAAAAAAAAAACATCATCATCAGCAGCAACAGCAACAGCAGCAGCATAAAAAAAAATCGGATGTTAGTTTTGTCCAAAATCGAAAAAAAAAAAAAAAAAAAAAAATAAAAAGAAAATGAATAAAGGGACCCTGAACAAAAAGTAATAGCGATAATATAATTTTTTTATTTTTATTTCAATAATTTTTTTCCTTTTTATCATATTAAAATGTTTGAATTTTTTTATTTTATTTTATTGATCTTTACAAAGTCTCTCCTGTAGGAAAAAGAACGAAAAAGAAAAAAGGAATAAATAAATAAATAAATAAAACCCGATCATTATTCCAATATCACATGATTGTTGATGACAAGACCACAATGGACCTGGACAAAAATAAACAAAATACAATGAAGACACGACTTCGTCCGCCATCTTTGTCACGTGATACACAGAAGGGAAAGATGAAAAAAAAAACCCAAAAAAAACAAAAAAACCGTAAAGAATAGAAAAGGTAAACGAACGCTCTCACACGGAAGTGAACAAAAATGAAATGATCCGTTTCTATGAATTTTTTTTTCAATTGTTTATTTATTTATTTATCTTTTTAAAATTGTGTAATATTCGTGTAATCACATGAAAAATTGTCGTCTGCTTTTACGGGTGTAATTATCACTTTATTTTTTTGTATGTCTTAGATTACACAGTGTTGCGTTTGGATCAGGAGTGATGTAAAACACACCACACACACACACACACACACACACACACGTTATAGATGCTAGGGCTTAACGTGACCAGCCGACAGGGTTTGGACTCATCTTGCGTACATCCTCTCGATATTGCGGCTTTTCTCTCAAAACCATATTAATGTTGCCTCGGGAAACCCCAGGAACCAAAATGCTAAGATCCAGAATGATCCACTGATGTCAGGAAAGTTCATAAATAGATTAAACCGATAAATAGTTCATAAATGAGGATTTTGCGTAAAAAAAAAGAAATATCATCAACGTATTCGGGCCATATTTAGGCACCCCTTTTTCGATCTTGTTTCATCATTATTTATAGTTAGAGTGCATTTGATTACAGAAGAATACGTGGACCATTGACCTTTAGGCACCCCTTTTTTCGATCTCGTTCATCATTATTTATAGTTAGAGTGCATTTGATTACAGAAGAAATACGTGGACGATGACCCTTTAGGCACCCCTTTTTTCGATCTTGGTTTCATCATTATTTTATAGTTAGAGTGCATTTGATTACAGAAGAATACGTGGACATATGACCTTTTAGGCACCCCTTTTTCGATCTTGTTTCATCATTATTTATAGTTAGAGTGCATTGGATTACAGAAGAATACGTGGAGCCATATGACCTTTAAGGCACCCCTTTTTCGATCTCGTTTCATCATTATTATATAGTTAGAGTGCATTTTGATTACAGAAGAATACGTGGAACCATATGACCTTTAGGCACCCCTTTTTCGATCTTGTTTCATCATTATTTATAGTTAGAGTGCAATTGGATTACTCAGAAGAATACGTGGACCATATTGAACTTTAGGCAACCCCTTTTTCGATCTCGTTTCATCATTATTTATAGTTAGAGTGAATTTGATTACAGAAGAATACCGTGGACCATATGAAACCTTTAGGCAACCTTTTTCGATCTCGTTTCAATCATTATTTATAGTTAGAGTGAATTTGATTACAGAATACGTGGACCATATGACCTTTAGGCAACCCCTTTTCGATCTCGTTTCATCATTATTATAGTTAGAGTGATATTTGATTTACAGAAGAATACGTGGACCATATGACCTTTTGGCACCCCTTTTTCGATCTGTTTCATCATTATTATAGTTAGAGTGCATTTGGATTACAGAAGAATACGTTGGACCATCAATGGCTTTTGGCAACCCCTTTTTCGATCTCGTTTCATCATTATTTATAGTTAGAGTGCATTGGAATTACAGAAGAATACGTGGACCAATATGACCTTTAGCACCCTTTTTCGATCTCGTTTCTCATTATTTTATTATAGTTTAGAGTCATTGGATTACAGAAGAATACGTGGACCATATGTGACCTTTTGGCACCCCTTTTTCGATCTCGTTTTCATCATATTTTATAGTCTAGAGTGCATTTGATTACAGAAGAATACGTGGAACCTCATATGACCTTTAGGCACCCCTTTTTCGATCTGTTTCATCATTATTTATAGTTAGAGTGAAATTTGATTACAGAAGAATACGTGGACATATGACCTTTAGGCACCCTTTTTCGATCTCGTTTCATCATTATTTATAGTTTAAGTGAATTTGATTACAAGAAGAATACGTGGACCATATGCCCTTTTGGCACCCTTTTCGATCTCGTTTCATCATTATTTTATAGTTTACGAGTGCAAATTGGATTACAGAAGAAATACGTGGGACCATATGAAACCTTTAGGCACACCCTTTTTCCGATCTTGTTTATCATTATTTAAATAGTTAGGAAGTGCATTGGAATTAACAGAAGAATAACGTGGACCAATATGCAACCTTTAGGCACCTGTCCTTTTTTCGATCTCGTTCATCAGACATTTTTTATTTACACCGTTCAAAAATCCGGTTGTTTGTCAGGGGTTAGGATTAGGGGATTAGGGTTAGCGGCTTTAGTTTTATAATAAAAACACTCTAAAAATCAATTGTTAACAAAAACCGGATTTTGACGTGGTAAATGAAAAAACTGTCCTGATGAACAGATCGAAAAGGGTGCCTATAGATCATATGAGTCCACGTATTTTCTGTAATTCAAATCGTACTATTAAATAATGCCAGCTTTAATAGATAGATTATCTATCCAATCGGAACCAGTCAGATTAGTGTTCTGAGATTGACGTTCAAACTGCATAGATGAGTGGTTCCAATTTTTGACTTCTGGAGAATGTGGAGTACCCCCTCATAGCACCATTGCTCCCAGGTCCCACCTAACTCCGGAGTGGTAGTACCTGTTAGGTCCAATCTATAGGTTAAATAGAAAACAAATGAGATTTTAAAACGTGTTTAAGTAAAAATTAAGTTTAATATATTATTGAATCAAGAATGAATACCCATAAAATATGAATGGATCACCTGACTAGGAGATGGATAGTACCTGTTAGGGTCTCATGTATTAAAATTTAAAAAAATTGTTTAATTGAGTTTAAAATAAAATAAATACTCTAACAAGATTAATCAAGCAAAACTTTTTCGGATAAAATAAACCGAGAAGGATTCACAATGCCGTAAAATCCCAAACCAACCAAACCAACCAACAACACAACGCAACCAGCATATCTAACATGAGACAATACAACGGGAAGAGGAGAAGAAGACAGAGAAGAAAGAAGAAGAAGAAGAAGGGGTAGATAAAAGAAGTAGGAAAGGGAAGAAGAAGAGGAGAAGAAAAAGAAGAAGAGGGGGAGATAAAGAAGTAGAGAGAAGAAGAAATAGGAGAAGAAAGAATAGGAGAGAGAAGAAGTTAGTAGGAGAGATGAAAGAAGTGAAAGTGGAACTGAGGAGGAATTTAAAATAAGAAGTAGAAGGGAGAAAGAAAGAAAGGTAGAAGAAAAGAGAGAAGAAGAGAAGAGAAGAAGAGAGAAGAAAGACAATGGTTTAATTTTCACACATGTTCACAGATATAAAAACACTATCACAACCAACAAAAAAACTGTCGAAATATTAGACCGTGAGGGGATTGAAAAAAGATAAGGACAAGGGCAAAAGTGATGCGTGGTGCAGTTATCCCGGCTCCTTGCAAAACAAATGCCAGTATTCGCGACCCTCTGGAACAATCAAGGGCCAACTAACATACATCATTCAGGTATAACATGGCTTTTATTGTTATGAATTATTGAAGACACAGTATACATCATCCAAACTGCACTACCATGTGTCCAATACATGTGCCCTTACCAAGATGACTGCCATTTCAAAATTGGTCCTGTTCTAACCACTCCAGTTAACTGTAGATAATAAAAAAAGTGGACTCTACGCCATCGTCTTTATAAGACGGAAAGTGTACCAACAATCCCAAGAACGACTTCAGGTAACAAAACGATCGTCCGAGAGAGATGAATGGCATGAAACGATGGTTGACGCTGTGGCCTTGAATTAGCCAGAACAAAAAACTTACAGTTACTAAGATGTCACTGATTTATTATTAGACGATGCATCTATAAATAGATAACAGCGAATTTGATTAAGCTTGTTCTATCTATGTCTTAAAATACAGTAATGAACAAAGTATTGTTAACTCGCTTCGTCTCTTACTGATCTCTTCTAGCTCTGTTGGTTTTCTTCTGTCTCCTCTTCTCTTCGTGTATCCTTTTTACTTTTCTCTTTTATCGCTCCTTCACTCTTATTCACTTTTCGTTTCTCCGTTCCTCGTTCGGAACCTCCCCCTTTTCGCGTTCTCGTCTTCGACCGCTGCTTGTATTCACCTTTTTTCTGCTTTCGCATTTTTCCACTTCCCCCGCTTTTTACCTGCGCGTGCGCGACATCAACGTAAAAGGGATCTACGAAAAACACAGACCCCAGCCCTGCGAAAGCGGAAGCTGGGCCTTTTTCCTTTATGGTATTCGAGTGCTATAAGAATCACTTTTCACGCAGACTCTCTGTTATTTCCAAGTCCATTTATACCAAGGCAGCCTGCGCTACACCCGCGTGATGGTCCATAAAACTCCCATCGCTGGCAGATTACGTCGTATTTCGATAAGAACTGCAGACTTCAGACCGACGCCATTCGATGAGAGGAGGGGCACTACGCGTTAAAATATTTTCGATCAAATATTTCACCTTTAGTTGTCAAAATTCCTTAGCAAATAGGCAATGTAGAGTTAACCTCCCTTGACCTTCCTACTTTGAACCAAGCCGTTAGCTATTTTGGAATAGTCTCGTTGCCGAAATAAACAACTTCTAGAAACTTTTTCGAAAACAATACACTGCATTCTTTAACTCAAAAATATCATAAAATGTGTTTCTTAATAAATTAAGTTCATTTCAGATAATTCTATGCTTAGGAGTTTAGACAACTGACTTTCACTTGAAACAAGCCGGTAGCCATTTTGATGTGTCGCGTTGCGAATACAATCTTTAGAAAGCTTTCTATCGAAAACAATTACAACTGTAGTGCTTATTACGACAAAAATATCATAAAGGGTGTTCTTAGAACAACTATCAGTTCATTTCAGATAATGTGCCATGTACAAATTTTTATGCTTAGCAATTTTACCACATAAAGGATGAAATTTACCTTAGTTTTTCCAAAACCTATATGTTGGTCGTTTAGTAATGTCGTGTGGATGATTACTATTGAGCGGAGCCCTAATTCTAATAGTGAACCCTCAGTGAATAGAGGACCAAGAATGTATGTGTATAGGATAAATGAAAAAAGAGTTTTTGCGGATTGTATTGAACCGAGAATTAAAGTTGTCACCAACTGGTTTAGAAAGGTCCTGTTAAGTTTTTAAGGGCTATCATTTGGCCTTACTTTGGCCCTATCTTGGGCTAGACGGGTGGTCGGAGAGGCCCCCTCCGATCAATCGGCTGGTCACGTCAAGCCCTAGCACCTATATGATTTTCCCAACCCTATTGCCCTTATGGCAAGCCCCAACCCCTTTTTATCATATAGGTGCTAGAAGGCGGTGGCTGAGGGTCTACATGTCCTGGGAATGACGTTAAACTCTATCTGATGGTGAGGTTCCAGTTCTGGAGGTTTGGGGAATGTAGAGCACTACTTCATCACCATTGCTCCCAGGTCCACTCTGACCCGGAGTGGTAGTACCTGTTAGGGTCCCATCTATGGGTAAATAGAAAACATGAGTTTATAAACAAAATTGTATTATCCATTAAAAATGAAATTATTTCAAAACTTTTTCAGCATTAAACATTTTTTTTTACTAATAGAAGTATTCGACATAAAATGACCCAAGGGTTGACATGCCGTAAAATCCAACCAACCAAACCAACCAACCTTTGGTCTTAAAGCAGAGCGCTTATCCAGTAGAATTGGGTCCTTGATAAAGAGTCCCTTGATAATGAATCCTTTTGTTACTCTGTTAAAGAGTTCTTAGTTCCTGGTAAAGAGTCCTTCGATAATGAATCCTTTGGTTCCTCTGGTAAAGAGTTCTCAGTTCCTGGTAAAGAGTCCTTCGGTAATGAATCCTTTGGTTACTCTGTTAAAGAGTTCTCAGTTCCTGGTAAAGAGTCCTTCGATAATGAATCCTTTGGTTCCTCTGGTAAAGAGTTCTCAGTTCCTGTATAGAGTCCTTCGGTAATGAATCCTTTGGTTCCTCTGGTAAAGCGTTCTCAGTTCCTGGTAAAGAGTCCTTCGATAATGAATCCTTTGGTTCCTCTGGTAAAGAGTTCTCAGTTCCTGGTATAGAGTCCTTCGGTAATGAATCCTTTGGTTCCTCTGGTAAAGAGTTCTTAGTTCCTGGTAAAGAGTCCTTCGATAATGAATCCTTTGGTTCCTCTGGTAAAGAGTTCTCAGTGCCTGGTAAAGAGTCCTTCGATAATGAATCCTTTGGTTCCTCTGGTAAAGAGTTCTCAGTTCCTGGTAAAGAGTCTTTGATAATGAATCCTTTGGTTCCTCTGGTTCCTCTGGTAAAGAGTTCTCTTTTCCTGGTATAGAGTCCTTCGGTAATGAATCCTTTGGTTCCTCTGGTAAAGAGTTCTCAGTTCCTGGTAAAGAGTCCTTCGATAATGAATCCTTTGGTTCCTCTGGTAAAGAGTTCTCAGTTCCTGGTATAGAGTCCTTCGGTAATGAATCCTTTGGTTCCTCTGGTAAAGAGTTCTCAGTTCCTGGTAAAGAGTCCTTCGATAATGAATCCTTTGGTTCCTCTGGTAAAGAGTCCTCAGTTCCTGGTAAAGAGTCCTTCGAAATGATCCTTTGGTTCCTCTGGTAAAGAGTTCTCAGTTCCTGGTAAGAGTCCTTCGGTAATGATCCTTTGGTTCCTCTGGTAAAGAGTTCTCAGTTCCTGGTATAGAGTCCTTCGATAATGAATCTTTGGTTCCTCTGGTAAAGAGTTCTCAGTTCCTGGTATAGAGTCCTTCGGTAATGAATCCTTTGGTTCCTCTGGTAAAGAGTTCTCAGTTCCTGGTAAAGAGTCCCGATAATGAATCCTTTGTTTCCTCTGGTAAAGAGTTCTCAGTTCCTGGTATAGAGTCCTTCGGTAATGAATCCTTTGGTTCCTCTGGTAAAGAGTTCTCAGTTCCTGGTAAAGAGTCCTTCGATAATGAATCCTTTGGTTCGTCTGGTAAAGAGTTCTCAGTTCCTGGTATAGAGTCCTTCGGTAATGAATCCTTTGGTTCCTCTGGTAAAGAGTTCTCAGTTCCTGTACAGAGTCCTTCGAAAATGAATCCTTTGGTTACACTGGTAATCGTATAAGTCCTTCCTGAGTAGTGGTAAAGGTCCGGTAATCCTATGTCCGTCTTCAGTGAGCGCATTTGTAACTATGACCAGTGGTGAGTTTAAATAGTGTCTCTTCCACTCGGTATGTTTAATGATTGGCTGCAGGAGTAAATCACGTGGCCTTGGGTAGTCTATACATCCTGGTGAGGAATTAGAGTGCACCTTATATGTCACAAAATTTCCAACAGGCCCCCGCGTAACAGGTACGCGGAATGCCTGTGGGAAGCGAAGCACCACGTCCTGTAGATACAAGACGAATCTGGTGCGTGAGACCCCCGTGAAGCCGGAGGGTGAAGAAGCAGTCGTGTAACAGGTACACGATAAGTCAAATCCCCTTTTCTCGAAGAATCTTATGGGGCTAAGTTAAGCTCGTTTGTACTGGTATCTTGTCCCCAATAAAGCTCGTACTTTCTTCTTGTGGGCTGGTCAGCTGAAATGGAATTTAAGGAACGAAAAGGAAAGAGACAAAGGCAAGAGGTAGTTTTATAACCCAGGCTTTATTGAACGGGACATAGTCGTCTGTAGCGAGGGGACATGTCCCTTGGCTAGGAAACGACCACACTCAGTTGCGGCCTGAGTTCGAATGGCCGAGGTATCCTTTTTGGGGTAGGGAGTCAGTCCTTTTTGTCAGACATACGCAGAAGGCTCCATGGGAGTTTATTGTTTTTTTTTATTTTATTTTAATTTTATTTTAATTTTCTTATTTTTTAAAAATCCCCACGATCTCTAGCCGTCAGAGGTTGTTGAAACCAAAGTCAGATTAAACCTTTTTAGAGGTTTAAAAATTGACATCCTTAGATTAAACTCTCCTACTCACTGTAGGTGGCTTAGCATTTTGTAATGTATGTATCATCACAGGGTACAACACCTCCCGGTTCACCGGACACTCCGGCCTGGGAGCTTAGGCGATGGGTACCTTGGAAAAAGGGTGTAGGGCTTATCTTCCCGTTGAGTTGTCTGCCCGTTTAGTTTGCTGGTGCCCGCTAGGGGCTATAGTATTTAAGCGCCGGGTTCAAATGTTTCTGCCTCTTTTCCTGTTCCAGTAACCACGAGACACATGGGGTAGACACGGTCTACCCCTTCTCGTTGGGGCCTTTGGCCCCCTTACATTACTGTAAGTTATTAACACAGCATGGACTATCCCTAGTCTCATGTCTGTGGCTTTTACGTATATCTTGTACCGTTCATGAATGTGTATTTATCTTTCTACATGTAACTTTGTTATACCTATGTATTATGTATCTTGTTATATCCATGTGCTGTACCATATTAAATGTTTTGTCTGTCAACCTTTGTCGGAGTCTTGTATTCAAGTATATAGAACTTTGAACCTATTTCTTACAAGGGAATAAAGGCTTTAACTAACACCTGCGTTATTGTTTTCTATGAGAAACACTACATGGCGACGAACATGAGATCCATTTCACAAAGTAAGTGTTAAATGGAACACTTAAAAAAAAAAAGAAAAAAAAAGCTTTTTCTTTTGCACATGGGCCAAATAGAGGCAGAATAATTCTCGGCCATATAAAATGGTCATAAGGGCAGTCTACCCTGACCATTCTACCCTAAAAGAATCTTGAAGGGAGGAGACGTAATGTATGTATCATCACAGGGTAAAACACCTCCCGGTTCACCGGACACTTCCGGCCTGCGAGCTTAGGCGATGGGTACCTTGGAAAAAGGGAATAAACGCTTTAACTAACACCCGCGTTGTTGTTTTCTATGAGAAACACTACATGGGGACGAGCATGAGATCCATTTCACAAAGTAAGTGTTAAATGGAACACTTTTTTAAAAAAAGAAGCTTTTTCTTTATTAAGAATTCTGGGGTATGGGGGTTATCGCCCTTTGTCTGCGAGCCTCTGTTTCAAACCAACCAATCATGAGCCAGCATACTTTGGCGGCAAAGCCGAATAAGCAAACTCATGCCTCTTCTGATTCAGCCCTCACCGGAGACAGACCTAAAAAAGGTTCGCTCCTATTCTTCAACAGACAACCAGAATCGGAGTCGGACGCAAGCAGAAGTCCATCATATCCGAACTTATCAGAAGGCCGTAGCAAAGGGCTCCGTTAATACCCCATAACTCAGGATACACCAGTTAAGTGACACATATTATTATTTGCGCAAACGAAACTAAAGTTTGCAATTCTTTATATGTAATACAAGTCTTTTATTCATATTTCTGTTGTTCGTTTTACTTTTTTAACTCTTAACCTGTCTGCCACACTCGTGGTTAACTCCACTACAAACCTAGGAGTACTGCCGCTTGTTACAATTTTCTTTATATCTTTTACACATGGGCCAAATAGAGGCAGAATAATCCTCGGCCATATAAAATGTTCATAAGGGCAGTCTACCCAGACCATTCTACCCCTAAAAGAATCTTGAAGGGGGGAGACGTAATGTATGTATCATCACAGGGTACAACACCTCCCGGTTCACCGGACACTTCCGGTCTGGGAGCTTAGGCGATGGGTACCTTGGTTAAAGGGAATAAAGGCTTTAACTAACACCTGCGTTGTTGTTTTCTATGAGAAACACTATACATATCAAAATAATACTTTTTAGTCTTTGTTTTTTTAACGTGGTCTTTCATTGGACTATATTTCGTCTATGGAAACCCGTAAATGAAAAAATTTAAAACAGTTTACAGAAGAGATAGACATTTTCCGAGAACCCACCCCTTAAGAAGAAGATTTATTCTGTGAAAAAAAACAAACTGTTGATATTGTATTGTGTAACAAACTTATTTCTTTCTTTTAAAAAGCGGGCATTGAAATTTAGAGATTTTATTTACAATAAACTAAAAAAACAAATACAAAAAACCAAAAAAACCAAAAGGACCATATGATCTTTAGGCACCCCTTTTGATTTGCTGATTCATAAGTACATTTTTTTTCATTTACACCGTCAACAACCGGTTGTTTGTTAGGGGTTAGGGTTAGGGTTAGAGGTTAGGGTTAGGGATTAGTTTTATATTAAAAAAACCTCTAAAAATCGTCTGTTAACAAACAACCGGATGTTGACGGTGTAAATGAAAAACATGCCCTTTCTTAATCGAGTGCCTAAAGGTAATATGGTAAAAAAACAACAACAAAAAAACAAAACAAAAAACAAAAACCTACAAACAAAAAAACAAACAAACAAACAAAACTGAAAAAATAACCCAAAAAAACAAAACAAAAATCCCAAAAAATCCAAAAAGAAAAAAGAAAATACAAACAACAGCGAAAAACAAAAACAAAACGCGCGTCATTACGGGTATGCATAACCATATTGGTTATTTCCTATAACTCCAACATAAACAAAGGGGAACCACTCTTGACTGATACATTATTTATTTAGGAAAAAGAAGTCGGAGTTAGGGTTAGGGTTAGGGTTTAGGGTTAGTTTAATGGGAAAATAAATAATTTATCAATCAAGAGTGATTCCCCTTTATTTATGTTGGCGCTATAGGAAATAACCACCATATTTTAGAAGTTCGGTGATATTGCCGGTAGTAAACATTTTCGGAGACAAAAACGACTTTAACATAACTGAAATTACAGTTCTGAGTAATGAAATCTGTTTTTATTCTTTTTTATTTTTTTGAAAATAGAATTATTCTTAATATAGAAATGGCATTTTCACACTTTTCTTTATTATTATTATTATTATTATTATTATTATTATTATTATTATTATTATTAAATACGAATGAGATATTTCCACCATAAATAGTACGTATTTTTGTACATATCTATATTAAGCTAAGTTCAGTAAGTGATCGTTATAAAATATTTAAAGAGGTAAAGGTTATTTCCGATAAGTCTAACATAAACAAAGGGGAATCACTCTTGACTAATAAATTATTTATTCATTTATTGATCTACTAGGAAAAAAGAAGACAGGGTTAGGGTTAGGGTTTAGGGTTAGAGTTAGGCTTAGGATTTAGGGTTTATGGTTAGAGTTAGGGTTTAGGGCTAGTTTAATAAGAACATAAATAAATAATTTATCAGTCAAGAGTGGTTCCCCTTTGTTTATGATAGAGTTATAGGAAATAACCGAGATAAGACACACCGCACGGTTCAAAGTTTGCAGTGTTCTTTTTGTAGCCTTACACCGTCCAATTGATGACAATTAAGCACTTAGAGTTACTTCCCTTAGATCAATAGACTTATCTAAATCAGGGTTTCTCCAAATGGTCCATATAGACACCCTGGGGGTGAATAACATTTTGGCAGGGTGAATAAAAGCATAGCTCCCCTGGCGTGGGGATTTTCTTGTTTGCATAGCTCAGTTAGTAGAGCACCCGCTTAGGTTAATCGCAAGGTTCCTGGTTCAATACCGGTCGCCGCCAATTCAGCGCATGAGTAGCATAGATTGGATAATCTAATCTGTGCGGTAAAGTGGAGAGCTGATGGTAAGTGTGGCGCTCCAACTCAGACGTAAAAACAATATTCCTTGTCTGGCGCTAGCGAAAAGGGGTTAGACTTCCTCGATGTCCGGTTGATACCGACAATAGGCCACTCCTCTAACTTTACTAACTTTTACTATTCTTCTATTCTCTTTATTCTTTCATTCCTCTTATATTTTCTTCTCAGATACACACAAAAAAATCTCCCAGGACTAGCGCTAGTGAAAAGGGGATAGACTCCCTTGCTGTCTGGCTGATACCAACAATAGGTCAATCCGCCTATTTTACTAACTTTTACTATTCTTCTATTCTCTTATTCTTTTATTCCTCTTATATTTTCTTTTCAGACCCCAAAAACCTTGGTCTAGCGCTAGTGAAAAAGAGATAGACTCCCTCGCTGTCCGGTTAATAATAGGCCACTCCGAAAAATTCACCCATTTTTTTTATAACAGGAGAACGAAAATCATAGAAGCAAGTAGACTAGTTGCCTAGCAGAATACCTAATTAGAAATGAAGGCTATTAGTAATGAATAGCCCCGTCGGTGGCGCTTTAGAATACACCCACTGCCCCTCTGCAGAGGTAACCCCCAACGTAACCACCTGTTGGTCGTGGATTGTGACCAGTAATGCTTAAGGGCAGAATCCTAGTAGCTGAGCAGTCCATGACATGCCAAATTCTACTTTTGCCCTTAATTAAGTAATAAGGGCGGTCAGAGATGGCCCCCTGCGATCAATCGACAGGCCACGTCAAGACTTAGCACCTATATGATTATATATATATATATATATATATATATATATATTGTCGGCTGAAAATAGCCATATGTTTGTTTACGTTCTCGTAAGTTCGTGCGGAGTCTCTTAAGAGGAATATGAGTACTACTACTTAAACAAAGCGAAGAAAAACTGCGAGGTCCGTTTGGTGTAGGGGTAAGAGGCTTGCTTGTCGATCCGACAGACAGGTTTCAAATCACACACGAGGCGATCTGCTGATGAGGCCTAATAGGCTGAAATGTACATACAGAGATTGATTTTTCTCGATTTGTTTAGCCTTACATTTAAGTAGTTAAATCCCGCCTAATTAATTATTAATGAATTAACTTAAAAAAAAATTAGGTTTGACTTCAATTAAGCACATATTCTCCCCCCCATATATATATATATATATATATATATATATATATATATATATATATATATATATATACCAACCACTCCACACGAGTAGGATGTGACACAAGATCAATTTCTTAAGCGGAGTTTAACAGGTTTGAATTCAGTTTTCCTTCTCCTAGACTGGTTACCTTGCCAAGTTTAAAGAGCACAGTCTGTCCTACTATTTACTCATGGCTGGAAGGAGAATAGTTGGATGCACACCTTTCCCAAGCGTATTAGCGCTACGTGAAATGCAAACAGCCTCGTTCAGGATTTGAACTACTGTCCATTTCCTATGACTCTAACCATTACACCACGCGCCAACAAACACTTTTATCACATATGTGCTAGAAGGCGGTGGCTGAGGGTCTTAGTGTCCTTGGTATGGCGTTAAACTACATCTGATGATGAATTTCCAATTTTGGAGATCTGAGGGAGTGCGGAGTGCTGCTTCATCGTCATTACTCCCAGGTCCACTCTATCCCGGTGTGGTTATATCTGTTAGGGTCTCATCTATGGGTTAAATAGAAAAAATGATTTAAAATGTGTTTATAAAAATATTGAGTTAAGAAAATTTGAATACCCATCAAGTATGTATAGAACAAAATGTCTTCGGCATAAAATACCCCAACGAGAGTTGATATGCCGTAAAATCCAACCAACCAACCAACCAACCAACCAACCAGTGATCTATTATTCACGTATACGAGTCACTTAAATCAGTGGTTAGCACGAATAACTCAGAATCAATCACAGAGAAATTAGCTGGGATTCCGAGATACAAACGGATCACCTCTTCCCATCCAGAAGACCGGACCTAGAGATGATTAAAAAAAAACAAAAACAAACAAACAAAAAAAAAAAAACCAAACAAATTTGTCATGTAGTGGACTTTGCGGTTCTGGTGGACCATAGTGAAAATGAACGAAAGCGAAAATCGAGACCATCCAAACAACAGCATTGTTGAGATCGGCTACAATACTTAGAAGAGTCCTGGAAATCTGATGAGACTTGCTGTCACTCAGACTCCAGGCGGCGTTAGTACACGCCAGGTCTGGTGAGCAAATTATTCCCAATCAGATATATATATATATATATATATATATATATATATATATATATATATATATATAGAGAGAGAGAGAGGAGAGATATGTCCAGAATGAAATAGATACATACGGGGCCAGAAGCCTTAATTTTTGTGGCCATTATTTAGGCTTCAACAAGAGCGCGTCCAGCGGAGATCCTTTGTGTTAAGCAGAGCGCGATCCTTAGTGAAGACTCATTTGGTTGCTCCTTAGTGTTCCTTAATATTGGGTATAATCCTTTGGTTGTTCCTTGGTGCTCCTCAGTCTTACAGGTACTTCGTTAATGAAAGCAAATGGACATCTGTCAACATCAACCAATTAAGTAGTTAACCAGCCATGTATTCTGGCTGTTGATTGACTGAAGTTTAAACCACAAGACTATGTAAAATGCAAATATTGCAAATAATGCAAAGATTCACAAGGTGTTCAAGGAACATGGAGAAAGTTTTAAACAACAAAGGGGTGGAAACAACTTAATATTTTTCTGGAGGCCTGGCAACAAAGACAGGCACTATACGTGTAGCACCGCCGAGAACACGAAAGAAATAACATCTTTCGCCTCCAGTCTCATGTTGCTAAAGGAGGGTGATTCAAGGGTTCGCCTTGTCATGTGACCAGAATAGACAGGTGATGTGGGAGAGTCCCTCCTTCAATGTAAAAAGGGAGACAACTCTATTTTTCTCTCAACAAGAATAACTATTACAACACATGCCTCCATGTTGAGGACGTGAAAAGATAACGTCTTTTCGTGTTGATAAAAAGTGGGTAATTCTAGGGTTCTCACTGCCACCCCTTATGTATAGAAGTATAATTAGGGGACTCCAATCTTGCGTCAACAACACTCCCATTGCACCTAACGGAGAGGGTCGTAGTGGTATTTCTGTCCTAGCCTGTGTAAACGCACAAGGGACCATTCGATATTCCCGTATAGTATAACCCCCTTGAGTAAATAAAAATATTTATCTGCAACGGTCTTTGGAATGGTGAATCTTACAAAATGATTCTCTGAATTTTTTTTTTGTCCACGATAAACTTATAAACGTACGCAATTATTCTTTTATAAAATACAGTGGTACCTTGACTTGTGGGTTTAAGTGAATTCCCTTTACAGTGATACTGATAGCTTTTTGATTTAGTACGCCCTGGGACGCACATATTTGTTTTAAATGAGTCCCCAGGAAAATTTATGGGTCCCAACTAAAGTATCTTAATAAATTGCAGGTTTTTAAAAATGATTTGAGGAAACAGCTTAAGCTGTTTAACTCCTACCTTGTAACCTATCATGTGCAATCCGTTTCTAAGAAACTATTTAAATGTATTTAAAGTTAGCTTGAAATGGTGAGGGAAGAAAAAAGAAAAACACGATTTTACTGCATCCTTTCAGATTTTTGTGCGCCAGGGACGCAGGACGCATACCTATCAGCATCTCTGCCCTTGTATATCAAATTAAGGGTTGGCGTGTCATAAAAGCAACCAGTCAAACTTTTGTTCTTCTGATGTCTGAGAAAAGAACAATGTGAAGTGAAACATTTTCCTTCTCATTGACTGTTTTACCTAAAGAGTTCAGTCTGCCCTACAATTTATCCATAGCCGGAGAGAGAATAGTTGGATTCATACCTTTCCCAAGGGTATTAGCACAATTGGAAATAGCATCGTCTAGTCAGTGTTGTATATTTTTATATTTTTGGAGGCAGGTAGTGTAATGGTAATTTTCGTATGGGAAATAGACTGAGCGATTCGAGTTCAAATGAGGCGGTTTGCACTCGGAAAGGTATGCATCTATTTTCCCTGCAGCTATGGGTAAATACTAAGGTAGAGAGGGTCCTTTAACCATGGCACAGCATCCAGTCTAGGAGAAGGAAAAACTCTGAATTCAAACCTGTTAAACTCCGCTGCCTTAGATGTATACTGGGCATCACCTGGAGGGACAGGATCACAAACACAGCAGTTCTAGAGAGAGCTCAACTCCCAAGCTTGTGTTCTCTACTAAAACAACGTCGTCTCCGTTGACTGGGCCATGTCGAGAATGTTTTTCTAACATTGGACTTTACATTCACAGGAGGCGCTGTAACTTCAGGGGCACAAAAACTATATTATAGTCTTCCGAGACTGAAATATCAATAAAGAATAATAATGATAATAATAAAACTGCCAGGTGACCAAAACGAACACGTGACGTGGGAGAGCCCCTCCCCCTTAATGTAAAGGTTCTGTTTTGTCTCCTAACATATATTTCTAATGTAATTTACTGTAATTCAGTATAGAGAATACTTGACAACTGACCATTCTACAAAAACAAAAAAAACAAAAGGATATTATCTCTTTATCCATTGTATTTGAAAATGTTTTTTTACCCTTTTTTTACCCTTATGTGTGTGTGGGGGTGGTGGTGGTTTCAAGTGACCACTGTAACAATACTCAGTCTGCACTCACTTCACCTTCGTTGCACAATGTCTATGACCCCAACATTGTGATATTCTGTGCTGGCCGATTCGAAGGACACAAGTCAGAGACAGGTTCACAAGGATTAAAAACAAAAACAAAACACAAAGTCTGATAACAGGACGCTGATGGTAGAGGAAGTTGTGACACTTTGTGCAGTTTGTGGTGGAGTAGTGTATACTTAAGTCTATGTCAGCTGGCAAGAAAGTTGTTTTAACTTTAAGTCGATTATTGGCTTCACTGATGTGGGTCCTTGGATATTTTCTATTTCTGTTGCTACTGAGACGACACTATCACCCCGACTGCCGACCGAAAACTGACTCCACGACTGGAGCTTGGCTGAATATATGTAAAATTCCACCCCACACATCCCCACGGACCCAACCACCCAGATGTTCGGCACTTAATTTAAATCTCAGCCTTTTTGTCTTCGATTTCACTTATAAATGAATAATCTGAACGTCCCCACTATTCAGACCATAAATTCCTCAAAAAGAGATTTTCTCATAAAATCAGCTTTTTTTCTCTTAACACCTAGATACATAAAGATATTATCTCTAACTAACTTAACTTCATGGTGGCCGTTCAATTCTCTTAAACTTTACTGCCCAATCCTTTGTGTCCTTAAAGGACAACCACTCACCCATATACATATGCCTGGGCTTAACACATTCTGTTTTTATTTTTATTTTTTTCTGACCATGTTCTCCCTTAACCATAGTGTCACACAACCAATCGAAAACCACCCGATAATATCACAGTACTCTCTTGGATCGATCCAGAACAGTTTTGTAAAATAATGATTACAGTTGGAGGCCGTAGTGTAATGGTTAGAGTCGTAGGAAATGGACTCGTCGCCTCGAGTTCAAATCCTGGACAAAGCTATAGTTCACACAGTGCTAATACTCTTCGGAAAAATATGAATTCAACTACTCTCCCTCCAGCTATGGTAAATACTAGTGCACACTGGGATTTTAAACCTTGGTTTGGCACCAGGTCTAGGAGAAGGAAAACTCTGAATTCAAACCTGTTAAACTCCGCTTGGAGTGGTCACTACTAGAATAGGCTCAGTCCTAATTAGTGATCTATCAATAGTAAAGCAGACTGGGCTCTTTAACCTTGGTTAGTCAACCAGTCTAGGAGAAGGAAAACTCTGAATTCAAACATTTTAAACTCCACTTGGGGTGGTCACTACTAGAATAGGCTCAGTCCTAGTTAGTGATATATTTTCAATAATTTAGTGTAAGTGTTTATTTTCTTTAGTGAAAAGTTAGGAAATCCTCGGAAATAATGCAAAACAACAGGGTCGCAGTTGTTAAAAGCAGAATATTATGGGAATTATTCGAGGGTACTTGTTGTCACTTGGTCCTCTTAAAAAACGCATTTTGTGTGTGTGTGTGTGTGGGGGGGATTCAAGTGAAAACCTATCGAAAACCGCCATCACAATCCTCTCTTGGATCGATCCAGAGCAGCCTTGTAAAATACTGAAAAGTTATGAAATCCCCGGAAATAATGCAAACCAAGGAGAGTGGGGTTGTTAAAAGCAGAATATTATGGGGGAATATTCGATGGTACTTGTTGTCACTTGGTCCTTATCAAAAACCGCACGATTCTACTAGTTGTGAAAAGGTAATTAAAATCGTCATTAAAAGATGACGCTGATGGCTAGAAGAAGAAGAAGAGGAGGAAGGAGGAGGAAGAGGAGGAAGGGGAGGAGGGGAACAATAAATGCAACAATATTATTCGCACTTTTAATTATCATAACATCGACTGCAAAAAATAAAAAAAGAAAAAGAAAAAAAAGGCCCTCAAAATAATTAGGGGAAACATTTTAATGAGTTTAGCAATAAAACAAAACAAAAAAAATGAAAAAAAAATTGAAATATTATGTAAAAAAGATGAAACAGTGGCAATGGTAGCATGTCTCACTCACATCGTCACCACATCCACTAAAACGATACAATCTCTGCCCTTTTCTCTCATCACTTAACAACAATAATAACTTTGATGATATCGATAGGAAATAAAATGAATCACTGAATAATAATAATAATAATAATAATAATAATAATAATAATAAGAAGAAGAAGAAGAAGAAGAAGAAGGAAAAGGGGAAAGAAGAAGAAAAAGAAGAAAAAGAAGAAAAAGAAGAAAAATAATTAGCAATGATAATAATAATAAAGCATTAGCAATAATAATGATGATGATAATATAATAAACAACAACAATAGCATTAACAATAATAATAATAATAATAATAATAATAATAATAAGAAGAAGAAGAAGAAGAGAAGAAGAAGAAGAAGAAAAAGAAGAAGAAGAAGAAGAAGGAAAAGAGAAAGAAGAAGAAAAAGAAGGAAAAGAAGAAAACATTTGCAATGATAATGATAATAAAAGCATTAGCAATAATAATGATGATGATAATAATAATAACAACAACAATAACATTAATAATAATAATAATAATAATAATGATAATAAATAATAATAAGAAGAAGAAAAAGAAGAAGAAGAAGAAAAAAAGAAGAAAAAGAAGAAAAAGAAGAAAAAGAAGAGGAGAAAAAAGAACAGCATTATCATCATCAATAATAATAATAATAAATAATAATAATAATAATAATAATAAGAAAGAAGAAGAAGAAGAAGAAGAGGAAGATGAAGATGAAGATAAAGGAGAAAAAGAAGAGGAAAAAGAACAACATATCATCAATAATAATAAATAATAATAATGATGATGATAAGGGTCTGGAAAGTTTGGAAATCAGAGGAAGGATTGAAACCATTCAGAACACTGCACTGCTGCAATCTGCCAGAATACTCAGAAGAGTCCTGGAGACCCGAGGAGACTTGCTGTCACTCAGACTCCAGTGAAAGACCATCAGCTAACGCTGATGTGAAAACTCAAAAGGAGTAAATAATAATAATAATAATAATAATAATAATAATAATAATAATAATAATAGCAACAACAAAAACAACAACAACTTTGTTGATATCGATATGGACTGAATTTGCTTCTTTAAATAATAATAATAATAATAATAATAATAATAATAATAATAATGCGAAAAGATGATGATTATGATGATGATGATGATGATTGCATAAATGTGGAAATAGCGATTAATAACAATAATTAAAAGTCTATGATGAAAGTGAAACTAAGAACAATAATAAAATTTAAATTGGCGGCCATTATAGTGATAGCAAAAAAAAATGAAAGAATGCGATGTTACCAGTGACAACAATAACGATTGTAATTATGCTAATGCAACAACAACAATCCCAATGGTTGCAACAGGGACGTCGATAGTAGAGGATGGCGATCGCGATGGTGGTGGTTATGATGTCTCTTTTCACTTTTTTAGTCGCGCGGGAAAATTGATTGAGTCATTTTGTCGCCTTTGCTCGGCTATAGTGTCGCCTTTTCCATTCGTTTTTTTTTTCACTACAAGAATTAAGCCAACATTTAGTTTCACTTTCATTTTCATAGCTACTTTCACTTT
Organism: Doryteuthis pealeii; assembly: GCA_023376005.1. Lineage (NCBI taxonomy): Eukaryota > Metazoa > Mollusca > Cephalopoda > Myopsida > Loliginidae > Doryteuthis > Doryteuthis pealeii. The sequence goes on from CM042176.1 coordinate 52,718,886, forward strand.
CGCTTTTAAAGAGTTGTCATTATCTTGTCTTTTCTTTTCTATATTATTCTTTGCCTTTCTAATACTCCTTCACCATTCCTTTCGGCTTTCCTTCTCTTACCTTTCTCCTTCTTGTCCTCGTTCCTGTCAATCTTTCATTATTTTCTTTCTTCTTTTTCTGTTCTTTTTTTTGTTAATATTTTTTTTAATCAAATGAATTTTCCTTTTTTTTTTTTATTTTTTTTTTTACTATCATTTGATATTTTGGATTCTTTTTTTTGTCTTGTTCATTTCAAAGCCTGTCCTATAATGTTTTATTTTTCATTTTTATTCTTTTTTAACTTTTCTTTAGCTTCTTTCTTGTTTTCTACAAACTTTCTCATTTTTAATCAGAAACTAAAGGAAAATCAAGAAAATAGAAAAGAAAATGCAAAAATAAAAAAAAGACAACAACAAAAAACAAAAGACAAGAAGCGAAAAAAATCTTCACTTTTCCCGCATTTTTCCACCACTATTACATTTTTGGATTTACTTCCCTTCTCCTTCAGCCTACCCGATCAATATTTAAGATTTTCATTAGCTATTTTTTTTTTATAAAGACAGACTTTCTTTTGTCTTTCGCTTCCTTATGTCTTTAATAACTCTCTAACATTATTTCTTTCCACGCTTAACTTTCTTTCTTTCTTTCTTTCACTTATTCTTCTCTATTCTTATTATTTCTTCCTTTGTATATACTTTCTTCATTGATTCTTTCTTTATCTATCCTTGCATTTTTCTTTCCATTTTTCTTTTTCTTTCTTCCTTTTTTCTTTCTTTCTATTCATACCTTCTTTCTTTCTTTCTTTTATTCTTTCTTTCTTATCAATCCAGGAGTTTCTTTCTTTCATTCATTCATTCATTCTTTCATTCATTCATTCTTTCTTTCTTTTTTTCTTATCAATCCATTTTTTTCATTCATTCATCCATTCTTTCTTTCTTTCTTTCTTTCTTTCTTTTACATACTTTGTTCATTTCAAAGCCTGTTCTGTTAATGTATTCTCTCTTATCTACTGCGTCTCTCCAAATTTCATTATTTCTTTCTTTCTTATTAATTTTTTCTTCAATTTCGTCTTAATTCGATCTTCTTATTCTTTCTTTCATTCTTTTTTCCTTCCTTTTATGCTTCTATGTAGTGACGTATTTATTTTTCTTTTGTTCCAGGAGTCCAACGCACCCAAAAACGGAGAAAAGAAACCATTAAATAAGAGAGAGAGAGAGAGAGAGAGAGAGAGAGGAGAGAGAGAGAGAGAGAGAGAGAGAGAGAGAGAGAGAGAGAGAGGGGATGAAAGAGGAAAATGGCAAAGAAAAATTAAATATAATAAAAATATGAAGAGAGAGAGAGAGAAGAAGAGAGAGAATGTGTGTGTGTGAGAGAGAGAGAGAAAGAGAAAGAAAGAGAGAGAGAGAGAGAGAGAGAGAGAGAGAGAGAGAGAGGGGGGAGGAAGAAAGAAAAGTGAAAGAGCAAAGTGGCAAAGAAAAATTAAAAAATAAAAAATATGAAGAGAGAGAGAGAGAGAGAGAGAGAGAGAGAGAGAGAGAGAGAGAGAGAGAGAGAGAGAGAGAGAGAGAGAGAGAGAGAGAGTCTGTTCTGTTAGTGTCTTTTCTCTTTGACGCCAATGTCCAATAAATGGTACTTCTGTGTAAAAAACCTAATTCGCAAATCCTGCCAGAAAAAAAAAAAAAAAAAAGAAAAAGAAAAAGAAAAAGAAAGCGAAAAAAACACACCCTTTATTGAAGGTACTATATTGGGTAATCAATAATTAGACAGGACAGTTGAAAAATAGAAACAACAAAAGAACTATCTAAGATTCTCCCGTTCCTCTCCTATTCTCCTCACTCTTCTTCTGGTTAAATGATAAACTGCTTTGGGAAAATTTTGCTAAAGATATGATCAATTCAATCAATNCAGACAACACACAATCTCCATTATAATAAGATTATTATTTTCACTCTATTGCGAGTTTTTTTCACACCCGCTCTTTAGCCGCTTGGTTCACTTGAGACTGAGTGACAGCAAGTCTCCTCAATGTTTCCAGCACTCTCTGAGAATTCCCAGCCGATCTCAGCACGCTGTAGTCTGATGGTGCTGCGATCTTCTCTAATTTCCATCCGTCCAGACCCTTGGGGATCGTTCCAAGAGCCCATTTGACAATTGGGTACGACCTTCACACTCAATGTCAACAGTTTTTCTCAGTCTCTGGCAGGGTCGCATAGTATTTTGTCGGATCTTTTGTGCTCTCTTTCATTTTTACTTGGTGATTGGCCGGGACGCAAATCGAGCATAAGTCTCCTTTCAAACAAACTAGGTCTGGTCTCCCTGACCGGGATTAGGTGATACGCGTGTAACTTAAGTACCAGATAATTTTGTCCGTCTCATTCTCCAGACAGATTCCAGCATGTGCATATACGCAATGTTAGTTGAATGGTGAAAATTAATTTTTGCACAGTGTTTCCCAAGTGGATTCACCTTTCGCCGCACAGTACTGTGTCTAAGTACTTGTACACTCTTTGTGCGAGTTGTACTGCATTCGCTATTATGTGGTTGCAGTTTCATCTCTTTCCCCAAACACATTCTACACTTGCTATTCGTTTGGTGTCTTATCTATTTTTGCTTTTATATAATTTGTCCCTTATGGCATGTATTGTGCTGCATCTCTAAGAAATTCCGTTTCTCTATTTGAGGGTTTCCCTTCTTATCCATGTGCTTTGTGTGCTATCTTCCTGTGTTTTGCCTTGAAGTGTCCATATAGTTGTTTTTTATTCCCATTTCTGCTTCTTGGTCTTTGGTTATATTTGTGCTCGTATATGTTGCAATTTTTATCTTGGCTGCTTGCTAATTAGTCTTTCTTTGCTCTTGTTTTTTTGTATACTCATACGCAGTGCTCGTATTGTTCGAATCTACAGCAATCTTTCAATGCTGGCGATAACCTGTTCTCTTCCTTCTTTTCTTGATACATATAATCTGTGCTGTGTCATCTCTCGGGTTGTAATACCTTGTGCATTGTCATAAGCTTTCCTTGTCCTTGGTCCATGCCGGTCGGAGTTGCCTCTCGTTGTCCATTTTAAGAATGGTTATTATTGATTATTATTATTATTATTATTATTATTATTCGCTCTTTTGAGTTTTCACATAGATTTAGCTGATGGTCCTTTGTCACTGAGAGTCTGGAGTGACGCAAGTCTCCTCAGGTCTCCAGGTAAATCTTCTGAGTATTCTTAGCAGATGTACAGGCAGTGCGTGTTTTGAAATGGGTATCAATCATTCCTCTGATTTTCAACTTTCAGAAACCCTTTTCCAATCCTTTTGAGGACCGTTCCAGAGTGCACCATTACAATACATGGTATCAACTTTGACTTTATATATCCATACTTTTCAGTTCTCTCGACAAGGTTCCTGGGTATTTGTCCATTTTTATTTCAATTTGTCCTTTAGCTTCCCATGATGATCTCTGGAACTGGCAAATCTAACCAGTTGACAGTTCTTCTTTTTTGTTTATGATAATATCCAGGTTAAAGGGATAATATTATGAAGTTGGTATTTGTATAATTATTCGCAGTAGTTAGCTGGTACGTCGAATAACATTACGTCTTCCGAGCAGTTCGTGGGTAGTTCTGGCGAGTAAGTTTAGGCTTGGTAGGCTTAGTTAGGCGCTTTGTACCCACAACAGTGTCGAATATTTATAGACATGACACGGTCAATCTAGATGTAATAGTGAGGTTCTGTAACCGAAACATATATATACTCATTTCACAGTTCCTTAGTTAATTTACATCATATCTCCATATGTTATTTTTATAAACCTCATATGAAAATAAAAATGTTTTTACATTTATAAGACGTTGACCATATCACATACTAATAATAGCAATATTATATATACAACAAAAGACTGAAGGTTACAGTGTGAATGGGAAGGCTAATTGCATATTATCTTAAAATTTGATTTAATAAAATATGCTAAGTATATTGATTCTAATTGTTTGGTTTTTATCTTATTGAATATGAGCAAAAATCTCTGGGATAAATCTTAAAAGAAATTCATTAAGAAGAAGAAAATAACTTAAATATTATCCTTTACTTCCTATTTTAAGTAAAGAGTTAATTAGGAAAATTTACCAATGAAAGACGGGCAGTAATGGAAAGTGATGGAAGAGTTAGTTTCAAAGCTGTTCTATTTTTCGATAATACCCCCTCTGTTCCAAATCTTTTTATCTGCATTCTTATTTAATGTTATTAGCCTTTCTAATTTAACATGATATTTTATTATATTAAAACTTAAAAACTTGCACCCGTAGGGTGCATAAATTTGCATAAATTTGCATAAATTTGCTAGTGATACTAAAAGAGGAACTGGAAATCAGATGAAGAATTGAGACCATCCAGACAACAGCATTGTTGAGATCAGCTAGAATACACAGGAGAGTCCAGGAGACCTGAAGAGACTTGCTATTATTCCAATGAAAGACCATCAGTTAAAGCTAATGTTTGTTTGTTTTATTTTACGGACATATCAACCTCGGCGGGTCATTTAATGCCGATAAAGTTTTGAAATAAATTCATTCTTGATGGATACTCAATTTTTTATAAACACATTCTTCTATTTAACCCACAGATCTGACCCTAACAGGTACTACCACTCCGGGTCAGAGTGGATCAGAGAGCAATGGTGATGAAGGGGTGTTTCCCCAGAGTTCCAGAATTGAAATTTCACTACCAGAATTGAAGCTTCACCACCAGAACTGGAACCTCGTCATCAGATAGAGTTTAACATTACACCCAGGACATGAAGACATCTTCCTTACAACGAAATAGTTAAAAAAACTACTACGCTGTAAGAAAGATTTATTCACATGATCTTTGGTTTATATATTATACTAGAAGCGGCTACCCGGTGTCACCTATGCAGAGGAGGGGGGTAAAAGTTAGTCTCGTAGATCGATTATTGTTGAATCACGGGTTGGATAATCACAGGATGTCCCATTAAAATCCCTATGTAAAAAAAGACCTTGCCTTGATCCAGCCCACTCTGAAAAGAAAAATTAGTCTACTATTTAATACTAAAATGCAGAAAAAAAAATCTATGTTGTTATCATTTAAATTTTATTGTTTTAATTGTCTTCACGAATATAAATCAAATCTTAATTATTTTTGCTCAAAAACCACACCCTGGTGATAGTGAATGTATAAATATATTTACTTTGTCGTCAATTGTTTTATTTTCGAAGTTTCCTCCGGACATACACATATACACAACTGCCTTTATATTATATATATATATATATTAAATATATATATATATATATATATATATATAATAGATAGATAGATAGATTAGATTATACTCTTTTCTAGTGGTCGCTTCTTAAGAAAATTCTTGTCATTACAAGAAAATGAAAGTGAAAGTAGATCTATGTTTTTGTGTAGAATAGACACACAAAGAGTTGGTTGAGTCTCATTCATTCATATGAATAATATATGGAATACCCAAGTTGTCATAATTTATTTATTGTATTACATGGTTGTCAGCCCTAGGTCACTCGATGAGACATGTCTGGTCACTTAGAGAAAATGAAATCCAATAATAATAATAATAATAATAATAATAATGATTTTTCACACCTGCCTTAGCTGGTGGTTCACTGGAGGCTGAGTGACAACAAGTCTCTTTAGGTATCCAGGACTTTACTGAGTATTTTATCATGTGAGCTTTTCATACCAGCGTTAGCTGATGGTATTTCACTAGAGTCTGAGTGACATCAAGTCTTCTCAAGACTCCAGGACTCTTCTGAGTATTCTAGCCGATTGCAGCAATGCAGTAGTCTGGATAGTCTCAATACTTCCTCTGATTTCCATATCCCACTCTGTTTTCCAAGCTTTATGGGACCGTTCCAAGTGCACCAACTACAATTGGTATCACTTTGACCCTCATATTCCACAGCTTTTTCAATTCTCTGGCAAGGTACATGTTATTTGTCCATCTTTTCGTTTTCCATCGTCTTCGCCTTGTGGTATGTTGGAACTGCAAAGTCCACCAGTTGACAAGTTCTCTTTTTTATAATCAACACTAGGTCTAGACTCCTTGTTGGAATAAGAGGATCAGTATTTATCTCAAAGTCCCAGAGAATTTTATACATTTTATTCTCAAGAACAGATTCTGGTTTTTGCATATACCATTTTGTTGTATAAAAAAAGCATTATGACATGGCACTACAAACTTGGATTCTTGAATGTTTTGAAGATATACAAAATATCCGACATAATAATAATAATAATAATAATAATAATAATAATAATAATAATAATAATAAGAGGATAATGATATATAAGTAATACACAAGATGTCATATTTTGCATACATAGTTATCTGCCCTTGGCCTATGGGTGACACCCGGAGAATCACTTAAATTAAAACGAAATCAAAGGACAACAACAACAACAACAACAATAATAATGATAATATATAATAAGATTAGGTAAGAGAAGAAGAAAGAAGAAGAAGAAGAAGGAAGAAGAAGTAAAAGAAGAAGAAGAGAAAAGAAGAAGTGTAGTATGATGATAATAATAATAGAAAATGAGAAGAAGAAAAGAAAAAACGTTAAAGAAGAAGAAGAAGAAGAAGAAGGAAGAAGAAGAAGAAGAAGAAGAAGAAGAAGAAGAAGAAGAATAAGATGTATGAAGGAAATCTTGAACGTGAATAAAAGAAGAGAGTGAATGAGAAATGTGGAAAAAGAAACGTAGAATTTCTAAAAAAAAAAGAAATAGGGTTGATTAAAAAGAGAAAGAAAAATGAAGAAGGAGAGAGAGAGAGAGAGAGAAGAGAGAGAGGAGAGAGAGAGAGAGAGAGAGAGAGAGAGAGATGAAAAAGGACAAAATGAAAGAAAGAGAAAGCAAAAGGCAAGATAAACGAAACGAAAAAAATCGAAAAGAATTGAAAGAAAAGAAAAAAGATTAAAGGAAAAAGGAAGAAAAGTGAAAGAAAAGGAAGAAAAACGAAAAGAATGAAGAAATAAGAAAAGAGAAAATTAAGAAAAGGAAAAAAAAAGGGAGAAAAATGAGAAAAAGAGAAGTAAAATTAGAATAAAAAAGAAATGAAATTAAAATAAAAAAAAAAG
>CM042176.1:52728516-52733516 GCA_023376005.1 Doryteuthis pealeii
AAGAAAGAAGAAGTAGTAGAAGAAGAAGAAAGAAACAAAGAAAAAAAAAAAACGTAAAAGAAGAAAAAGAAAGATAGAAAGAAAAAACGTAAAGAAGAAGAAGAAGAAAGAAAGAAGAAGAAGAAGAAGAAGAAGAAGAAGAAGAAGAAGAAGAAGAAGAAGAAGAAGAATGAAATATAAAAAACAATTAATGAAGAATAAAGAAGAAGAAATAAATATTGGATCGATGCAAGAATGTTTCACTTTATTAGATTATTTGGATGGCATCACTCTTTCATGATATCTCTTTGGGCAATGAGAGTTATTTAGCAATGGTCGTCTCGACCCCCCAGTCACAAGACATAGGTGGCACTGTCTTTAGACAGCGTCTCTAGCAAGGAACAATCCATGACTTGACCTAATGGAGATCCCTTGTGTTATTTATCGAAGAATCCTTGGTTGTTCCTTAGTGTTCCTCAGTGTTCCTTAGTGTTCGGCAGAGTTCTTGGTTGTTCCTCAGTTGTTCCTTAGTGTTAGGCAGAGTTCTATGTGTTCCTTGTTCTCAGTATTTGCAGAGTTCTATGTGGTTCCACAGTGTTCTTTAGTGTTAGGCAAAGTTCTTGGTTGTTCCCAGTGTTCCTTAGTGTTAGGCAGAGTTCCTCAGTGTTCCTCAGTATTTGGCAGAGTTCTATGTGGTTCCACAGTGTTCTTTAGTGTTAGGCAAAGTTCTTGGTTGTTCCCCAGTGTTCCTTATTGTTGGCAGAGTTCTTGGTTTTTCCTCAGTGTTCCTTAGTGTTCGGCAGAGTTCTATGTGGTTCCTCAGTGTTCCCCAGTGTTCCTTAGTGTTCAGCAGAGTTCTATATTGTTCCTCAGTGTTCCTCAGTATTTGGCAGAGTTCTATGTTGTTCCTCTGTGTTCCTTAGTGTTCGGCAGAGTTCTTGGTTGTTCCTCAGTGTTCCTAGTGAATGTTTTTTTTATATAGAAACCAATTAAAATATAATTAAAACAAGTAATCTTTTTATATATATTCTTATTTATTTTTATTAGTCTTTCTAATCTATACATATATAAAGAGTAGTTGATGTGTATGTATGTATGTCCAGAGGAAACTGCGAAAATAAAACAATTAACGACTAAGTAAATATATATAGACATTTACTACCACCAGGCCGGATTAACACAAGGTCGTTTTTACGTGAGGATTTTTATGGGGCATCCACTGAGGATCCAACTCCCGATTCAGTAATAATGGATCTCCTAGATTAACTTTTTAAAAATCCCCCATCTACCCAGGCGATGCTGGGTAGTTGTTTCTAGTTTAATATATTTCATAACATTAAAATTTAAATACTTACGCCTGGCGTAGGTGCATATGCTTGCTAGTGTCCATAATGCGCAGAGACATAAGAGAGTACACACGATTTTTCCGGTGATATAATAAAATGACGTTATATAAACATGTAAGAATGGGGATGTAAGAATAGGGTGGGGTAAATAGAGACTGGACTCTCTAACCTTGGTACAGCAACCAATCTAGGAGAAGGAAAATCTGAATTCAAACTAGCTGTATTAAAATCAATCCTATGAATGATTTTATATAGAAACCAATTAAAATCTTATCATAATGGAGATTGTGTGTTTGTAACTGAAACTATATCACTACTCAAGTCACAATTCCCTTAGTTATTTACCTCACATTCTCCATGATTTTATTTCATTTAAACCTCAAGTATTAATAAAATTGTTATACATTATTAATACGGTTATTTCCTATAAGTCTAACATGATCAAAGGGGAACCACTCTTGACTGATAAATTATTCATTTATTTATTGATCTACTAGGAAAAAAGAAGACGGTTAGGGTTAGGGCTAGGGTTTAGGGTTAGGGTTAGGGTTTAGGATTTAGGGTTAGGGTTTAGTGTTAGTTTAATGGGGAAAATAATTTATCAGTCAAGAGTGGTTCCCCTTTGATCATGTTAGACTTATAGGAAATAACCATTAATACTGTTGCCTATATTTAACTTTATTAGTCTTTCTAATTTAATATATTTCATAACATTAAAACTTAAATACTTACGCCTGGCGTAGGGTGCATATGCTTGCTAGTGTCCATAATGCGCAGAGACATAAGAGAGTACACATGATTTTTCCGGTGATGTAATAAAATGACGTTATATAAACATGTAAAGCGTTACTTTATGCGAAACAAGATATCAAGTCTCCACCCTCCTGTCCTCCAAAATCTGCCCATGAATATTACCCAAATAGTCAAAGTTTTACGAGCAGACGAGGCCCCTTCTCTCTCACCCCCCCCCAGTTTCTGCACCCTTGCTAGAAAAGATGAGCCATGCTGTGATTCGTAAACAAATATCGAATATCACTATCTTTTTTCCCCTCTCTCTCACTTTTTCTTTTTTTTTTTTACCTTTTATTTATTTATTTTTTTTATACCTTTTCGCCGCCTTTTTTTCCCTTCTTCCCGGCAGACAGTGAGCAAGAGATTTGGCCGTTGCTTTGCCAAGTAAGGGAGACAACTCTGAAGTATCTGCAGTGCAAAGACCAACGCGTTGTTTCTATCCTTGGCATAGATTCTTTTTCTTTGTTTCGTTGTATCTTTCGTTCTTTCTTTCTTTCTTTCTTTCTTTCTTTCTTTCGTTCCGGTGCCCGCTTTCCTCCAACGTTGATGTAGCCTCTTATTTCTTTCTTTCTTTTTTAATTCTTTAATTCTTTCATTCTTTCTTTGTTTCTTTTTTTGTTTCTTTCTTTCCTATGTTCTCCTTCCTTTACTCTTTTTTAAAATTTATTCTTCCTTAATTCTTTCTTTCTTTCTTTCTTTCTTTCTTTCTTTCTTTCTTTCTTTCATTCATTCATTCATTCTTTTTCTTTCTTTCTTTCTCACCGACACTCTCCTTTCTTCGAGAATGATCTAGTTCATTCTTTATTTTTTTCCTTTTTCTTTCTACTTGGTTCTTTCTTTCTTTCTTTCTTTCTTTCTTTCTTTCTTTCTTTCTTAATTCATTCTTTTCCTTGTTTTTTCATTGTTTGTTTGTTTGTTTGTTTGTTTGTTTCTTTCTTTCCTAATAATTCTTACTTTTTCTTCTTTCTTTCTTTCTTTCTCACCGATACTCTACTTCCTTCGGGAGTGATCTAACTCATTGTTTCTTTCTTTCCTTTTTCTTTCTTTTGGTTCTCTCATTGTTTCCCTCATACTTTATTTTTTAATTCATTATTTTTGTTTTTCTTTCTTTTTCATTTCTTTCTTTCTTTTCTTTCTTTCTTCCTTTCTTTTCTTAATAATTCTTTCTTTACCTTCTCTCTTTGTTTCTTTGTTTCTTAAAAATTCTTTGTTTTCTTTCTGACATTTCATTCTTACTTTTTTTCTTAATGATTCTTTCTTTCCCCTCTTTCATTTCCTTCCATCTTTTCTTCTTTTCTTTCTTTCTTCGGCATAAATTCTCTGACTCAATCTTCCGGGTCTATATCACATACCCTCTCTTGCTTACAATCAGCTGCATACACCAGATCTCCATAGCCGTTACCTAATTCTTTATTCATTTTTTTGTTATTGGCCGGCGCCCATCTTTTCACTCTTTCTGCCTCAGTCCCCTCTCAGCCGCCATAGCCCGCCCGTCTCATCTCTCACCGTTTTTCGGTGTTGGAATAAAAACAAAGCTTACCACGATATCGCTCGCCAGTATGTGAGCTAAAAGCAATCGCGTAGTTCCAGGAGGGGGGCCTCTCCCAGTCAGCACCCCCTAATCTAAAAGGGGTAAGGGCCGGGTTTATTGCCCAATGCTTGAGTCGCCCCTCAATGAGAATGGCGACGGAAACCACGCATTTTTTGTGCTCTGCCCATCGCATCAGCTTCGGTTTGCGCGAGGCTGTCCAAGTAAAAAAGGGGTAATGGCCGGGTTTATTGCCCAGTGCCTGAGGCGCCACTCAAAGGGAAAGCCGACGGGAACCATGCATTTTTTGTGCTCTGCGTGTGGCTCCCCCAGTAAAAAGGCTTCATGTCAATCCAGCCCAGTGGTGATTAAGGTCAAGTTGTAACGAGAGAGAGAGAGAGAGAGAGAGAGAGAGAGAGAGAGAGAGAGAGAGAGAGAGAGAGAAGAGAGAGAGAGAGAGAGAGTCAGTAGGTTAGCATGGACATTTTTAAGATGAATCAGCACAACGCTACCTGGTATTTTTCTATTGGGTTAGAGGTGTCGCGTGGCAAAGTGCAGAAGAGTAGGAGTGAGATGTGAGAGTGTGGAGGGAGTTTGGAGCTATGTGTTGACAAAGTGAGACGTGGCTCTCACTCGGCAGTTTTTACTAGCTGGAAAATAAAAAAATATCATGAGAAAAAGATAAGTCGCCTTGTTTTATTTCTAAAAACTATTAATAGCAACAGGTAAAATGCCCTTCAGCACTCCAAGTTGGTTTCCAGACTCTAAACATCAAGGAATTGTTCAGCCAACTCGATATCAGCCCAGCAACCGAGTTCGAGCCTCTCCACGTAGCACTAAAAATGAGATAAGTATACGACGATTAGGTAATTTATGAGGAAGACCGTCCCGGTCTCCTGCCTCAAAACTTGCTACCGGTGATTGCTGAAAAACCAACCTAGCTACGATTGAAGTCCGTAACCGAAGCAGTGTCACTTGAAAGTAAACAATCAACTTGGGGCGTTTTGTTTTTTTTCTGTTCTTTTCGACATTCACTTACATATAAAAAAATCCAAAATGTTTATTTTTTTCGGTATTTTCATTTTATTTTAATATATTTATTTCCAACAATCAATTACAAGTAAAAAAAAAATCAAAATATTTAGATATTCTTGTTTATTTAAACTAAAAACAAGACATTAAACAAACATGAATAAAAGAAAATCTGAGTATTTAGATATTCTTTTATATTTTAATAAAAAAACCAAAAAACTATCTATCTATCTAGTCGTCTTCATATCTATCTATTGCTTCGGCTACGGACTTCAATCGTAGCTGGGTCGGTTTTCCACCACTCACCGTTAGCAAGTTTTGAG
>CM042176.1:52751016-52753516 GCA_023376005.1 Doryteuthis pealeii
TGGATGAGCAGTTCATGACATGCAATACTCCACTTTGGCCCTTTCTTGGGCTAGACAGTCGGTCAGAGAGGCCCCCTCCGATCAATCGGCTGGTCACGTCAAGCCCTAGCACCTATATGATTTTCCCAACCCTATTGCCCTTATGGCAAGCCCCAACCCTTTTTATCATATGGGTGCTAGAAGGCGGTGGTTGCGGGTCTACATGTCCTGGGAATAACGTTAAACTCTATCTGATGGTGAGGTTCCAGTTTTGGAGGTTTGGGGAATGTGGAGCACCCCTTCATCACCATTGCTCCCTGGTCCACTCTGACCCGGAGTGGTAGTACCTGTTAGGGTCCCATCTATGGGTTAAATAGAAAAATGTATTTAAAAAAAATTGTATTATCCATTAAGAATTGATTTATTTCAAAACTTTATCGGCATTAAATGACCCAGTGAGGTTGATATGCCGTAAAACAAAACAAAACAAAACAAACCAATTATACCATTTAACCCAGATTAATAAATATAAAAAAGTAAAAGATTTTAAATCCTTTGTTTGGTGAAAAAGTAATCATCTTCTCTCGCACACATGTATTAATGCTATTTTTGCTAAGTACCTTATATATTTCCCCACATTAACAGATAGGCATTCAAATTCAGATGAAGAAGACTCAACAAACAATAAAAAACGTGCCATTACAGCTGGGCTCTTCAACCTTGGTTAGGCAACCAGTCTAGGAGAATGAAAACTCTGAATTCAAACCTGGTCATTACTAGAATAGGCTCAGGCCTACTTAGTGATCTATTTCATTTTTTAAAAGATTAAAACACACACACACACACACACACACACACACACACACACACACACACACACACACACACGTGCATTTTCTATGTGCATTATGTATGCCCGCCCATAAAACCGGGCACCTCTCGATCTGCAGTCGAATGCTCTAGCACTGAGCTATATCCCCATTACAACCAACAGCGGTTTTCCTGTCATTTAAACTCATTACCATTGGGAAAAATGTCCAAAGATTATAGCATTGATCTTGGAAGTCTGTTAATGCTATTTTTGCTAAGTACCTTATATATTTTCCGACATAAACAATATGAAAATACAAAAATATATTGAAAAAAAAATACAAGGGCTGCAAACATAATGGCATTGTGACCAGACTTATTTGTTGAAGTCCATCTTGGTTCTGGGAGAGACTGGATAAAATGTCTTGATGCTGGGATGGTCAACACTAAGAGTAATTCCTACAGGGAGTAAAATTGGGTGTCAATCTACAGTCGTTCGTTGATTGGTCCCTTGCTGCCATGGGCAGGTAATTAATCCCACACTTTTCTAATATGTGCGTTAGTGAGATTCGACACGGCTTCTCAAGGAGCGTAGACGTTGTTGTCAGTTTCCGGGGTCCATCTTACCCGCGGCGGAATCATGGGCTGGGGAAATAAAGCTTTATTATTAAGAACACCAAGACTTGTTAATTATTAAAACAAGAAATGTCCAGCCCAGCACAAAGAAGAAGACCAACTCTTAAAAGAAGCCCAACAGATCAACAGAGAAAATGGCCGACGAGTTAGACGACCTAGACGACGAAGAAGAAACAGAAGTGTAGCAAGTAATATATATATATATATATATATATATATATATATATATATATATATGATATACCAAACTTATTGGTAAATCCTTGCGGTGAGAAAAAAAACAGCAAATAGTTTGATTGTAAAAATATACTACCAAACATCAACCGGGGAGAAAAAAAATTTTGGAAAAAAGGAAAAGACCAAGATAATCGTACCAACAAAAATAATCTATTGGTACAATATTTTGGCCAAAAGAAAAAACAATTTATATGCATATGTATATATATATATATATAAGATATATATATTCATATAAAACCGCCAGGAGACTAAAGCTAATAAGTAAAAAGTGCTCGATACCTAAGTAGAGCAAATAATAAAGATAAATCTAATGAGTCAGACGAACCTACTAAAAGTTTCGCTTAATGCTCTTCAGGGCTGAGATCTGAAAGCGAAACTTTTAATGGTTCGTCTGACTCATTAGATTTATCTTCTTCAGGGTTTTTGTTGATATAAGGAAAAGTAAAATTTATCACAGAATAATAATAATAATAATAATAATAATAATAATAATAATAATAATAATAATTATATATATATTATATATATATATATATATTATATAATATATATATATCTTTCTCTCTATTATATACCCGACGTATGATGTGGGTATATATGACTAAATCCTTTTTACGCTCAAGTCACACTGAAATCCCAGGTTCCTGTCAGACCCCGAAGTTAAGCAGCGATATGCCTGATCAGTACCTGGATGGATGACCAATTCGAAAACAGCAAGTAACCGGCCTATACATAAGAACTAAGCAAAGTCTTATAAATTTTAGAAATGTACATCGTTGTGGTATAATAGATACCAAGTTAGTTCAGCTGCAACTCAGTAGTGAGTTCGATCCTC
>CM042176.1:52758516-52816055 GCA_023376005.1 Doryteuthis pealeii
ATGAATGGATCTGAAGATTGGCTTGAAAACTTGGACATTTATCGAAAAGGAATCAATTCGATTTCAATGAATGAAACTCATATGAACTCAGTTTGGTTACACAAGTTGCAAACATGGCCGACATTTTCGTTGAAGGCGATCTGGAAAGCCTCCAACAAAGAAAAGATCTGAAAGGTTTGAACACACGTAATGGAAATGGACTTTGGAAATAAAGGGGTTACTTCGTACTCCCCAGGTATCAAGAACAGGAGCCTCACCATCAGATCCAGTTTATTATCATACAGTTATGTTTTTACGTACTAGAAAATGATGTCTTATACCGTTATTGTATTTCAATAGCAAGAATATACCTCCGGCAGACGTAAGTACTTAATATGAATAAAAATAGGTTGTCTATAAAGTCTATGTGCACTTTGAAATAATAAATTATCTAAAGTGCATACAGACTTTATGGACAACTCCGTATTAAATTAGAAAGACAAAATTAACAAAATTAACAAAATTAAATAAGAATGAATATATAAGCAGTCAGATGGAGGTGTATATATAAACATTAGTATTGTAGCTCTCAATTTGGTCCTTTGGTACATTTGATTAGGACAACTACAACAACCCTCTATCAGTAGCTTTTAAAAGTGTTTTTTTTATTACATAGCAGAGAATAGATTTTATTAAAGTCACATAAATCTCTGCTCTCCTTTCTGAAGCACATACTTTTTAAAAAATTTGTTACTTTTATTTAATCACTTTTTAAAAACTTTTATTTTTATTTAATCTAAGAAAAATAAGAACGCATATATAAAGATGACACTTATTTTAATTATATTTTAATTGGTTTCTATATAAAATCATCCATTAGATTGATCAAAAATACGTTAGAGAATAAAACAATATTAGAGATCTGAAATGTTTGAACAGGTAATGAGTGCGGGCTTTGGAAATGAAGGGGTTACTCCGTACTCCCCAGATATCAAGAACTGGAGCCTCACCATCAAATACAGTTTAGTGTCATACCATTATGTTTTTACGTACTAGATTATTTATACACTTATCTATTTTTTTATTTACCTTTTCCTTATTTGGTGTTATTGATTCCTAATATCATTGTTGTATTCCCAATGATTTTATTTATATAAAACAATTAAAATATAATTAAAATCAGTGTAATCTTTTCATATGCGTTCTTATTTAATTCCATTAGTCCTTCTAATCTAATATATTTCATAACATTTTTTGGATGTTTGTTTATTTTTTAGAAGCATTGTTGAATAAAGTATATATATTAATATTTATATTTTTGCTTGAAGGCAATTACAATGCGCATATCGCATGAATTCGATAATTATAGAAGATAATAATGACAAGTGAATTTCGCAAAGAATTACTCGGTGTGTAGAATATAGTACAGACTGTTTCAACTTTATTAAGTCTCATCAGCGATATATACTAACGATTTCCCTCCGACAGAAATCGAAACCGGGACTTCAGCAGGATAGTCAGAAACTATACTGTTTCGGCTACGATACAGCACCGAGAAATTCCTGCGAAATTAACCTGTCAATGATACTGAGATATCTCAGACGATATGAGGCAAGGGGGCGCTGAGAGAACAATAACAAACAAACCCGGAGCCTTATGCTCTTCGGCGAAGGAAATAAGATTTTTTGGACGTTTGTTTATTTTTTAGAAGCATTGTT
Organism: Doryteuthis pealeii; assembly: GCA_023376005.1. Classification (NCBI taxonomy): domain Eukaryota; kingdom Metazoa; phylum Mollusca; class Cephalopoda; order Myopsida; family Loliginidae; genus Doryteuthis; species Doryteuthis pealeii. The sequence goes on from CM042176.1 coordinate 52,760,214, forward strand.
GAATAAAGTCTGTACGATATTATACACACCAAGTAATTCTTTGCGAAATTCACTTATCATTATTATCTTCTATAATTATCGAATTCATGCGATATGCGCATTGTAATTGCCTTCAAGCAAAAATATAAATATTAATATATATATTTCATAACATTAAAATTTGAATACTTACACCCGGCGGAGGGTGCATATTCTTGCTGTGGGTGTGTGTGTGTGTGTGTGGTATTTGTGGAAAAAGTAACTTACCGGTGAAAATGGTCACAGTGGTTAGTTGATTCAAGTTTCACAATGATAATATCTTGATTAATCCAGTGGATTTAACGCTGAAGATCCTTATGGTGAAATTCGAGTAGGTTATTACCGTGTACCTTTATGATAACATATATATATATATATATATATATATATATATATATATATATATCGAACGGAATCAATTCGATTCAATGAATGAAACTCATATGAACTCAGTTTGGTTACACAAGATTCAAATATGGCCGACATTTTCATGAAGGCGATCTGGAAAGCCTCCAACAAGAAAAGATCTGACAGGTTTGAACACACGTAAAGAGTGTGGACCTTGGCAATGAAGGGGTTACGCCGTACTCCACATATATTAAGAACTAGAGCCTCACCATCACATGCAGTTTAGTGTCATACCGTTATCTCAGTCGGTAGAGCACTTGCATAGGAATCGTAAGGTTCCTGGTTCGATACCGGTCATCGCCAATGATGAGTAGCACAAGAATCTGTGCGGTAAAATGAGGAGCTGATGTAGGTGTGCCGCTCTACCTCAGATGATAAAATAATCTCCTTGATCTAGTGATAGTGAAAAGGGGATAGACTCCCTCCTGTCTAGTTGATACATTAAGCCACCTTGAAGACTTTACTTATATCTTATTTAGCTTTTCTTATGAAAAATGGGGGTTAAAAGATTTTAGTGGTGAAGTTTCAATTCTGGAACTCTGTGGAATGTGGAGTACCCGTTTATCGCCATTACTACCAGGTCCACCTTGACATGGAGTTGTAGTAACTGTTAGGGTCCTATCTATGAGTTAAATAGATTAGAAAATGAGTATTAAAAATGTGTTAAAAATTGAATTAAAAAAAAGAAATTGAATGCCCAACAAGAATGAATAAAACAAAACGTCTTCGGCATAAAATAACCCAACAAAGAGGGACATGCCGTAAAATCCAACCAACCTAGTTCTGATAATAGTTGGATTTTGTCATAATGTCCTTCCATACAATTACAAATAGACTATTCATAGCTAAGACAATTACATGTTTCCTACTGGTAGCTCAGCTGGTAGAGCGTTCGGCTAGGAACCACAAGGTTCCCAGTTCGATACCGGTCCTCGCCAACTCAGCGTATGAATAACACAGGGATCTGTGCGGTAAAGTAAAGAGCTGATGGTAGGTGTGGCGCTCCACTGCAGACGCAAAAAACAATCTCCTTGGTCTAGCGCTAGTGAAAAGGGGATAGGCTCCTCGCTGTATGGCTGATACCGACATTAGGCCACCCCGACTACTTTACTTTTTTTATTGGTGTTTGAATGCAGAAAAAAGCATCTAGAATTGTTTAGTATTATTTTGATTATTCGGACTATTGTCCACACCTCCATTTGTTACATAATTATTAGAGTCCTAATATTTATGTGCAATAGCGTAGAAATAAAAATGGCGGTTATAAGTTACAGCCCACGGCCTTGAAGGATGAGTGACAAGGCTTGACCTCAGTCCTAACCTTCCGGTGGATACCGTGAGAATCTGTGGAGAAGACCCTCTTCCGGTTTAGATTAGAAATAGATTTTAGTCAGTCGGCGAGAAACCACGACGGTGGTGAGTCGTGTTATACACGCTCCGACTTACTCTGCGCAGATGTCTGGTTGGGATTTAAAAATAAAGTAAGATCAAAGCAAATCGGAGTCTTGTGTTATTACCTCTAAAAACTAACAATGACACAGGGCTTCTGATAAAGAATCCCCAATAGAAGACCAGACCCGAAGTCCCCAAGAAAGTCCAGACCTTAGAAGATTCCAGACCAAGACAAGATGTTATAAGATTCCAAAGACAGTCAAGAATAGAAGTAAGAAGTAAGTAATGAAGAGGGTATGCAACACATTGCTATCTGCACAACGTTTTCGGCCGTACCACTGCTTTACGGTGTTCTTCTAGTCTTACTTTTAGTGGACGGCAGCTATGGTAAGCGGAATCAGAACAGGATACCCCCGTGGATTGAATAAAGGGTTGGGTTCAAAGTTCCATGGCTCCCGATTACGACAAGAAAGTTTTCGAGTTGGAAAAGAAGGTTCCCGAGTTCGAGAAGGCTCCAGAGTCCGACAAGAAATACACGCCGAAGGCCGGAGGGCACGTCAGCCGAAATATTGTACAGATAGCAATGAAGATGAGAACAATAATCCGAATAATCCAAATAATACTAATTATCAAGCCTCATCTCAAAGATTAAAAGAAATAAAATTGTTTATGCTGATTTTAAAGGCAAGCATCTTCTTCTAGTTTCATTAATGGCGGTATACAATCTTTTTATTCTCATTTAGGCTTTTACTGTAATCGGTTAATCTTAGTAAATATGAATAAAACGTTTGCCCCAGACAATTGACTTCTGTTATCAGAGGCAGACTAATAATTGGTGTGTTCGTTGGGGTCAAAGTTTATATGGAGGATGTTGTGCTGAGAGAGAGAGAGAGAGAGAGAGAGAGAGAGAGAGAGAGAGAGAGAGGGGGTGAAGGAAGAGAAGAGGAAAAGTCAAATTTGGTAAGAAAGAAAAGAATATAAGCCTGGAAAAGAAAGAAGAAAGAAAGAAGAAAGAAAGAAAGAAAGAAAGAAGGAATTGGAGGATGGTATCGAAAAGGAGACGGATAATCAGAAGATGATCCAGGATAAGAGAGAGAGAGAGAGAGAGAGAGAGAGAGAGAGAGAGAGAGAGAGAGAGTTAAGAAAAAGAGTCAGTGTGTGAGAGATAGAGAGAGGGACAGAGAGAGAGAGAGAGAGAGAGAGAGAGAGAGTGTGTGTGTGTGTCTGTGAAGAGAGAGGGTGTGTGTATGTGTGTGAAGAAAAGATAGATAGATAGATAGATAGATAGAGAGAGAGAGAGAGAGAGTGTGTGTGTGGTGTGAGTGTATGTGTGTGTGAAGTGAAAGAGAGAAGAGAGAGAGAGAGAGAGAGAGAGAGAGAGAGAGAGTAAGAAAGTTGAGAAAAAGAGTCAGTGTGTGTGAGAGATAGAGAGAGGGACAGAAAGAGAGAGAGAGAGAGAGTGTGTGTGTCTATGAGAGAGAGGGTGTGTGTATGTGTGTGAAGAAAAGATAGATAGATAGATAGATAGATAAAGAAGAGAGAGAGAGAGAGAGAGAGAGAGAGAGAGAGAGAAAGAGAGAGAGAGAGAGAGAGAGAAAAGATGGTGTACGTGGTGGGGGTGGCGGCGGTTGTGTACCCTGTTTTGGAGCTTGAGAGCAAAATTGGGCGCCGAAATAATCGAGATTTCTTCCGTAACCAATTTCAGAGACCAAAGCAAATTCAATTTACATTCGACCCCCCCCCCCATCATCCAGAGTCTGGGGATGGTTGGATGGGTGGTGACCGGAGATTGTTCAACTACAGAGTTATCTTCCCTTTATCCTAAATATCTGTTCGCAGCGACATCTCTGTCGAAATGTCAGTTTGAATTAAGCGTTAACCGCCAAGTGAACTTCTCTCGTTTATTTGAGCAACGGCTTTTGAGATCAACCCTTTGCCGAATTGCAAACAGCTCTTCCTATTGCATCAATTGGATACTGATTAGACTATTACGTGTGATAGGGAAGAAACAGTGGTCAGGATGACTGGCGATAGGACCGGACACAATTCGATTCATGTTTATTCCGGTTGGAGTGTTTAAATACCCACCTTCATCATCAGCAGCAGCATCAGAAAAAGAAGAAGAAGAAGAAGAGAAGAAGAAGAAGAAGAAGAAAAATAGAAAGAAAAAGAAGAAGAAAACAGAAAGAAGAAGAAACTAGAAAGAAGAAGAAGAAGAAGAATAGAAAGAAGAAGAAGAAACTAGAAGAAGAAGAAGAAAAAATAGAAAGAAGAAGAAGAACTAAAGAAGAAGAAGAAGAAAATAGAAAGAAGAAGAAGAAAATAGAAAGAAGAAGAAACTAGAAAAAAGAAGAAGGAGAAAGAACTAAAAGGAAGAAGAAGAGAAGAAATAGAAAAAAAGAAGAAGAAGGAGGAACTAGAAAGAAGAAGAAAGAGAAGAAGAAGAAAAAACAAGAAAAAAGAAGAAGAAGAAACTAGAAAGAAGAAGAAGAACTAGAAAGAAGAAGAAGAAAGAGAAGAAGAAGAAGAAAAGAAAGAAGAAGAAATAGAAAGAAGGAAGAGAAGAAGAAGAAGAAGAAACTAGAAAGGAAAGAAAAGAAGAAACTAGAAAAAGAAGAAGAGAAGGAGAAGAAAACTAGAAGGAGAAGAAGAAGAAGAAACTAGAAAAAGGAAGAAGAAGAAGGAGAGAAACTAAAGAAAGAAGAAAGAAGAAGAAGAAGAAAACAAAAGAAGAAGAGAAGAAACTAGAAAGAAGAAAGAAACTAGAAAGAAGAAGAAAGAAAGGAAAGAGGAAGAAGAAGAAGAAAATTAGAAAGAAGAAGACGAAATTAGAAAGAAGAAGAAGAAATAGAAAGAAAGGAAGAAAGAAGAAGAGAAGAAGAACATAGAAAGAAGGAAGAGAAGACGAAGAAGAAGAGAACTAGAAAGAGAAGAGAAGAAATAGAAAGAAGAAGAAGAAAAGAAAGAAGGAGAAGAAGAAGAAGAAAAGAAGAAAATAGAAAGAAAGAAGAAAATTAGAAAGAAGAAAAAAACTACAAAGAAGAAGAAAATAGAAGAAGAAGAAGAAGAAGAAGAAGAAGAAGAAACTAGAAGAAGTAGAAGAAGAAAAAAGAAGAAAGAAGCAGAAGAAGAAGAACGAGAAAAAGAAGAAAATAAGAAGAAGAAGAAAGAAGAAGAAAGAAGAAGAAATAAGAAGAAGAAGAATAAAGAAAGAAGAAGAAGAAGAAGAAGAAGAAGAGCCTCAAATCATATAATTCTCCAGCTCCTCTAATTCATCATTAGACTATTACGTGTGATAAGAAAAAGTGGTGAGGATGACTAGCGATGGGACCAGACAATTGGAGTGTCAAATAGTCCATGTTCTAATCTAGGAGATCATATCAACCCCTGTGGGTTATTTAATGCCAATATATATATTATATATATATATATATATATATATATATATATTAATAATAATAAGGCTACACAATATCTTGTAAGTTAGAACCTACTTTTTGGTGTCAGTACTTATCACACCAATACCCAACTTTGTCCGATTTAATCATTTTGATATAAAAAAAAGTTGAAAATCGATCTGCCCTAGTATACAGCCATCAACCATTTCACTACGATAAGGACGTCATTTTATTTAACCAACCCGTTCACCACGGGTAGGATTAGACTATTACGTGTGATAGGGACGAAACAGTGGTCAGGATGACTGGCGATGGGACCAGACACAATTGCAAACAACTCTTCCTATTACATCAATTGGATATTGATTAGAGTATTACGTGTGATAGAGAAGAAACAATGATCAGGATGACTGGCGATGGGACCAGACGCAATTCGATTTATGTCTATTCCGGGTGGAGTGTCAAATAGTCTATATTTCACTCTAGGATGATTGGTCGTTTGGTTTAATGGGCATATCAAGGATATTATTTACTGTCAAATATATATATAAAGGAAAGAAAATGCTGAATGGATAGAATAGATTTTATTTTACTAACACGTGTTTCGGCCAGGAGTTTATCCATGGACATATGCACTCTATCTATTATTATTTCAGATATAAAATAAAATAATAATAATAGAAAACTACAAAATATTTTAGTATACAAGGAATAACGGCCTTCGTCTGAGTAAATTCTTTGGTGTTACATATGTGCATGGATAAACTCCAGGCCGAAACACGTGTTATTAAAATAAAATATTTATTTATAAAAGCATTTATTTTGGCAGAATATGTCCGATATTTGATTGGTCGTGTGTGTTCCTGCAGCTTTTCTATTATAATGGCTGTGTAATAACGGTTGAACGCTACGTTATTTTTTTCAATCCTTGCGTGCGATTTGCGCGCGACTTGAACCAGAACAACATATATATATATATCCATTATCTTCCTTCCGCTGTTCCTTCTTTCCTTTAATCATTTTCTCATTTCTTAATTTATTTCTTCACTCATCAGTTTCTTTCGTCTTTCCTTCCCATCATTCATCATTTTCTCTTTCCTTCTTTTATTTCTCTTTCCTTATATCTTCCTTACTTCCCCCTTCTCTTCCTTCTTTCATCATTTTCTATTTTCTTCCTTTATTTCCGTTTCCTTCTTCCATTCTTCGCATCCTTCCTTCATTCCTTCTTCGTATTCTCTTTAATTATTTTATTTGTTTCCTTCTACCTTTTCTTTTCTCCCCCTTCCTCCCCTTTATAATTTTCACTTTTCTTATTCTATTTGTTTTCTTCTTTCATTTCATTCCTTCTTTCATTCAATCATTTTCTTTACTTTTCCTTTTTTCTGTTTTCTTCTTTCATTTCATTTCTTCTTTCATTCAATCATTTCTTTCATCCCCCTTTTCTGTTTCCTTCCTTCATTCCTTCTTTCCTTCATTTAATTATTTTTCCTTCCTTTATTACTATTTCCTTCATCCGTTGCTTCCTTCCTCCTTTCATTATTTTATCTTTCATTATTTCTTTTTTCTTTTAACTATAACTTCATCCCTTGCCCCTCTTCCTTCCTTTAATAATTCATTTTCCTTCCTTCATTTCTCTTTCATTCTTCATTTCCTTCCCCTCTTTTATCATGCTCTTTTTCATTCTTTTATTTCTATTTCTTTCTTTCTTTCCTTTCTTTTGTTTCCATTTCAATTTCCTTTTAACTTTACTTCTCCTTCCGCTTCCTTCCTTTATATTTTATTTCCTTCCTCGTCTCTTTTCATTCTTAATTTTCTTCCCCCCTTCACATGTTGTTTTCATTCTTCTTTTTCTCTTGTTTCTTCTTTCTTTCTTTGTTCTTTTCTTTTCTTTCTTTTTTTCTTCCCTTCTTTCAATTCTCTTTCTTCTTACATCCCTTCCTCCCTTTGTTCATTTTTTTTCATTCTTTATTTGTTTTCTTTCTTCTTTCTCCGATTACTTCTTCTCGTTTCCGTTCTTAATTCTGCTTCCTTTCTAATGATTTTTTTCCTTCCTCCTTTCCTCTGTTTGTCTTTCATTTTTTATTTCGTTTCTTCTTTATTTTTTTATCTTTCTTTTTAATCTCTATTTCCTTCCGCTTCCTTCCGTTAATAATTTATGTCCCTTCATTCATTTCTCTTTCCTTCTTCATTTTCTTCCACCCGTCCCCTTTCACATACTCTCTTGTTTGTTTGTTTGTTTGTTTGTTTCTTTCTTTCTTTTATTACTTCCATCCCACCATCTTCTTCCTTCGCTCCTTCTTTAATAATTTTCTTTCTTCCTTCGTTTCTCTTTCATTATTCATTTCCCTACTCCCTTCCCCCCTTTTATCATGTGCTCTTTCATTCTTTAATTTCTGTTTCTTTTTTATTTAATCCTTCTTTTTTCATTTCTATTTCCTTTTAACTTTGCCTTCACTCCTTTCCTTCCTTTAAAAATTCTTTCTTTCTTCCTTCATGTTCTCTTTCATTTTTCATTTCCTTCCTCTCTTTCACTTATGTCTTTCATATCTTTTATCTCTCTTTCTTTCTTTCTTTTTCACTTTCTCATACTTCCTTCTCGCCCTCTCCTTTCTTCCCTTTCCGCTTCCTTCCTATGAATAATTTTATTTCTTCCTTCATTTCTCTTTATTTTTCATCCCCCTCTTTCATCATACCCTCTTCAATTCTTTATCTCTGTTTTTTATTTCTTTCCTTCACTCCTTCTGACTCTTCTTCTTTCTCCTCCGCTCCCTTTTATAATTTTCTTTCCTTCCTTATTTCTCTTTCATTTTTCATTTTCGCTCCTCCTTCCTTCTTTTATATGTCTCTTCAATCTTTTTATTTTCTATTTCTTTTTTCTTCACATTCTTTCCTCCCGCTTTCTTATCATTTTTTCCGCCTAATTCTTTCTTATTCCATTTCGAGCAACGAATAACAAATAGATAGCAAATAGGATCGCCCCTCCCCTCCCTCCGCCACTCAGCTCCCCCATCTCCCAAGCCCATCCGCCCCGACAAGCCAAGCCGAGAAGAGCAATTCAGTCGTGAGGCCTACAAATCGTATCTTTGCAGTAATTGATCGTTCGGCGGGCTTCATTCGTCTTCCAGCGTCGAGAAATCCTTCTCCTGGTCTGGGCGAGCACTGAGGTTTGGTGGGCGGGCGAATAGAGTGTCGTTATTCTGACTTGGGCGGTAATCTTGGATTTTAACAACAATCACATAAATACATTTGTGATTCCGAGCCATCACCATACCAACCTCAACAGCTCGTTGTCCGCAGCTCTAATTACTTGATCAAGGTTGGCAAATTAACCTAAGTGAGATATTGATAACCAGTTTATATCCTATATACCATTCCTATCAATTGGCTTGCCATGTCAATCCCTAGCACTATACGATTGTCCAACGTTATTGCCTTTACAAGCCCAACCCTTTTTACCATAATATGTGCTAGAAAGCGGTGGCCGAGTGTCCTGGGAATGGCGTTAGACTGCTATCTGATGGTGAGGTTCAGTTCTGGAGGTTCGGGGAATGGTGGAGCACCCCTTCATCTTTACTCATTGTATTCTAAAGCAATAGCGACAGGTCATTAAGCCTCAGTAAAAATATTAAATCATGCATCATCATCATCATCACAGTCGCTAGCAGCATGGATATCATGACAAATTCCGCCGCCATCTGTCACTCATGTGCTCTCCGGAGGTCCTATGCGCAGCATCTTGTATCCGCGCAGAAGCTGGTCGATGTAGGAATTTTGTGGGCAGATGAATAGAGTAGTGATATGCGTACTAGGCAGTTTATCTTGGATTTGTGATACCACATTTGTGATTCGAGCCATAGCATAACAGCCTCATCAGCTCGTGTCCTGCTCAGCTATTATTCTGAGCCTAGTCTGCAAATTTAAGGCTAAGAAGATATTAATACGTTTAGAGCGTCGCGCTAGGTCCACAAGGTTCGGGTGCAATACAGGTCACTGCCAATTAAAACGTTGACCATACAACAAATGGTATATGCATAAACCAGAATCTGTTCTTGATAATGACGCACAAAATTCTTCTGGGATTCGAGAAATAAGACGGATCACCTATCCCAGCAAGGAGACCAGACCTAGTGTTGATTAACAAGTAAGGAGCTGATGGTGGGTGTGGCGGTCTAACCTCAGACACAAAGCATCTCCTTGGTTTTGCACTAGTGAAAGGGGGATTGAATCACTCTCTGACTGGCGGAACCGACTTTAGGGCCACCCTGAACTATCGGCTTTAACTCTATAATAACCACCATCGTCATGCATAATCGGGGCTGGTCACGCGTTCAAAGACCACTAGCACCGTATATGATTGTCCCAACTCTATGCCATTATGGCAGGAACATCCGCAGCACTTAAAAAGCGGGGCTGAGGGTCTTTGTCCTGGGTATGGACATATCTTGGATTTTTAACAATTCACATTAATACCCCATTTGTGATGCCATAGCATCACCAGCCTCATCAGCTCTAAGTCCCATACCTGCTGCTCTAATTACTGTAGAAGCCTAGAACTCCTGCAAATTTAAGCCTAAGTGCAAAGATATTTAATATCCAGTTTATACAGTGCCTCTCTATCCATTTGCGCTGTCACTCAGGCCCAGCAACCTATAAGATTATCCCAATGGTGTCAGCTTTTGATGCATAGGGAACGGATCACTTTATGATGTATCGATCCCTGCTTCTTCTCAGCAGTGTCCAGCGTGTATTGTTCGTGCTTAACTCGGATGGTTTTGTGAATGGGACAAGTGACCGGCAGCAGTTTTCTCGGTGGGGCTGCTGTTTCCCCACGACTTTTTAAGATTGCGACACAATATTCTTGTGCAGCTTCCCACCAGTTACATCCAGTTCCACCGCATGGCATCCAAAAAAAGAATGGCTCGAAAATTTAGAAAGGATCGAACAAAAGAACGCATCCGACAAGAATTGTCTGCGTAGAGTTTACACAACTTGTTTAAAAGAAAATGCTTGCCAAATATACACTATTTTAATATACTGGATTTATATCACAACTGGATAATCTGTTGTAGCAGACCAATGCCTCCTTGATGCGTACATTACATCATCTTTTCTATGTGGATAGATATGGCTCCCCAGGTACATGAATTGGTTCACGAGTTTAGCGAGTTTACCATCATAGTGCGGAAGGCATGCAGGGTTTAATTCATGTATATCAGAAACTCATGATTAATATTAACAGCAGCACAAAAGACGTAAACATTGTCACGTGCTAAAATTACTTTCAGTTTCAAAAACATTACAAATATCCGCTTCACATAAACTTCAAACCGAAAGCGTCTTTTAAAAGGTATCCAAAAAAAGATTGCCTATTTTCGAACACATCCTAAACTATTTTGTATCACACCACTTTATTTCAAAAAGATCAAAAATTCCACCCAGAAGAGAAGAATCATTCAATTTTATTTTTTATATTAAAAATTAATACATAAATAAGGATATCTAATGCTACACAAAGACAAATTCTTGGTCGATCGGAAACACGTATGTGGCAAATACCAAATAATTTTATACATACAAAGATTTGAACAACTTGTTTCTCATTTCTATTTATCTTTCAATATATATATATATATATAGTATATATAATTATATATATATATACGCACATTTATAATACATCATACTATCACATATAATATCTCAGTAATATATAGTATATCAACACACTTCATATATAGATATGTCAGCAGAAAGTAATTACTGAAATTAGTTTTCAAAATGTTAAATTTCCATTCGTGTCAGATTAATTTCATTTATTTTACACATGTTTGTCTCAATGAAAAAAACAAAATATACGGATTTTACACAAACATCCGAAGATTATCTACACGAACACATAAGACAAAAAAAAAAAAAAAAATTTTTTTGAAAATTGTGTAACAACTTCTTATCAATTACTGTGGAGATTGTAAAAGCAACTAATGCTGGATCATATTTTGACATTTTGATAATCCTCATTACACTTTTTTATTATATTATACACCAAACTCTTTTTGAGTTATCATTTTGGAAATTAAAATGCTTCTGATTTTAAAGTAATAAATTAATTTTTTTTGAAACACGATATGATTCGCGCATTTGAAAAAATTCAAGCTAGTTTCCAAAGTGTGTTGTTGTAACCCGTGCCCTGCTATCTTTCTTCAAACGGTTTTAGTCCGTCTCTTTTGATCCATATAATTTTTTTAGCGTCGTTGAAGATGACCCGTTACTCATACAGGCGTCGAAACAGTTTTCTGTCAGGCAGATAAATATTACTTAATTGTTTTTATCCAAAATATAAATTCATTGTCGTCGGATAATTCCATTTATTTACACACTCAATATAATATATTATATGTTGTTGATTTGTTGGCACCCTTAGCCCGTCAATAAAGACGATGAACGTAGAGCCGACTTTTTTTTTTTATCTACAACTGTGCGATGTTGGCAGAGACAAACCAAGTTTTTTGAATGTCAATCTACTGCGTGCAGTGATTGGTACTAGGACCAATAATCGGAGTGTGTTGACATGACATGGACTGATCAGTCACCGGTCCTAATTCCTGACCATTGACAACCCTTTTTCTTCATACGAGCAAATGCATTTCCATAAGAAAAAAAAAAGGGGTTCTCCCTATCTTATTAAAACATAAAGCCCAATTATTTCAGTAACACTGTGCATGTAATTCCTAGATCCACTGGACAAATGACTTTTGCTTCTCAATTTTCAATGCCATTTTCTGTGTAAATTTTACTATACTTACATAGTAGTATCCCTATTTGTCATAATCCACCTTGAGTAAATTCTACTGACCACTGGACAATAACCTTTCATCCTAATTTTGCCAATACATTTCTATAGTAAAGTGTATTATATCTATTACACCACTAGTAGTCTATTTTGTCAATAAATACTGCAGTAATTTCATGACACGACAATCCCTGTTCTTACTTCATTTTGCAATAAGCATTTCTCTATAGTAAAGGGTTTTTTAATCTTATCATGCCATATAATAGCACCGATTCGTTCAGTAATATTTTGCATTAATTCCTTGACGCACCGACAAATCCCTTTCTTATCTGACATTTGGCAGATACATTGTCATATAGGTAATTATTGTCTTATCAACATGCTATACATGAGCCACTTTCGTCAGTATATTTGCATTAATTCCTTGACGCACCGGACAATCCCTTTCGATTTACTCATCTTGCGAATACATTTCTTATAGTAAAATTTTGTATCTATCATGCATATTAATAAGCCCTATTCGTTCAGTAATGATTTGCATTAGGATTCCTGACCACTTTGACAAATACCCTTCTGTTCCCTAATTTGCACATGCATTTCTATAGTGCTTAGACTGGTTCTTTCTTACTATAGTAGGCACGGTTACCAAAAAGGAATATTTAACTGTAGTGAAGGTAGCAGAACCATTTAGTTAATGACGGTCAAAAAGTAGCCCAATTAGCGTGGGTAGTTGTTACACCTCTCTGAGAGGTTGCAGTCGTTATCTACTTGCTCCCAGAAGGACTTTAGTAATTTGAGNTCCTTAAACAAGAAGAAAAAAAAAAAGAAGTCAAAGAAAAGAAGCAAAGAAGCAAAGAAAATAAAAAGACAGCAAAGGCAGCAAAAGCAGCCAAAGTTAAGCGAATGCGCAAGAAAATGCAACAGTGAAATAAAACGTAAATAAGATGATATAAAAATTTATGAATAATTATATAAAATGGAAAGACTTGAAGAAGACCAGTGGAAATATTCCTATGACAATGAATAATCAAAATGTGGCGTTATTAAAGAGGAGGGAAGAGGAAGAGAAGGAAGAGAGGAGGAGAGGAGTGTGTGTGTATGTTGGGGTAAAAGAGAGATAGAGAGGAGTGAAAGAGAGTGAGAGAGAGAGGCTGACAAGACTGACTAAGAGAGAGAGAGAGAGAGAGAGAGAGAGAGAGGACGAGAAGAGAGAGAGAGAGAGAGAGACTGTTTGGTGAGGGTAGAGCGAGCGTGTGTATATGCCTGTGTGTGTGTTGTGTGTGGTGTGTGTGTGGAGAGAGAGAGAGAGAGAGAGAGAAGAAGAGAGAGAGAGAGAGAGTGTATCTCTGTCTTTTTTTCTCTCTTCTCTCTCTCTCCTTTCTCCTATCTCTCTTTCTCACACACATATGTACAATGTGTATGGAGATAGATAGATAGAGAGAGAGAGAGGGGCGGGAGAGAGAGAGAGAGAGAGAGAGTGTGTGTGTTATTCTGTATGTGTGTGTGCGTATACGTGCGTGCGTGCGTGTGTGTGTGTGTGTGTCAGAGAGAGAGAGAGAGAGAATGTGTATGAAAGAGAGAGAGAGAGAGAGAGAGAGAGAGAGAGAGAGAGAGAGAGAGAGAGAGAGAGAGTCTGTGTTTTGTGTGAGAGAGAAAGTGTGTGCATGAGAGACGGAGAGAGAGAGAGAGAGAGAGAGAGAGAGAGAGAGAGAGAGAGAGAGTAAAAGATATAATCACGATCAAAAGGAACAAATAAAACAAATAAAAACAAAAAAATAAAAAAGATAAAAAAATCTATCACGAATAAACGAAAGACAACCGCTAAAGGAAAAATAAATTTAAGGAAAGAACAAAAAAAAAAAACAAAAAAAAAAACCCAAAATGAAAAAAAAAAAAAAAAGAACAGAAAAAAAAAAAAAAATTGATGAGAATGAAAGAAAGAAATACTGAAAAATAAAAACGAATAAGAATAAAAAAAAATCCCAAACAAACAAACAAACAAAAAACTAGAAAGTTGAAGTGAAATTACTTTTTTTTTTTTTTTTTTTCTTTTACGAGTTGGAAATATTGCACAGTTATTTGTGCATCGTAGTTTTTTTATTTGTTCATTTATTTTATTTTTTGGTTTTTTGGTTTTTAGTTTTTGGGTTTTGGTTTTTGCTTTCTTTTATTCTGAGAATGTCATGATGATAGAAAATATCACAAGCCCCTCCCCATCCCAGTCGCCCGTCCTCAACCATCCGACTCCAACTAGGCCCACCCATTCTTCCTTATTTATAACATGAGCAACAGTGAAAGAAGCGCGTTTGGGTGTAGAGGTGCGTCAGGGATTAAACCGCCTTTATTCATCGTTGCAAATGAACAAATGTGTGTATACGTGTTGCGTCAAAGTATACAACTATCTCACTCACAGATAATGATAGAGATATCTGTGAAGCGTATATGTTTACTAAGCTTGAAGCCGAATAAAGAAGATAGATTGTGTTAAGCAATCTTCGAACATTGAAAAGCAACAGTCGTTATTTCTGGCGAGGACTGCACCAGTGGTTTGAAAGTTACAACTAAGTGACAGATAATGATAGAGATATCTATGAAGCGTATATGTTTACTAAGCTTAAAGCCGAATAATCTAAAATACTTTTTAATTAGAAATTTATGAATATTTTTCAACACGATGATTTAAAATAAGACAAAGGACGTTTTTATACTAAAATAGTTTTTACTTAACCAGAAGACAAATGCAATTATGTTTATTTAAATAAAAATAAATTTTACAAAATATTTTTATGCTTATTTAAATAAAAGAGTGTCGTTCAGTATCACACAATTTGTAAAATTTGTTTTTGTCAGATACAATATACTTGCAAAAATCGTCTGTTTGTTTATTAACAAATATTTGAAAGTGAAACTTACCGGTGATGAGATAAAATGAACCTTTAATTAAGTTGATGATTTGGGGTGCTTATTGGTTACTTGGTTCGAAATGAATGTTTAAATAAAGAGGGTAGGGGATATATATTAAGATATTGATACTTGATCACTTGTAACATATTTTGTCTACCCCCCCCCTCAAATGATGAATAATGACAACCAATTTTCTTAATGCAGATTAAAAACTCGTTCAATAATCCAATCACACTAAATCTTTAATTTTTGATTTTTCTCTTCTTCGTTTGTCTTTTGTAAAGCCGAATAATCTATGAAGTGGAGCTTCGTCTCGTACAGAGCCGAATAAAAAAGGAAGATTGTGTTGCGCCAGTCTTGCAATATTCGAACATTGAAAAGTAACAGTTCCTGGTGAGGACAGACCCAGTTGTTCGAGTCACCGATCATAATAGAAAGAAACCGTCTTCCCGTCTTTGTAATATGATAATCAACTGTCAAGATTTTGTTATTGACAGACCCAGCGGTTTGAAAGACACCACTGAGTCATATATAATGATAGAGATATCTATGAAGTGTAGCTTCGTCTTGTACAGAGCCGAATAAAGAAGAAGGAAGATTGTGTTGAGATATTCTTGCAATCTTCGAACATTGAAAAGTAACAGTTCCTGGTGAGGACAAACCCAATTGTTTGAAATATACAACTAAGTCACAGATAATGATAAGAGATATCTATGAAGTGTAGATATTTACTAATCTTAATTTTTGTTTAGAAAGAAACCGTCTTTCTGTCTTTGTAATATGATAATCAACTGTCAAGATTTTGCTATTGACAGACCCAGCGGTTTGAAAGACACCACTGAGTCATATATAATGATAGAGATATCTATGAAGTGTAGCTTTGTCTGGTATAGAGCCGAATAAAGAAGGAAGATTGTGTTGCGCTTGTCTTCCAATCTTCGTTCCTTGAAAAGCAACAGTTGATATCCTGGTGAGGACTGCACCAGTGGTTTGAGTCACAGATCATAATAGAGATATCTATGAAGTGTAGGTATTTACTCATCTTAATTTTTGTTTAGAAAGAAACCGTCTTCCTCTCTTTGTAATATTTGTATTGCGCCATTCTTGCAATCTTCAAACATTGAAAAGTAACAGTTCCTGGTGAGGACAGACCCAGTTGTTTGAGTCACCAGATCATAATAGAATGACACCGTCTTCCTGTCTTTGTAATATGAAAATCAACTGTCAAGATTTTGTTATTGACAGACCCAGCGGTTTGAAAGACAACACAGAGTCACATATAATGATAGAGATATCTATGAAGTGTAGCTTCGTCTCGTACAGAGCCGAATAAAAAAGGAAGATTGTTTTGCGCCAGTCTTGCAATATTCGAACATTGAAAAGTAACAGTTCCTGGTGGGGACAGACCCAGTTGTTTGAGTCACCGATCATAATAGAAGGAAACCGTCTTTCTGTCTTTGTAATATGAAAATCAACTGTCAAGATTTTGTTATTGACAGACCCAGCGGTTTGAAAGACACCACAGAGTCACATATAATGATAGAGATATCTATGAAGTGTAGCTTTGGTACAGAGCCGAATAAAGAAGAAAGAAGATTGTGTTGCGCTAGTCTTGGATTCTTCGAACATTGAAAAGCAACAGTCGATATTCTGTTGAGGACAGGCCCATCGCTTTAAAAGACACCACAGACTCACATATAATGATAGAGATATCTATGAAGTGTAGCTTTGGTACAGAGCCGAATAAAGAAGAAAGAAGATTGTGTTGAGCTAGTCTTGCAATCTTCGAACATTGAAAAGCAACAGTTGATATTCTGTTGAGGACAGACCCAGCGGTTTGAAAGACACCTCAGAGTCACATATAATGATAGAGATATCTATGAAGTGTAGCTTCGTCTCGTACAGAGCCGAATAAAGAAGAAGGGAGATTGTGTTGCGCTAGTCTTGCAATCTTCGAACATTGAAAAGTAACAGTTCCTGGTGAGGACAAACCCAGTTGTTTGAAATATACAACTAAGTCACAGATAATGATAGAGATATCTATGAAGTGTAGATATTTACTAATCTTAATTTTTGTTTAGAAAGAAACCGTCTTCCTGTCTTTTTAATATGAAAATCAACAGTCAAGATTTTGTTATTGACAGACCCAATGGTTTGAAAGACACCACTGAGTCATATATAATGATAGAGATATCTATGAAGTGTATCTTCGTCGCGTACAGAGCCGAATAAAGAAGAAGAAAGATTGTGTTGCGCTAGTCTTCCAATCTTCGTTCCTTGAAAAGCAATAGTTGATATCCTGATGAGTACTGCACCAGTGGTTTGAGTCACAGATAATGATAGAGATATCTATGAAGTGTAGGTATTTACTAATCTTAATTAACAGACTCAGTGGTTCGAAAGACATCACTGAGTCTCATATAATGATAGATATCTATCTTCATCATCATAATCATCATCATCATCATCATCATGTCGCGCTATTAGCACGGATATCCATGACAATCTCTCGCTAACCCTCTCTATCATTCATTGTCCCAGAGAGGTTCTCTGCGCAGCATCCTGCATCCTCGCACAGTTGGTCATGTAGGTCCTTGGTGGGTGGCCCATATTGGCATGTCCATGTGTTGGCTTCCATAGCAGAACGTCGCTTATGAGCTCGTCCTTGCTCCTCCAGCAGTGTCCAGCATGCCTTGTCCGTCTCACTTTGATGCTATGTGAGATGGGGGGGGGGGGCAGGTGTCCATACAGCTGTTTCCTTGTGGGGTGCTGCTTCCACGACCTGTTCAGGACCGCGTGCAGCATTCTTGTGCAACTCCCATCCAGCTTGTTCTCGCGGCACCTCGTTAAGGTCCAAGTAGTGCAGCCATACAGTAGCACTGACACAACCACAGCCTGGAAGAATTGCTGCTTTAAATTGTCAGTGAGATCAGATTTCTATACCGGCACAGGCCGAGTCACTACTGCATAGCCTGGAGAAGGCAGCAAATAGTATCGGCCTCTATGTGAACTCCGATAAAACTGAGTTCATGTGCTACAAAAAGAAAGGAGACATCTCCACACTCAACGGTAAGCCTCTGAAGCCAGTAGAACAATTCACTTACCTGGGTAGTAATATCTCATCCACAGAACGCGATATTAATACACGAATAGGAAAGGCATGGGTGGCCACAAACAGATTACACAGAAATTGAGGCAAGCACAAAAATAGCTGTTTTAACCTAATTTGGGCGTGCTGAATTCAGATTTGAAATTCGTTTTTACTCATCACCTCTATTTTTTTTTAGATACGCATACTGCACATTTTGTACGCATACTGTACATAAAGGCGTATATGCATTCAGGGTTAATTTCTAATATTGTGTGACTTATGTCTTCTTTTTTTAGTTATTATGCAGGAAAATGAGAGCATGGGAAGCATTTAAGTCAGTCTGTAGTGGCTTCCTTGGCAACACACGCGTACCAAATTACCAAGCCTGTATTGAGAAGTTGCTAAAGACTTATGAGGATATGGGATGCCGAATGTCATTCAAAATTTATTTTCTCCATTCCCACCTCAACTTCTTCCCTCGAAACCTTGGAGCAGTGAGTGATGAGCACGGAGAAAGATTCCGCCAAGACATTACGAAGATGGAGAGCAACTACCAAGGCAAGTGGAACCCCGGCATGATGGGAGACTTCTGCTGGATGCTCTTGCGTGACATCTCGGAGGCAAAATACAGTAGATCATCTAAAAAACACACTTCTAACTGTCTGCGGTGCTATGAATTGTGTACATTGTGTCATCCAAGTATATTTATTCCGTCAATGTTCTTTATCTATCCTGTTTTATCTGTAATAAGCTGCTGCAACTGTTGAAGTAAGCACGTATATACTCTGTATATACTAAAAAGAGACTATTTAAAAGACAGAAAACTAGAGGCGATAAGCAAAACTGTTTATAAATTTGAATTCAGCACACCCAAATTAGCAAGAAATACCTATTCACATTCTTGCCTTAGACAAAAATATTTTTTTGTAAACCTGTGTTATCAGTCATATGGAGATATCTATGAAGTGGTCAAATGTGCGCGTTTGATTAACTGTATTCGCGTGTCACTTGTTTGTTTACGTGTTTGCGTCTGTTATGTATAAGATCGGATGATTGACCATATTTATATCATGCGTATCATTTTCAAAACATTTTTCGTTGCCTGATGATTGCTCTGCTTAAAAAATTAAGCATACGAGTGGTGCAGCCATACAGTAGCACAGACATTGTTACAGCTTGAAAGAATTTTCTCCAAGCACCTCTTTAAGTGGTGCAGCCATACAGTAGCACAGACATTGTTACAGCAATGACAGCAAACTTGTTGGCATGTAATTAAATATGTAATTAAAATATTTATTTATTTATCTATTAACTCTCTATCACAGATATTGAGCACTCTTCTAGTAACACTGTACGCTGGATTCAAGTATAATAGTGCCAACCATACACATTGATATATATATATATATATATATATATATATATATATATATATATTGACACACCAATATAGGTCAAACAGCAAAAACCTACATCAGTCAGCTCTATATGGATTTTTGATGCTGTGAGTAGGATCTGCTAGGGGAGAAGATCAATAAGCACGGTTAAAGAGAGAGAGAGAGAGAGAGAGGGTCATGGGCATCCATGCTGTCAGTGTGACAGTGTGATCATAATGATGATGATGATGATGATATCTATATTTACATTCTTGTGTATGTTTTCAGATGTTTCCATAGTAACAAGATTTTGTTTATGGCAAAGATATTTGCTCAAGGGGAAATAATCAAATATTTCCCATGGAAAATTTAATAATTTTTCTTTTCATCCTTTCTAAAATACACATTGCTGCAAGGAAACAAATCTTGTTATATAATTGATAAGGTAGCCTATTAATTATGCACAATAAGTATTGCGTAAAAAATATACAGTTTAGTGGGGAAACACAGGAAAGATGATTGACACTTTTAACCCTGTGTTGACCTACTCCTCTGGTTTGCCAGTGTGTATATGGGAAGTTAGTTTTTAAAATTATATTATTTATTATTATTACTTGCAGCCCATCGTATCCAATGATGACACCACGTGAATCCTTTTCCTCCAATTTATTCAGTGTCTGGTTGCGTCTTGACAACTGTCTATGGGGATGTTAAAGTCCTTCAGGTTTCTTTTGTTGTTGTCTTTGTACCTGAGTTTTGGACTTCCGATTCCACGTAATCCCTCTCTCAGTTGAGAGTACAGAATCTGCTTTGGCAGTCTGTCACCCCAAGTCTGTTTAAGTGGCCAACCAATCTCAGGTTGCGTTGGACAAATATTTCGTGCATGCTAGGGAGTACTACCACTCCGAGTCAGAGTAGAACTGGGAGTAATAGCAATAAAGAGATACTACACCAGAAAACTTAAATCTAAGTCAAGATATTAATACCTATGTAGCGATTGTCTATCATTGTTTGGAGCGATGTGGGGTTCAGAAGAGTTATCTTTCCTTGCTGCAGGTTTTCGCCTGTAGAGGGCTAGACTATTTAAATGGGAGCCTGTGAAAATTCTAACTCTCTTCCTCTGGGACCGGCAAACACTTCCCATGGTTTAGACGCCTGTGCTTCTTACCCTTAAGTTGGGGTCTTTGCCCCCCAATCAGCTATCAGTAAGTGACATTCCTACAAATACTCTGTATCACATCTTTAGGACGTAAGTCCTACATTCTTCATATATATGTTTATGTATCTGTTGTCTATGTATTGCTATACCTTTTGTGATGAGTATATGTATTCCTGACCTGAATGTATTTCTATGTATTCACGTATTAAAGTCTATGTTATTATCTTATAATATCTTTGTCGGAGTATTTCATACTTTGTCGGAGTATTTCATGTACACACATGTACCCACGTTGGAAGGTTACTCTGAGTCTTCCAACTTAATATAATAACTTTATATCTTATCTTAGTTTATATAGTAAAGTTATTTGAAACTTTCTTACTTTCTTTTAATCTTTAATTTTTTAGCCCTTTCACCCTTCTTCTTTTAAATGCATTTATCAGTTAACCATCAAGTCTAAAACAGGGGGGTATTCGAAACAATTGGAGACCCCTGTGCGATGAACTAATAAAATTTATTATTTCAAAATCATTTTAATTAATTGAAAATTTCATTATAGTCATTTTCTAACTATAAAAGCCACAAATCTGCAATTGTTATATATTGATGGAGATACTGTTGGTTTTTAGACGGTTAGTGCAAAAACAGATTTGGATTCAAGTGTTGTTAAATTCAAATCTGAACCGTCAGACGATTTACATGCGAAATAACCTCAGCTTAATCTTTGATTTCTGGTTATGAAGCAGACGATGGGGACAGAAGACCTTTAGAGTTAGACATCTACTAGGCTGTAGAACAATCATACTAAGTTCCAATTACCGTCGAATTGGTAAGACAATGCAACAAGGAGCCGTTACTCACTACGGATCTAATCATGCTGCGATCCTACTGCAGAATTCAGAGTATTTGTGAAGCCTCATAACACCATAGAAACCAAGCAGCCAATCCGGAGAAGAACCAACAACAACAGTGAGCACCTTTTTGATTTAAAGGGGCAGGGCTGGGTTTATTGCCGAGTGCCTGAGGTGCCTCAATAGAGGAATATCGAAAGGATCGATGCAATATTTTCACTTGCCTCGCATAAGCTTCGGGTTGTGCGTAGTCCCCCTCGTTAATGGTCCTTGTGTCCAACTGGCATGGTGTTGGGGGCCGTAAATAACTAAATAACTATACACTGCTGTAGACAGCCATTTTCTAAAACTGTTAATCATCCCTTGTCTGATGTGTTCCTTCAACCTGTTATATATTGATGGAGGTACTGTCTGCTTTTAGACGGTTATTGTAGAAACAGATTTGGGTTCAGGTGTTGTTGAACTCAAATCTGAACCGTTAGATGATTGACGCGAAATAACTTTAGCGTAACCTTCGATTTCCGGTTCCAGAACTGTGGGAAAGGTTTTTTGGTTGAGAATTAGTCAGACTCTTTATGTAATAAGCTCTCTGAAGAGACTAGGCTCATATATTCTGGTCCAAATAAAACTATGCGACATATATATTGTTTGAGGGGCCGTCGGTTTTTAGACGGTTAGTGTAGAAACAGATTTGGGTTCAGGGGTTGTTGAATTAAAATCTGAACCGTTAGATGATTGACACGAGTTAACCATAACTTACCTTCGATTTCCAGTGATCTGGCAAATGGTAAGAAAAATCTTTTCAGCCAGTCAGTCAGCCGCAAGCCCTCATGATGTAAGGATGGACTTGGCTTTTGCATGCGGTAGAGAAAATCCTAAGATTTAAGGTCCGAATAAAATGTGATCATGAAAAATCTATACGCCTTTGTCTCTAAGAACTCTGACAAATGTGGCATATCTATTAATAATGGAGATTCGCTTCCGGTTTTTGTCTGTAACAAAAACTACGTCACTGCTTACGTCACTATACCCGAAATCGTCATAACAGAATAAATACACTCAAAATTTGAGCATGCAACATTAGACAGTCCTCATTGTTTTTTAAAACAAGTTTTAATAGATACATCCCCAGTATCATATATTTATATATAGTTTGTTTTATTTTAATAGATATTCAAAGTTAAAAGAACTTAGTTTCGATTTCAAATTGCTTTATTTTTTTTACTCCTTTAATAAATTTGATGATTTCATGATTTATGGTTCAAACTCTCCGACATTTAATTTTTAACTTCCACCTCCTCAAGCAATATCTTTCAAAAATTTTTAGGAGGGTGTTTTTTTTATTTTGTACTAGTTTAATAACCAGAAAACATTACCAGACCAGTCAACAGAAGACCAGACCGATAGAAGAAATACAGAAAGTAAAATACCGGTCCAGCTACTCAAAGAAACTGAGATAATCCTAAGATTGAGTTGAGCCAGTTTTGCAATTTTCCAACATTGAAAAGCAACAGTCGATATTCTGGTGAGGACTGCACCAGTGGTTTGTAAGATACAACTGAGTCACAGATAATGATAGAGATATCTATGAAGTGTAGCTTCGCCTGGTAGATAGTCGAATAAAGAAGAAGGAAGATTGTGTTCAGCCAGACTTCCAAATTTCGTGCATTGAAAAGCAACTGTTGATATGGAAGTACCGTCGGTTTTTAGACGGTTAGTGTAAAAATAGATTTGGGTTCAGGGGTTGTTGAATTCAAATCTGAACGTTAGATGATTGACGTGAGATAACCATAATTTAACCTTCGATTTCCAGTTACGTAGCAAACGGTAAGAAAAGTCTTTTCAGTAAGCAAGTCAGCCGCAAGCCCTCATGACATAAGGATGGACTTGGCTTTTTTTTGACACCCCAACCAACCGAATCAATACAAGGTCGTTTTGCACAGGGTTTTTAATGGATGCATCCAACTCACGATTCAGTAAGAATGGATCTGCGAGACTAATTTTTTGTCTCCCACTTCTACCGAGGCGACGCCAGGTAGCCGGTTCTAGTCAAAAATAAAACTCATCTTTTGGAATACTTTTTTTTTCTATTTTCTACATACTGTCGGATCTAACTAATTATTTTACTCCAATATATAATATATATATATATATATATATATATATAATATAATAATAGGATAATCTTTACAGATCATTGCCGTCCCTCACCATCCTATAACTCCACCACCAGAACCCTTCCTTGCATGAGCCCTCAAATGACTCATCAAACCTGCTGCAGATCCACAAAGTTTGATGCAAATATTACATTGAGAGGACTTCCTTCTCGATGAATAAGATGATTCAGATGAATCAGATGATAAAATTTGATGCTTATGCACCACCATATGTCTCTTAAGACCAGAAGCTGATTTACAGACTTTGTTACAGATGGCACAAGACACATTGATTGACCCTGGTGAGATTTCCTATGATTGACATATCCAGCCTTAGAAAGCAAAGTTCGACCACATGTCTGACATTTCCAACCCTCCATGTTCTCTCCAATATGACAGGTGTAATCCTTTCGAAGTTGACGCTTTAGGTTTTCATACACGATGCTTTCACTCTCAAAACAAATACTTACAGATATTTTGCACATGATACTCAATATTGACAGTCCAATATATATATATATATATAATATATATATATATATATATGAATAAGTCTTTGGTACATGCGAATTTATAAAGTATTGCGAGTAGTGAAATCATATGTATTGGCGAGAGATTAGACAAAAATGGAAAAATAAAACGTTGTTTTATTACGAAAAAAAAGTAGGGGGGATATGAAATACGAGGGCCCTTTCGTCCGGCTCTTTTCAGGTATTGTCACCGGTGGCGATTAAAAGTCAGAATGTATATAAATTAAGAGAAATATTCTTGGAACGAATGGAGGGAGAATGGTGAGTCAGAGGGGAATATATATATATATATATATATAT
The DNA here is from genome assembly GCA_023376005.1 of Doryteuthis pealeii. Taxonomy (NCBI): domain Eukaryota; kingdom Metazoa; phylum Mollusca; class Cephalopoda; order Myopsida; family Loliginidae; genus Doryteuthis; species Doryteuthis pealeii. Next base: position 52,784,587 of record CM042176.1, read on the forward strand.
ATATATATATATATAAGAACACTGCTATTGCTGTAAATGACTGGGAGACCTTGTAATAGACCTGGCTGGTGAGCCACCATCTACCTGTCTGTGGAAGAATTTGAGTTCAACCGAATTAAACACCAAAAATTGAAGCGTGCTATTAGAAAGGGTAATTTTCAACCCAGCAACATTCAAAGTGGAGAAATTTCAACATGTAGTTTATGTGGAAGAGTATGTCTCTTCAGGGCTGGCCTGGTGAGTCATCTGAGAAAACACAAGGATACAGTGTCAGATGCTACTGGCACTCAACTATGATGATAAAAAAACAAAAAAAAAAAACAAACAAACAGGAAATGGTCTTACTCGGACACGAGTTGACAGCCATTATATATATATATATATATATATATATATATATATATATATCAATGTGTATGGTTGGCACTATTGCACTAGAAGAGGCAGTAGTGAGCCAATGTACAGTATCATTAAGAGAGTGATCAATATCTTTAATAGATCGTTAATATATAAATAGATAATAAATATATATTTTAGTATATGTTCATTTGAATGGAAACAAGTCTGCTACCATTGGTGTCATGCTATCCAAACTTAATCGTTTAATTTTTCTCTGCCTGAAGATTGCACCGCTAACGTGCAATAGTGCTAACCACACACATTGATATATATATATCTATATATATATAATGAACACACGTGTGATCGGATGCAATTAATCGGTACCTCGATTAATTCAGTGAATTTAACCCTAAAGATCCTTATGGTGAAACTCGAGTAGGTTTCTATTGTATCGATTTTTAAAATAAATTTGCTCTACTTCGTATTGAGCACTTTATATTTGTTATATCGCTGACTTAACCCCTGAATTTTGCACCCCTGAATTTTGCACCTCCAACGATCGTGCCCATTTTCACCGGTAAGCCACCTTTTATGTTTATATATATATATAATCAATAGTAATGGTAAACTGGTTTTTAAGATCTCAACTATTTGACTCATCTGAGGATTGCATAACCATGAAACTTTAAGTTAGGAGTCCAAATCATACATAATACCATTACTATTGATTATAAATCGGGTCTGCTTTATTTGAATTGAGCACCTTTTCATGCCAATACTTTTCTCATTCATTCTCTATTCATTCTATATTGTATATATAATATATATATATATATATATATATAGAGAGAGAGAGAGAGATAGATAGATAGATAAAAGGGTATGAAAAACACAATATGTTGTTAAAATGAAAAAATATTTTATATCTTTTTCATTGCTGATATTGACAATATTTCGATTTATTATAAATCATCATCAGAGCATAATGATAGGTCCGTTTTTGGACGTAAATATTTTTGATCCGGATTCTTTAAGAGAAAAACAGAAAATAATTTGAATTCAAACTGGAAGTATTGTTTTTCCCAAAAAGCGTGTATCCCGTGCATTCGCTTCGTCTCGTTCATTCGCTGCGTCACGCTCTTTCGCTACGTCATTTTCCTTCGGTGTAACAGTTTTCATAAGAACAAAAAATGTTTAAAATTAAAAAAACAGAAAAATTCTCTTTTTTTAAAAAGCACTTTTTGTAGCCGATTCGTAACGGATTTTTTCAGAAAAGAAATGTCTATATTAAAATATTTCAAGAAATGACTTTTTATGTAAAATATGAATAGTGTAAGGGTGTATTGGAATAATGTGAAATATACATATACCGTCGGATTCATTTCCTTACTCTTAACTCATATATATATATATATATATATATATATATATATATATATATTATGGAAAAGATGACTTACCGGTGAATATGGTCACGGTGGTTGATGTGAAGTTCATAAAGGTAAGGCAGTGATATAACAAATAAAAAAAGTGCTCAATACATAGGTAGAGCAAATTTATTTTAATATAGGTCCAAGTGATAACCTACTCGAGTTTCACCATGTTGAGGATCTTCAGGGTTAACCCCACTGTGTAAAACAAGATGTTGGTGGATTGTAGACAATTATATGTATGTGTCTTTTGCTATGAACGGTACATTAATGTACCGTTCATAGCAAAAGACACATACATATAATTGTCTACAATCAACGTTAGCTCAGTCGGTAGAGCGTTCGGCTAGAAACCACAATGTTCCTAGTTCGATACCGGTCCCCGCCAATTCAGCGTTATGAGAAGCACAGGGATCTGTGCGGTAAAGTAAGGAGCTGATGGTAGGTGTGGCGCTCCACCTCAGATGCTAAAAACAATCTCCTTGGTCTAGCGCTATTGAAAAGGGGATAGACTCCCTCGCTGACTGGCTGATGCCGACTTTAGGCCGCCCCGTCGACTTTTACTTACTTACAATCAACCAACATCTTGTTTTACACAGTGGAGTTAACCCTGAAGATCCTCAACATGATAAAACTCGAGTAGGTTATCACTTGGACCTATATCAATATATATATATATATATATATATATATATATACAAATTGGACTGCCAATATTTAGTATAATGTGCAAAATATCAGTAAAGTATTTACGTCGATAGATATCGGGCAATGCCAACGATTGTTGCAAGGTCACAGATGCTAGCTGATGCGGGAAGGGGGGGGGGAGAATGAGAGGAACGAATTTCTGTCGGTGTCTAACATGCCTAGCACCGTTCCAACGTCGAATCGTGCAAACCTGATGAATTGTTTTTGTTCGATAGTGAACGTTCCATGTTTGTGGCCGTAAGCCAAGGTGAACGCTCCTTCGGCAAATATGAATGCGAAGAAGGAGGAACAGGAGGAGGAGGAGGGAGGAAGATGAGGAGGAGAGAGGGGGGAAGAGGAGGGGCGGAAGAGAAGTAGGAGGGAGAGGAGGAAGAGGAGGACAGGGCGGGGGCGGTGGTGTTGGTGGCGGGTGTCGCTTATATGCATCCATCATGGTTTTGTGCTGTGCGCGTTCAGTTCTCACAGGACGTTGACAAAAAAATCGATCGCCAGGGGGCGTTCCAAAACTTACTCCATTTAGCTATCTCTTTATCCTTTCTCATATATATATATGTGTGTGTGTGTGTGTGTGTGTGTCTACTGTCAGTATATATATGTGTGTGTATGTATATGTACTGTCAGTGTATATATATATGTATATATATATATATATATATATATATATGTATTATATATGTATGTACAGTCAGAATATATATATATATATATATATATATATATATACATATGTGTGTGTGTGTGTAATATATTTATATATATATACATACACGCATATATGTACATATATATATATATATATGCACATCCATGCATACGTATGTAAATGTATATGTGTATATATATAAATGTATGTATGCATTCAAGCATTTATATATATGTATATGTATGTGTGTATGTATATATACATATGCATGTATGTAAATATTTATATATGTATGTGTGTATTTATATATGTATCAATGTATGCATGTTTTTATTTTATGTACTCCATTTAGCTATCTCTTTATCCTTTCACACACACACACACACACACAACACACACACACACATATATATATATATATATATATGTACTGTCAGTTTATATATGTGTGTGTATGTATATGTACTGTCAGTGTATATATATATGTGTGTGTATATACATATATATATATGTATGTACATTCAGTATATATATATATATATATATATATATATATATGTATGTGTGTATATATATTTATACATATACATACACACATATATGTACATATATAAATATGCTCATCCATGCATGCGTATGTAAATGTATATGTATATATATATATATATATATATATATATATATATATATAAATGTATGTATGTATCAAAAGGGCTTTACTTTAGTTCCACTTAAACAAAGGGCGTTACCTGTCTATATATATATATATATATATATATATATATATATATATATATTTAAGAAATTGATATAAAGTAACCTACTCGAGTTTCATTATCTGAATCGTCAGGGTTACATCCGCTGAATTAATCGAGTTTTCGATTAATATCAGTTGATACCACGTATGTCTGTTGAAACGGGTCTTATCGTTATAGATGAACGCTTGTTTATGGATTAAAAAAAAAAACTCACCGGATATAATGATAATATATATTATATATATATATATGAACTGTTATATATATATATATATATATATATATATATATATATATATAAATTAACATATTTATTGGATTGACTATCGCATGCATGAGGAACTGGCAAATGACATTGACTGACAATGGTATCATAACTGAATTATATATGCTTCATCACCGATATTGATAAATATAGAATGAATTTGTTTTCAATAGCTTTCGAGATGTGTCCAATGGCTTTAACTTTAATAAACGGCTATAAACGTGGAAATATAAGTATTGATATTTAAGTGGTCGGCTGGATTATCTTGAAGATCACATTATTTGGTATGTGAAGATCAAATGTGGACTCGAAATCAATTTACACACGTGAATGGCTTGCGAGTTGAGCACCCCACCCCAAGATAAATGAATTTTGTTCAATAATGAGCGTTCCATATTTATGTCTGTAACAAAGGATGGAGGCCATTCGAAATATTGGAAAAAATAAAGCGAACCAAGGGAAAAACAACGGTTATATATAAGAACTCTGTTCTTTGTTCTATTTTTGTTCACACTTAAATGAATTTCCTATGCTTCAATATCATCGAAAACGTTCACAAGAACAATATATATATATATATTATATATATATATATATATATATATATATATTATTATATTTTATTTTTATTTATAATTACAAAAGTCGCTCCTACCATTGGTTTCTGAATAACACTTTTTTTTGGTGTTATTCGTCTTCAGAGTCGTTTGACTTTGAAAATAAATTTGGACAATATATATATATATATATATATATACATATATATATATATACACAACTATATATATATATATATATATATATATATATATATATATATATATATGCATGTTGAAAGGACAAATAGATAAAGGAAAGAAAATGTTGAATGGATAAAATTGGTTTGAAGTACAACACGTTTTTGTCAAAAAAACATTTTAAATTCTTAAAAATATAATTATTTTTTTTTTCAGTATACAAGTAAAATGTTTTACCAATGGAAGTTAATTTTTTCAGAATACAAGTTGCGTCAAAAGTACAAAAAATCTCCGTTAATTCATGTAACGCTAACTTAACTTAACATCAATTATATTGACCTCTGTTTACTCATTAATATTAATATATCACCCATATTATCTATCTATCTATCTATCTATCTATCTATCTATTAATAATGGAGATTCGCTTCCGGTTTTTGTCTGTAAGAAAAATTACGTCACTGCTTACGTCACATTAACCAACACATAATCCAACGTCATAACATAGAATAAATATACTCAAAATGTGAGCATGCAACGTTAGACAATCTCATTGTTCAATAAATAGAGATACCCGGCGTTATATTTATATATAGATGTTTTATTCTAATATAATATTCAAAGTTATCGGAACTGTTTCCATTTCAAATTGTCTTTCTTTCTTTCTTTTTTTTTTTACTCATTTAATAAATTTGACGATTTTACATACTTATGGTACACACTCTATGACATTGAATTTTCAGCTCCCAACCCCTCAGGAAATATCTTTAAAAACTTTATTTTCACATCGCCCGGAGGGTGTCTTTTTATTTTGCTAGTATATATAATAGTTTTTGCTTGAAGCATTGTATTTATATTGGTTTGGTGGTTGGTTTTGAAGACTATTACAATGCAAGTATAAATAAAAATGAGGTAACTATGATATTGTTCGTTTACCTTCGATTTATTCTCTTGATATTTCGAGATTAAGATCCCTTCGTCAGAAGATTTTCTGAAAGTTGGTGTGGCTAGAATCTATTCCTTCTGTTGTATGCTTGGTAATATCTTCCCCGATTTTTAGTGTATGTGTGTGTGTTTATGTGTGTATGTATGTCCAACAATGTCTTAGTATCATTCCATATATATATATATATATATATATATATATATATATATATAATGAAAAAAAAGTAATAAGACAAACAGGAATATTTTATATATATATGTTATTTATTCTCAACAAGTTTCGACCTTAGGTCATCGTCAGGAGAAAATCTCTTATTTGAAGAAATTTTTTTAGATTTTTTGAAAGGGAACATTATAGAAGAACTATAAAAATTTGAGTATTTTTGAGGGTTTCACATGCTTTTAAAATCCGGGTAGAAGAGTGTGTTAGTAGTAGCAAGTCCATCTGTTCCGTGAAAAACCTCTTTGAGGTGGGTTATTTTTTGAATGCTCTTATATATGTGAGGGAGGGTTCTTCATACACACACACACACACACACACACATATATATATATATATGGTGTGTGTGTGTGTGTGTGTGAAGAACCCTCCTCACATATATAAGAGCATTCAAAAAAAATATATATACATATATATACAATAAAGGGAATGACTTACCGGTAAAAAATAATATTGAGTTAATCCCAATATTTTGTTGATACAAGTATTAATCGGATAAGTCAGTGTTATAACAAATATAAAGTGCTCAATACGTTAGTAGACCGGATTTCGTATTACAGTGTGTATAGAAATAACCCACCTGAGATTTACCATAAGGATCTTCCGAGTTAAATCCATTGAATTAATGAAGATATTGATTAATTACAATTAACTGCGGAAGTCAATATATTAACTTCCGCACACACAACACACACACACACACACACACACACACACACTTTTCTCCTCATACTATCGGATTGATTTCCTCATTTTACTCATATATATATATATATATATATATATATATATATATATATATATATATATATATATCAGGTAAGGTAAAGGAAAAGTGGACAAAAAATAATGACTCAAACAAGTAGAAATAGGAGAGAAATATTTCGTTCTTCTTACGCGAAAAACTTCATCAGTCTAACTTTATTCAAAACAAAGTACGTACATTTTTTGTCCAGTTTTCCTTTTACCTTAGCTCATACTGTCGGATTTTACTCCAACCCTCCTATCTTCATATATATATATATATATATATATATATATATATATATATTATATAAAGTGTCTGTTTAGCTTTATACATTTTATCCTATTTAGTATTATTTTAAATAAGAAATAAAATAAAATGATAATAATAGAGAAACATAAAATCTAAGGTGTATATAGAAATAGCGGTCTTCTTCAGGGCAAAATATGACACTGTGTCAAATATCAAAACTATCTTGCCCTGCAAAAGACCGCTTTTTGTATACTCTCACACGGTAATGTCTTGTTGTGACGGCTGAATTTGCGAGATACTGACAGTCACTAAGCACAGTTGACTCTGACTACACCAATTTAACTTAGATATATACAAGGTGCGTCAAAGAAGTATTGAGATTTTTTTGTACTTTTTGACACACCTTCAATAAACTTATCCCTTAAACTGATTTCCTATCCACTTAGCAACAAACAACTGCAAACAACATACTGTCAAAATCAATAAAAAATGAATGAAAAAAAAAGACATAAGAATAAATTTAACCATCCCTTACAACCTACCGCTTGGCATAAAATAACCCTGGATGGGTTGACATACCGTTAAAATCAATCAATCAATCTACAAATCAGTCATTTATTAAATTTAAAGGTATTTGCCTCTCATCCCACATATGAGGGCGTGACACAAGGACATTTTTATGTGGGTCCGCCCACAAGCCGAAGCTCACAAAAAATGCGTCGATCCCGTCGGCATTTCCCCTCGAGGGGGCCTCGGGAGCTGGACAATAATCACAGTCCATCCCCTTTAAATCGAAAGGGAAGGTGTTGCCTGGGGGGATAGTCCCCTGGGATCAACGCTGTTAATTTACATTAACACACACAGGCCCCGAAGAGCCCGTGCTATTAATTTAAAAAAAATTAAAGTTTAGTCATACTAACTTAAACAAATTTTGTACATCTCTCGTCCTACATCCATATGCCTCTGTGCAACACAGTACACTTTTCATCTTTCACGAAACATCTGCACGGGGTCCAGAGGCTACGCTAGAGTTATGGTTAGCTTAAGACGATAAACTGTCGGTTATGCCCGTCATCCACAGACACAGTGTTTCGACGTTATATACAAGATAATCTAATGAGTCAGACGAACCTACTATTAGTTTCGCATAAAGCTCTTCAAGGCTAAAATCTGACTATTTTGGCCAAATACTGTACCAATAGATTATTTTTTGTTGGTACGAATATCTTGGTCTTTTCTTTTTTTCAAAATTTTTTTCTCCCTGGTTGATGTTTGGTAGTATATTTTTACAATCAAACTATTTGCTGGGTTTTTTTCTCACCGCAAGGATTTACCAACACGCTTGGTATATATATATATATATATATATATATATATATTATATATATATATATATATAGGGTGTCCCAGAAGTTGCGCACCATGTATGAAAATGCGGGATGAGTGCGGTTGAATTCTTCAGCTACAGAGCGGTATGTAGCCCCATCTCTTCCAAACATAAAAAACAATTTAACTTTCTTGTATTGTTAATTTCTCACCCATATCAATTAAAATCTGACCCCCCAAAAAAAACAAATTATATGGTGCGCGACTTCTGGGACACCCTGTATATATATATATATATATATATATATATATATATATATATATATATATATATGAAAGTACGTAAATAAACATTGTGTTTATTTGATATGGCTTTTAGCCGACAATTTTGGGAGGATATGTGCTTAATTGAAGTCATACCTAATTTTTGAAAATTAATTTGTTAATATTTAACGAATTTAGGCGGGCATATATGTTCAAATGTAAGGCTAAACAGACCGAGAAAATGTCAATCCCTGAATGTACATTTCGACCTATTAGGTCTCATCAGCAAGGTTATAGACATGGGAGACTGCTCCGTGTGTGACTATATACATATATATATATATATATCTGTGTGTATGTGTGTGTGTGTGTGTGTGTGTGCGTAATAAACAAGATGATTTACCGAGGAATAAAATATCAAGTTAATCACAATATTGAGGTTGATACAACCAGATTAGCTCAGCCGGTAGAGCGTTCGGCTAGAAACCACAAGGTTCCTTGTTCGATACCGGTCCTCGCCAACTCAGCGTATGTGTAGCATAGGGATCTGTGCGGTAAGTAAGGAGCTGATGGTAGGTGTGGCGCTCCACCCCAGATGCTAAAAACAATCTCCTTGGTCTAGCGCTATTGAAAAGGGGATAGACTCCCTCGCTGACTGGCTGATACTGACTTTAGGCCCCGTCGACTTTACTTTACTTTTTATATCGAATATAAAGTGCCGAATACATTAGTAGAGCGGATTTAGTATTAACGTGTATATAGAAATAACCTACTCAAGTTTCATCATAAATGATCTTCAGTGTTAATTGCAATGAATTAATCAAGATATTGATTGATTACAGGCAATTGCAGAATTGAATAATGCAATCACACACACACACACACACACATATATATATATATATATATATATATATATATATATATATATAGTCGGGGTGGCTTAAAGTCGATAATAACCAGACAGCGAGGGTGTCTATCCCCTTCTCACTTGCTAGACCAAGGAGATTGTTTTTTTCACGTTTAAGGTGGAGCGCCACATATACCATCAGCTACTCACTACCGCAAAAATCGCTGTGCTACTCATACGCTGAGTTGGCGAGGGCCGGTATCGAACTCTCAACCGACTGAGCTAAACCGGCACTGCAGCAGATACTCTTTCAGGTATTATATATATATATATATATGCTGTTGGCACCTTTCCTTTCACTAAGAGGATGGCGTAGTGTCCAAAAATAAATAAACGAAATAAATAAATAAATAAATTATCTACATCCATGCAAGTGACTCGGCAGGCCAATTCTTGAATGACAGTCTTTGGTGCACTGGATGCACACAAACTGAGATACTTTCTGAGGCTGCTGTCCTTTCTCTCTTTTTCTGGCTCTCTTTGCTGTCGAGGCTACTCTCCTTATAATACTTATAAACTAAGAGGCTGCCTTCTCCTGTATTACTCATACACGCATTCATATCTCTCTCTCTCTCTCTCTCTCTCTCTCTCTCTCTATATATATATATATATATATATATATATATATGAATGCGTGTATGAGTAATACAGGAGAAGGCAGCCTCTTAGTTTATAAGTATTGATCCGGTTTTCTCGCCCCCCCTCTCTTTTTTCATCTCGGCTCATTCGTCTTTATCGATTATTCGCCGAGTAGAAACCAGTATACGGTTTTTTGTCTAATACGCATTCACTTAACCGAATACATAGGTACACGCTAGCACAACCGATGACATGCTCACACACACACACAGACACGCACACGTAAATGCATACACAGACACACACACTGGTGTATAGCGCTTTCGTCTTGGTTAAAGGGGAGAGTGGTGTGTAGAGTGGTGGGAGGGGTTGGTTGTTGTTGTTGTTGTTGTCGGTGGTGGTGGTAGTAGCAATTTTTGGAAAAAGAAGAGTTACAGAGACTGAGTCTTTGTTTATCTCATTTTCTTATTTAACTCTATTCTTTCTGTCTTTCTGTTCGTTGTTTGGTTGGTTGGTTGGATTTTACGGCATGTCAACTCTGGTTGGGTTATTTTATGCCGAAAACGTTTCTTTTATTCATTCTTGATGGGTAGTCAATTTTTCTTGAACTCAATTTTATATTTTTTTCTAGGATGCATATTGTTTTATTTAATCCATAGGTAGGTTGGTTGGTTGGTTGGTTTATTGTTTGATTGGATTTTACGGCATGTCAACTCTGGTTGGGTTATTTTATGCCGAAAACGTTTCTTTTATTCATTCTTGATGGGTACTCAATTTTTCTTGAACTCAAATTAAATTTTTTTGTTGTTGTTAGAATGCATATTGTTTTATTTAACCCATAGGTGGGTTGGTTGGTTTATTGTTTGATTGGATTTTACGGCATGCCAAATCTTGTAGGGTCATTTTATGCCAAAGACCTTTTCGTTTTATTCATTCTTGATGGGTACTCAATTTTTTTTCTGTCTTTCTGTTCGTTGGTTAGTTTGTTGGATTTTACGGCATGTCAACTCTGGTTGGGTCATTTTATGCTGCAGACGTTCTGTATTATTCATTCTTGATGGGTACTCATTTTTTTTCTGTCTTTCTGTTCGTTGGTTAGTTGGTTGGATTTTACGGCATGTCAACTCTGGTTGGGTCATTTTATGCCAAAGACCTTTTCGTTTTATTCATTCTTGATGGTTACTCAATTTTTTTTCTATCTTTCTGTTCGTTAGTTGGTTGGTTGGATTTTACGGCATGTCAACTCTTGTTGGGTCATTTTATGCTGCAGACATTCTGTATTATTCATTCTTGATGGGTACTCATTTTTTAAAATCATAGATGGGTTGATTGGTTAGTGGGTTGAATTTTATGGCATGTCAACCCTTGTTGGGTCATTTTATGTATTATTCATTCTTGATGGATACTCAATTTTATAAACTCAATGTTTTAAACATCTTTTTTTTGTTGTTGCTAGAATGAACTTTGTTTTATTTAACCCATAGATGGGTTGGTTGGCTGGTTCATTCTTGATTGGATTTTACGGCATGTCAACACTCGTTTGGGTCATTTTATGCCGAAGATGTTTTGTATTATTCATTCTTGATGGATACTCAATTTTTTTAAACACATTTGTTTTTGTTAGAACGCATTTTGTTTTATTCAACACATAGATGGGTTGGTTGGTTGGTCGAATTTACGGCATGTCAATCCTTGTTGGCTCATTTTATGCCGAAGACTTTTTTGTTTTATTCATTCTTGATGGGTACTCATGTTTTTAAAATCATAGATGGGTTAGTTGATTGGATTTTACTTGTAGGGTAATTTTATGCCGAAGACCTTTTCATATTATTCATTCTTGATGGGTACTCATTTTTTTTTAAACTCAATTTTTTTATACACATTTTTTAAACCCAGAGTTGAAAGAGTTGAAAGATGTTGACATTAGCTATTCGTCAACTGCGAATATGGAGGTGCGCTTATTGCAACGGTTATGAAATCAGTGATCCGAGTTCAAATATAGGATGAGCCTATGTTGTTTCTAGCCGACCGGTCTACCGACTGAACTAACCCGGCCCTAACGGTTGACATTTAAGGTAGCACCAGAAAATTTGGATTCTTTAGTTTTAATTGCTATGATTGATTTTTGATGTGATCTTTTGTGACGAATTTTTTAATGCCATTACTGTTGAGAAATTTATGATATATATATTTACCAACTCCGTACGAGTAGGAAGTGACACAAAGTCAATTTCTTAAGCGGAGTTCAACAGGTTTGAATTCAGAGTTTTCCTTCTCCTAGACCAATTGCCTAACCAAGGTTAAAGAGCCCGGTCTACCCTACTATTTATCCATAGCTGGAGGGAGATTAGGATTCATACCTTTCCCAAGGGTATTAGCGCTAAGTGAATGCAATTACCACATCCAGGATTTGAACTCGGGGCGGCAAGTCCATTTCCCATGATTTTAACCATTACACCACGCTTTCCATTGTATATTTATGATATAAGGTGTGTGTTAAATGCCCACTCCTACTTATAGACTAGGCCAGAATCATGTGATCTAACTCTTGGCCAATCACTTGCAGTGCTTTGAGGTTGATACTATACTTAACCCCGACCCTACTCGTTCATAGACGACGGAGATAGGATTAAAACACTGGACCTTTACCAATACGCAGGATAGGACTTATACGCTTACCAAAGGATTCCATAACACAGGACTTTCTTTAAGCCCTTTTCAACTGGCCAAGGATGGCATTTAAAAACTTTACAATTACAATTTTTATAAATTATAAATTAATTTTTGAAAATGAATGCAGATAAAATGATTGAAAAATAAAATAATGTTGACCGGCCCCTCGGGGTGGGGGTCCAGTGGCTTCGGCCCCGGATCTTACAAGCTAATATCATTAACCCCAGGGGGCCACCCCCCAGGCAACACCTGCTCCCTCGATTTAAAGGGGCAGGGCTGGGTTTATTGCTCAGTGCCTGAGGCGCCCCCTTGAGGGAGGAATGCCGACGGGATCAACGCATTTTTTGCTCCCGCCACCCATAAGCTTCGATTTGGTCGATATGAAAACGACTGCATGCTTTAACATAAAAATATCATAAAATGTGTTCTTATTAACAATTAAGTTCATTCAGATAATGCCCAAGCCTAATTTTATGGTAGGACTATACGAGGAACTTGTTCTTTTTTACCGGTCACACATTAATAGGGCCTTGTGCCCAACCCGTACACGTGGGGTAGGTGGTAAATATGATGTCGGAATGGCTGATTACGTAACACTATTTGCGTTTCACTTGAAAAAGCATAAAGCTATCTGTTTGTTTGTTTGGATTTTACGGCATGTCAACACTTTTTGGGTTATTTTATGCCGAAGACATAGTTTTATTCATTCTTGATGGGCACTAAACAATTTTTAGACTCAATTTTTTAAAACACATTTCTTAATACTCAGTTTTTTTCAACTTAACCTATAGATGGGACTCTAACAGGTACTACCACTTCGGCTCAGAGTGAACCTGGGAGAAATGGCAATGAAGAGGTACTCCCCCCCCCCAGCTCTAAAATTGGAACTTCTCCATTAGATGAAGTTTAACGTCATACCCAGGTCATAACCAGGACCCTCAGTCACTGCCTTCTAACATTAATTTCTAATTAATGCCGAGTTCGATTCTTGTGTAATGTAGAAGAGGCAAGGAAGAAGAAAGGAGGAGAGGGAGGGGGAGCTCTCAAAATAATTTAAATAAAAGACCCCCTTTGGTTTGATATTCAGACTTTTCCTTCTAGACTGGATGCCTAAACAAGGTTAAAGAGCACATAGATGAAGGGAGAATAGTTGGATGCGGACATTTCCCAAGGGTATTAGCGCAATGTGAAATGCAAACAGCCGCATTCAGGATTTGAACTTTTTCATTTCCTACAACTTTTACTCAATTTTTAAAAACATTTTTTAATACTCAGTTTTTTTTTCAACTTAACCTATAGATGGGACCCTAACAGGTACTACCACTCCGGCTCAGAGTGAACCTGGGAGGAATGGCAATGAAGAGGTACTCCACGCCCCCCCCCCGAGCTCTAAAATTGGAACTTCACCATTAGATGAAGTTTAACGTCATACCCTGGTTATAACCAGGACCCTCAGTCACTGCCCTCTAACACGTATATTATAAAAAGGGGGGGGGAGATTGCCATATGGTCAACTGGATCGGGACAATCATATAGGCGCTAGGGCTTGACTCCGACCACTCGTCAAGCCAAACTAAGCGACAAAGTGGAGTGTTGCATGTCATGGACTGCTCAGCTACCAGGGTTCCGTCACTGAAGCACTTATGTATCACGGGTCGCTACGCACAGCCAGAAGGTGGCTCAATTGTTGGTGAGGGGATCTTACGCAGCTGCAGGACTGTAGTCACTGTAAAGCCCCAGCTAACAGGGGTTGATGGTTGCCCGGTACCCAAAGTCACTCAATAGTGCCCAACTGCTGACGGAATAAGATCTTGGGCGATTGATCGGAGGGAGTCTCTCCAACCGGCCTTGTATAAAGGCGCGAGGTCTAATAAATAATTAGAGTCGTAGGAAGTGGACTTGTCTACCCGAGTTCAATTGCTAGATGAAGCTGTTTGCATTTCACATGGCGCCAATACACTTGGGAAAGGTATGAATCCAATTCTCCCTCCGGCTATGAGTAAATAGCAGGGCGGACTGGACTCTTTAACCATGGCTAGGTAACCAGTCCAGGAGAAGGAAAACTCTCAACCTGTTAAACTCCCCTTAAGAAATTGACCTTGTGTCGCATCCTGCTCGTACGGAGGGGTGGTGGTAAATGAATAAGGACCAAAGTGGAATGTGAAACCATCTGTTCTCCATCCTGCTATTGATAAATAGCAGGGCAGACTGGGTTCGTTAGCTTAGGTTAGAGAAATGTTGCGTAGTCGTTTTATTATCCCCCTGCTATCGTGTTTCTATTCTAGTTTCCATTCTGTTGTATCGGGGCTTCTTTTTCGATCGGGCTGGGTATCTATTTTCTTCAGTTGGGGTTTGTCACTCCTTCTCTGTTTTATTTTATGTTCTTGTTATCATTGCTGTTCTGTTCTCTTCTTGGTTATCAGATACAAAGCCAGAGACATATTTTTCTGTGTAGCATGCCCCTTTTCTTCCCTTTTTTCGTTATTATAAAAACCGAATGGTTCATTAATTTCGCTAAAGCGACAACACTCATGAGAAATAATAATTCGGTAGATAACAAAACCAGATAATCAGGATTTACATTTTTGCATCTTGGATGATTTGGACTGTTGCAATATGATAATGGTCGTACTATTAAGGAACACGAGTGTCAATATACAGACTAGCAGGACCTGTTGATATACCACAGTATGATAATCTAATTATTTTTAGTATTATCAGCGTTATTCGGACTATTGTCCCCATCTTTATTGTTATTTGTACAACGTTTCGGCCGATATGCCCTCCGGCCTTCTTCAGGTATTTCTTGTTAGACTCGGGAACCTTCTCGGACTCGGGAACCTTCTAATAATTAACACAACTCCTACCCCAGCTATGGTTAGCCGAAATGAGAACAGGATACCCCCGAGGACTGAATAAAGGGTTAGGTTCGCAATTCCGTGATGGCTCCCGATTACGACAAGAAAGTTCCCGAGTTCGAAAAGAAGGTTCCCGATATACACCCAAAATTTGAGTAAGCAATTTTTAAAATTGTTTTTTACTCTCGTCTGTTTATTTATTTATTTATTTTTATAGTAACAAGAAGTTAACTAAAAAGTTTACAAATAAATAAATACCTACGATTTTGTGTAAAATATTCAAAATAATTGTTTGATTATTACATGCACGCAACATTTTATTTGAGAGGGACGGGGCTCAGTTTTCATTTCAAATTGTTTTTTTGTTTTTTTACTCCTTTAATAAATATGAGGATTTTGCTTCCTTATGATACAAACCCTCTGACATTGAATTTTTAACTCTCACCCTCTCAGACAATGTCTTTCAAAAATTAATTTCTACGACGCCCGGAGGGTGTTTTCTGTTGCTAATAATAATAATAATAATAATAATGATAATAATAATAATAATAATTTTTATTTTGCTAGTTAATTTAAAATCGGCCGATTTTAAATTAACTAGCAAAATAAAAATTATTATTATTATTATCATTATTATTATTAAGACTATATACGTTTTTTTTCAGTACTTATACCTTGATAATTATACCTAATTACAAGATTAGGTATAATTACCATTATGGTTTGTTTTTTTCATTGTTGTATGACTCATGATTAAAGGCACGTCTAGCATCGACTAGCTTCAACTCTCTTGTTACATAATTTATGAGCAGCTTATAAATTACGAACGTACCTGTAGTTAAAACTTTTAATTAGGGTCCGTTAGATTTAGTCCATTGCGCTATAAGTGCCTTTGCGTCTCTGCTGCTGCTCTCCACGCAGGGGAGGGGGTATAAAGAGTCGGTAAACAGTGTAAAATCCCTGAGAATCTGATAGATAGATCTTGTGTGGGAGCTTTATTTCGCAACCCTGCCCATTTGATTCCGCCGCAGAGGGAGATCGACTCAGAGTGTTGACCTACACATCCGTTCGCGCTGAAATCTTTGTCGAATCTAAACTAAACTATTTTACGCGTCCAATCGCACGTTTTCAATGGGTTAAGCAAAAGATTAGTACCCGTCAACAACTGTTGGATAAATTTCCTGGGACGACGTCGTCCATGGAAATTTCCGCAACGGAATCAAATGGGCAGGGTTGCAAAATAAAGCTCACACACAAGATCTATCTATCAGATTCCCAGGGATTTTCCACTGTTTACCGATTCTTTATGCCCCCCCCCCTCCACCGCGCGGAGAGCAGCAGCAGAGACGCAAAGGCACGTCTAGCGGCAACGGACTATCTGGCATCAGCTCCGCTAAATCAAAATCTACTTTCCCAGAGTCACCTGGTCACGTAACTCTCTAAGCCAGTGAGCCTACCACACAATATCTATCTATCTAAGTTCTCAGGGATTTTCCACTGTTTACCGATTATTTTCTATTATTACTGTTTATTTTCTACTTACACAAATCGGAGGGACCTTTCCGCCAGCCCGTCTAGCCTAAGTAAGGGCCAAAGTAGAGTATTGCATATCTTGGAGAGGGTTCTGTCTTTAAGCATCTTGGATAGCCACCCACGGTCAACAGTTGATCCCATTAGGGTGATTTCATCTCTTCTGCAGAGGTGCCGACCGTCTGTTCTTCTGTCCCAACCAACGAGGCGACCGACAGTAGAATTCCCAATTCTACATCACTATTAACTGGCCTTCTCCTTAATCGCATCCGATCAGAAATAGAGAAAATCCTTAGGGAAAACCAAAACGGATTCCTCAGAAATCGATCCATAACTTCTCAGATCCCAACTATTCGTCGAATCGTAGGAGGGGTTCGAGCATATAATCTTGAGGCAACACTGTTATTTGTAGACTTCTCTAAGGCATTTGACAGAAAATGGAAAATGGAGCAAATTCTACTGCCTCCTAAAAAAAACAAAAAAACAGTTACCGCTATAACAATGCTATACAAAGATATTAAAGCAATGGTACGCTTATATATATATATATATATATATATATATATATAATGGACTCTCCCGTCGAATTTCAACGTATGAGGGTTCATACACACAATGAACTCCCACACAGCGATTTGTTTATAGTGGTGAAGGCTCGTGTTGGACCATCCACACTTTTTGGCACTGCCGATAGGAAAGATTTGGTGCATCAAGGGTTTTCCACAAACCCAAGCAACGACCGACCTCAGGAATTTTGAATTCAGAGTTATCCCTCTCCTAGACTGGTTACCTACCCAAGTCCAGTCTGCCCTACTATTTAACCCATAGCTGGAGGGAGAATATATGGATTACCTTTCCCAAGGGTATTAGCGCTATTGTGAAATATATATATATATATATATATATATATATATATATGCATTTTCATGCACACGCGCATGACAACATACTCACACGTACAAACAAAAAAACGCATTCACGTAAACATGCAACACGAGAATACAATTATAAAAAATACCATCTGTAACATTTTAAAAAAAAAAAAAAAAAATTAAACTAGAAAAATTAACTAGAAATACCATAACAAGACAACAACGACTTCAGTTCCAGTGTTCTTCTGAAAAAGAGATTTTATCTGTCGATTGATTTGTTTCCAACCAATGAATTCACCAGTAGTGAATTCATGGAACGAATAACAAGGAAATGTGCAATACTTCCAGGATGCGTTCAAGACAACACGTAACATACTTCCGTCTAGCTTTTTCTCTAAGCGCTTCGTTAGAGTTAAAATGGTACAGCCGTATAGTAGCACTGATACGGCTACGGATTAGAAGAATTTTCGTTTTATCTTATTAATGAGTTTAGATTTCCATATGATCGATAATCCGTTCCAAGGTCGGTCTGAAGATCGCAGAGGCAAGAAAGTGTCAGTAATCAGGCGCCGTTGAATCCAGGCACACGCTGCCTTAACACACACACACACACACACACACACACACACACACACACATATATATATATATATATATATATATATATATATATATATATATCGATTTCAATAAAAAGAACTATATATATATATATATATATTATATATATATAATTCCCTATTCGCTATTACGTGAAACTGCAGTCGGAGTATTTTAAACCATTCGTTTTTTAAAACATATATATATAATATATATATATATATATATATATATATATATATGTGTGTGTGTGTGTGTGTGTTTTAAAAACGAATGGTTTAATATATATTATTAAATATATTTAAAATACTCCGACTACAGTTTCACGCAATAGCGAATCTTCAGGGAATATATATATGTATATTTAGTTCTTTTTATTGAGCACTCTTAAATCGATTTTAATAAATCTAGAAGTAAATATATTTGTTTGCTTCATGGATTGGCAAATATCTGTGATATATATATATATATATATATATATATATATATATATATATATATATATATATATGAAACGTAAAGTCGTTGGGGTGGCCTAAAGTCGGTATCAGCCTATCAGCGAGGTACTCTATCCTCTTTTCACTAGTGCTAGACCAAGGAGATTGTTTTTGCGTCTGTGGTAGAGCCCCGCACCTACCATTAGCTACATATATATGCATTATGTAAGTTTATGCGTATAAACGAAGAAAATGATTGTTTATATATGTGCATAAATACGAGGTAAATTTGTACGTTTAAATCATGAATGTATACTTCAATATATATATATATATATATATATATTATATATATATATATATAAGATTTATCCAAAACTTGGTATTAAGGGATGATTCTATATGTGATTTCTAAGACACACTGTATTATTATTGTATGATCCAGTATGTATAAATACAGTGAATCTTTAAATCACTAAAGAGAGCTCAATGTATTATAAACATTTTAGATTATATACAGAGCAATATTTATCATATAAAGGAAGGAAGAACTCAACACCGTTATTCCATAATAAATTTATTTCGACCAAAATTGGGGCCTATATAAATCTAAGTTGATTTAATATAGCTCCCCAAAATCCAGTCTCATCAGATGGGTCTCAATTCACTTTTGAAATTGCAATTCACAAAAAACAAAAAGTAGAATTAAAAAAAAAAAATTCAAACAAAAATGAATTTGAATTTTTTTTTGTGAAGTGCAATTTCAAAAGTGAATTGAGACCCATCTGATGAGACTGGATTTTGGGGAGCTATATTAAATCAACTTAGATTTATATAGGCCCAAATTTTGGTCGAAATAAATTTATTATGGAATTACGGTGTTGAGTTCTTCCTTCCTTTCTATGATATATATATATATATATATATATATATATATATATATATATATATATATATTTGTAGATTTAATGTGCTGTTAATTTTTCTGTGTAAGTAAATAGCAATATATCTTATGAACCTAAATCCTCGCCAAAAACGAGTGCTCCCACTTTTTTCCCTCCATCTCACCGTGTCCCTGCGTACGTGCATGTGTAGATCTGACTTTGGTCTCTATACCATTTCATCATCATAGCTCTCCACTCTCCCTTCAATGCCACTCCATCCTTCCTCTCCCCTCTACACAAGAAAACTCTCCTTTTCCCATTCCTCCGTATTTTTCCCCGTTCACTCGCTGTTTCTCTTTTAAGTTCTCTTTTTCCAACATCACTCGCAACCTTCTCCTCTTCCCTCCCCTCATCACCATCGCCACCATTCACCCATCCCTCCCCCCACCCCCGACCCACCCCATCGCACCCCCCTACCTTTCCCTTCACTGGCGCTGTCGACTTGCATACAACTGATCCAAGAGCCAGTTCCATTTTGGAGTCTTTGTTCCGTTCTTCGCTCTGGCAGCGACTACCCCCAACCTCTCCTATCTTTCCCCCCACACCATACCTTTCTCTCCCCACCCCTTCACCCAAAGCAATCAGTATCAGAATGCGGATGTCTCTGCTTTCTCTGGCCTTGAATGTGTGCTGCTTTCTGTATGTGTGTGTGTGTGTGTGTGTGTGTGTGTGGACCTACTCAAACAATACTTTCCCTGTGCATGTGCGTGTGTATGTGTTTTGAGAGTGTGTATGTGTATGTGTGTGTGTGTGCGTGCGTGTGTGTGCGCGTGTGTGTGTTACGTGTTGGAGAGAATCAGTGTGTGTGTGTGTGTGTCTGTTAGAGAGTGTATGAGTTTTGTTGTGTGTGTGTGTGTGTGTGTGGACCTATTCAAACAAATACTTTCTCTGTGTGCATGTGTGTGCGTATGTGTTTTGTGTATGTGTTTGTATATGTGCGTGCGTGTGTGTGTGTGTGTGTGTACGTGTTGGAGAGAATCAGAGAGTGTATATGTGTGTTAGAGTGTGTATGGTTTTCGTGTATGTGTGGGGTGGACCTACTCAAATAAATACTTTCTCTGTGTGCATATGTGTGTGTATGTGTGTGCGTGTGTGTGTGTGCGTGTGTGTGTGTGTGTGTGCATATTGGAGAGAATCAGTGAGTGTGTGTGTGTATGTGTGTTAAAGTGTGTATGAAATTTCGTGTGTGTGTGGTGTGGACCTACTCAAACAAATACTTTCTCTGTGTGCATATGTGTGTGTGTATGTGTGTATTTGTGCTAGAGTGTGTATGAATTTTCGTATGTGTGTGTATGCGCGCGTGTTTGTGGACCAACTCAGACAAATACTTTCTTTGCATGTGTGTGTGTGTTTATAAGTGTGTGCGTTGAGAGAAAGTATGTGTATTTGTGTATGTGTGTTAGTGTGTGTATGAGTCTGTGTGTATGTGTGTGTGTGTTGTTGTGTATATGTATGTGGACCTACTCAAATACTTTCTCTGTGTGTGTGTGTGTGTGTATGGGTGTGTGTATGTGTTGGAGTGAATCAGAGTGTGTGTGTATATGTGTTCGTGTGTGTGTATATGTGTGTATATAGACCTACTCAAATAAATACTTTCTGTATGTGTGTGTGAGTGTATGTGTGTGCATTGGAGAGATTCAGAGAGAATGTGTACATGTGTATGTGTGCATGGATTTTAGTGTGTGTGTATGCGTGTGTGTGTATGGACTTACTCAAACAAATGCTTTCTCTATGTGTGTGCATTGGAGAGAGAGACAGAGTGTGTGTGTGTGTGTGTGTGTGTGTTGAGAGAAAGAGAGAGAGAGAGAGAGAGAGAGAGAGAGAGAGAGAGAGAGAGAGAGAGAGAGAGAGAGAGGTCTGTGTGTATGTGTGTTAGAGTGTGTATGAGTCTTCGTGTGTATGTGTGTGTTCTGACTTTTTCTGTCGTTTCTATATCTTGGTGTGTACGCGTTCGCGCGTGAAGTCTTTTTTTTTTTTTTTTGTTTTTCCCTTTCCGAAATATGTTTATCTTTTTCTATTACACGGAATATCTACTTCTTTTTGCTTAACGTTCTTCTTCTCTTCTTCTTCTTCTTCTCTCTTCTTCTTCTAGCTCTTCTTCTAGCTTTTCTTTCTTCTTTCTAGCTTCTTCTTCTTCTTCTTCTTCTTCTTCTTCTTCTTCTTCTTCTTCTTCTTCTTCTTTCTAGCTTCTTCTTCTTTTTCTCTTCTTCTTCTTCTTCTCTTCTCTTCTTCTTCTTCTTCTTCTTCTCTTCTTTCTAGCTTCTCTTCTTCTTCTTCTTCTTCTTTCTAGCTTCTTCTTCTTCTTTTCTTCTTTCTAGCTTCTTCTTTTCTTCTTCTTCTTTCTAGCTTCTTCTTCTTCTTCTTCTTCTTCTTCTTCTTTCTCTTCTCTTCTTCTCTTCTTCTTCTTCTTCTTCTTCTTCTTCTTCTTCTTCTTTCTTCTTCTTCTTCTTCTTCTTCTTCTTCTTCTTTCTTCTTCTTCTTCTTTAAAAGCTCCACCTTCTTCTTCTTCTTCTTCTTCTTCTTCTTCTTCTTCTCTTCTTCTCTTCTTCTTCTTCTTCTTCTTCTTTCTTCTTCTTCTTCTGTCTTCTTCTTCTTCTTTCTTCTTCTTCCTTCTTCTTCTTCTTCTTCTTGTAAAAGCTCCACCTTCTTCTTCTCTTCTTCTTCTTCTTCTTCTTCTTCTTCTCTTCTTCTTCTGCGCATGCCCAAATATCATTATAAGTGCTCACGTTTAGTCTCCATTCGCTAATATAGTTATCATTTTTTCCTATTCAGTTTCCGGTAGGATTCTCATTTATGCTTATCTCCCCTTGCCTAAGTGTGTAACTGTCTACAAAGACCTTGATATGTACTAAAATCAATGTAGTATGGCACAAGGCTAAATGGTGTGCTGTAACCGGAAGTGATTACTGCCACTTCCCGTCAACAATATATATATATGAAATCGGGCACCTCACGTGGTGTAATGGTTAGCAAGCTTTATTTGCGGATTATTGTTAGTGAGTTCGATTCTCACTGGAAGCTCCATACATCTGGCCTTGTGCCACATCTAAGCTAAGCTTAGTAAATAACTATATAAAAGTAATTGGTAATTTTGCTTGAAGCATTGTTAAGTATGTTATAATATATTAATGATTTGAAGGCAATTACAATGCGTTATAAAATGAAAACAAAAAGATGTTATTTTGTCTTATCGATTTCGAAGTATAACTTCATCATCAGAGGTGAAATGGACTCTCTCGTCGATTTCGACGCATGAGGTTTATCCAATGAACAACCTACACAGTGTTTTGTTTATTAGTGGTGAAGGTGAAGGCTTCTGTTGACCATGCGCACTTTTTGGCACAGTTGATAGGAATGCCACAACCCAATCAACGCCTGGCCTCAGGTTTTTCAAATTCAGAGTTTTTCCTTCTCTTATTCTGGTTGCCTACCCAAAGTTAAAGAGCCCGGTCTGTCCTACTATTTTCCCATAGCTGGAGGGAGAATATATGGATTCATACCTTTCCCAAGGGTATTAGCACTATGTGAAATGTCAACAGTCTTGTCTAGGATTTGAACTCGGGTCGACGAATCCATTTCCTACGACTAACCATTATGCCACGCACCTTCATATACGCTTCCTTGCCCAAGTGTATAAGCGTGTACAAAGACCTTGATATTTACTAAAATCAACGTAGTATGGTACAAGGCTAACTGTTGTGCTGAAACCGGAAGTGATTACTGTCACTTCCTGTTCACAGCGCCTAATTTCACATAAATGCAGTCAAAATGCATCGCAGACGCTTAATGCATTCTCAGTCGGTAGAGTGTCTGGCTGGGAACCTCAAGTTTCCTAGTTCGATACCGGCCCTCGCCAACTCAGCATATGAGTAGCATGGGATCTGTACGGTAAATTTGAGGAGCTGATAATAGTTGCTAGCGCTCCACCCCAGAGGCTAAAAAACAATCTCCTTGGCTCTAGCGCTAGTGAAAAGGGCGATAACACAAGGTCAATTTCTTAAGCAGGTGTTTATCAGGTTGGAATTCAGAGTTTCCTTCTCCTAGACAAGGTACCTAGGCCAGGGTTAAAGCAGTTCCCAGTTGCGCTGCTATTTACCCATAGCTAGAGGGAGAATTGGATGCATACCTTTCCTAAGCGGTATAAGCCCAAATGAAATGCAAAGCCAGCTTCAACGAGGAATTAACTCGGCGTTGACAAGTCCATTTCTCCACGACTCTAACCATAGACCCGCGTCCCATCGCTATCAGGGCCACCCCGACGACGACTTAATCCAAATTATTCATTTGCCCAAATTAAGCAATCACACATTGCAGGGTGGGGGAGCGATGGACTCGCCGCTGGTGTAGTGGTTAACGTTGGCAGGACTCCGCCAGTCCAAAGTCAAGGCTGATTGAATAGCGGTGTGTATAGGCCGGGCCTTCGTTATTATACACACACACACACACACACCAAATATATATATATATATATATATATATATATATTATATATATATATATATACTAGCAAATATTATGCACCCGCGACAGCGTGCAAGTATTTAAGTTTTAATGTAATAAAATATTGTATTTAAATTAGAAAGGCTAATGGAAATAAATAAGAATACAGATAAAAAAATTGAAACAGAGGGAGTATAATTTAAAAGATTTGAAAAACAGAGCGGAGTATAATAAAAAAATGGAACAAACTGAAACTTACTCTTCCATCACTCTTCGTCTTTCATTGTTATTTTTTCTAATTTAAGTATTCTAGTTAAAAGAGGAAAGCTTAAAGAATAAATGACAGTATTTCTATCTTGTAAAGGATTTCATTAAGATTTCATTGAAGATATATTTGCTTATATTCATTAAAATAAAACCAAACAGTTAGAAATCAATAATACTAAGCACATTATTATTAAAATCACATTTTAAATCAAATATGCCAAATTAGCCTTCCCGTTCACACTGTAAACCGCTATTTTTGTTGTATATATAAATATAATTGCCATGTTATCAGTACGTAACATAGCTAACAGTATTAACTAATGTAAGACAATTTTATTAATAATTGAAGGTTAGATAAAAATAAAAACATGGAGAATTGTGATGCTTCAAGTAACGAAGCAGAATTGTGCACTTGAGTAGGAAATATAGTTTCCGTATCACAGAACAGAAAAAAACACACAATCTCCATTATAATAAGATATATTATGTGGTGTGTGTTGTGTTGTTAGTACGTGCGGGTTCCACGTATGCCTTCTTAGTTGATATATGTGTACTCTTCTTTGCAACAGATGGGCTGGCTGACCCTGGTCTTTGTCGGCTTCTATATATACTCTTATTGATGTTGATGGTATCATTTCTTGTGACCTCACTGGTGGTTATTGGGGGCGCCGTCACTCGTATATTATATAATATATATATATATATATATATATACACACACACACACATACACACACACACATATATATAATAATATAATAATATATATAAAAGTACACTTGCCTGCTGTCAAAAAAGTATCGAGATTTTTGGTACATTTGACACATTTTGTATTCTTAAAAATTAACGCTCCATTCATTGTTCATTTCTATCTTGGTATATAAAGCTTTAAACACGTCATTTTTATGACACCTCTTGTATTCTGAAAAAAAAAAATAACGTTCCATTCATTATTCATTTCTATCTGGTAAATACAATTTCAATCTCGATACATTTATGACACACCTTATATTATATATATATATATATATATATATATATATATATAATAATATATATATGAGAAGTAAATAAACAAACGAGTGTTTTGATATGGGTTTTTTTAGCCAACAATTTTAAGCACATATTCTCCCAAATATATATATATATATTAATATATATATATATATATATATATGTATATATATATTATTTTTGAAAGATTCATAGTGATAGTTTAGAAGAAAACTTTTTAAACTCAATTTTTTTGTAAACAAATTTTCTATTTGACCCATAGATGGGACCCTAACAGGTACCGTGCCAGAGTGGATATTGGAGCAATGGCGATGAAGGGGTGCTCCATATTCCCCAGACCGCTTGAACTGGAACTACTTAGAGTTTAACATCATGCCCAGGACATGAAGACCCTCAGCCTAAAGATTGGGACAATCATATAGGTGCTAGGGCTTGAAGTGACCAGCCGATTGATATGAGAGAGTCTCTCCATGTTACGATTTTTGTGGCCATCCTTAGGCTTCAAGCAAGAGCACTCTCCAGCGGAGATCCCTTGTGTTAAGCAGAGCGCAATCCTTAGTGAAGAATCCTTTGGTCGCTCCTTGGTACTCCTTAGTACTTCGTTAGTGTTGCAGGCAGTTCAGTTATTCAATGTCGAATAAAAGGCAAATGGACGGCTGTCAATATCAGCGATTAAATAGTTAACCAACCACGTATTTGGGCTGTTGATTGCGTTGAGGTTTTAAACCCACGTGCTTAGTCTATAAAATTAAAGTGGTGGATTGCAACACGACTTATATACGAAAATAATTCAACACTATGACGATTTGATAAATAACGCAGGAAAAACTTATCTTCTTATTGGTTTTGCTTTAATTATTTATCTATTTGTATTAAATTATGGCAGACCCCAGCTCTTTTTATCATATATACCTAACCCTGCCTTAGTGTGAACCAACGGCTCGGCTTACAAGGTGCTAAGGGTCGGTTTGGGGTAATATGAGACACATCTCTATCTAAAGCAGCCGAAGACTCTAGGGTTATTAACCAATGTCAGGAGGCAACAGAAGCCACAGGCCGGCAGATTGGGCCCTGACCCTGCCTTAGTGGGAACCAGCAGCCGGGGTTACCGGGTGCTAAGGGTTGTGTCGGGGTAATATGAGACACATCTCTATCTAAAGCAGCCGAAGAATAGGGTTATTAACCAATGTCAGGGCAACAGAAGCCACAGGCCGGTAGATTAGGCCCTGACCCTGCCTTAGTGGATCCAGCAGACTGGGTTACGGGGTGCTAAGGGTTGATCGGGGTAATATGAACACATCTCTATCTAAGCAAACGAAGACTCTAGGATTATGAACTGTGGCTGAGGATCTTAGTGTTCTGAGTATAGCATTAAACTGCATCTAATTGTGAAGTTCAAGTTCTGGGGCTCTGTGGAGTGTGGAGTACCCCTTCATTGCCATTAATCCCAAGTCTATACTGACCCGGTATTGGACTAACGAGCTACTAGAGGGTCCACAAGTGTTGAAGATATGGAGTGACATTATCATTGTCTTCGACGGACTTCCAAAAAAAAAAGAAAGAATACTAACCCTGTTAGGTATAAAAAAAATGAGTTTTAAAAAATTACTCCTTCAAGTCCCCACTTACCCGGAGTGGTAGTACCTGTTAGGATCCCATATATGGGTTTGATAGAAGAAATGAGTTTTAAAAATGTGTTTAAAAAATTGTGTTTAAAAAATATTTTCACTACCCATCAAGAATGAACAAAGCAATGTCTTCGGCATAAAATGACCCAACAAGGGTTGATATGCCATAAAATGCAACCAACCAACCAACCAACCAACCAACCAAACAAACAAACCTCTTCATCTATGCACATTTCTTCCTGTGTTTTTGTATATGGGTAAATCCATGTCCAATCACCCAGAAAAAAATAAAATTGTCACACACCCGCTTCAATTTTTCTGAATTTTTGTCCATGTGTGGACTATGATAAAGTTAGAAATTCTCCAAAATTTGTTGAAACTAAAAAAAAAAAAAAAAAAAAAAAATGGCTGACTTAATTATTCGATTTTAGCTCTCCAAAATATGAGGGAAGTCGCGAAAAATGTCGACTTTTTTGTAACCTATTTTATCTGTAAAATCGAGTTCTAGAGTTTCCCTACCCCTAAAGATTGGTTTATAAAAGTATTTTTGCCCAAGGAATCAAAATCTATTCAACACAGTCTCAAAGACAACCAATTTAAGTTATTAATGATTTAAAAAAATTGTTAACATAGCAAGCTCAATATCCCGCATGTGGTCCTGCATCTATGACAAATTTTGTTTCTATTATTATTTCACATATATTGAATATTATTATACCAAAAATATAGTTTAGTTTTGGTATATAGTATTTTGTATTGCTGTGAGATATATATAATATATATAATATATATATATATATATATATGGTGTTGTGTGTCTGTGTGCTGTGATGAAGAAAGGAAGTGAATCCGACGGTATGTAGTATATTAAGAAAAATGAAAAAACACAGGTTTTAAAGGTTAAGTGGTAAGTTTTATGGCCGACCGCTCAGTGTTTCGATCTATTAATTAGATCATCTTCAGGCATTTGTTGGTATATGCGGAAGGTAATAAGAATTACTTATCACAGAATAACGAGAAAAGCGAGTGGTAGTTCTTTTTTTCAAACCTCTAAATTTTTTTTTAAACAGGACTACCCACTCGCTTTTCTCGTTATTCTTGCGATAAAAAAATTCTTATTACCTTCCAAATATACCAACAAATGCCCTGAAGATGATCTAATTAATAGATTGAAACACTGCAGCGTCGGCCAATAAACTCACCGCTTAACCCATTTAAACCTGTGTTTTTTTCATTTTTCTTAATATACTACACACACACCACACACACACACACACACACACACACAACATATATATATATATATATAATATATATATATATATATATATATACATATATATTATATATATATATATATATATTATGAGGAAAAAATGAGTAAAGAAAGAAATGTAGATGGATAAAAATGAATTTTATCGATATTACTTTTAATCGATATCACTTACACATGTTTTCGGTCTGTTTATCAAAATGTATACGGATTACGTTATTATCATTATTAAAAAAATTTTTTTTTTTAATTTTTAAAATATTTTTTTAGATAATAATAATAAACGTAAATCCGCGTATACATTTTGATAAACAGACCGAAACACATGTGTAAGTGATATCGATTAAAAGTAATATCGAAAAAATTCATTTATCCATCTACATTTCTTTTCTTTACTCATTTTTCCCTCATATTGTCGGATTCATTTCCCATTCTCTCATATATATATATATATATATATTATATATATATATTGTATATATATTTTGTATATTGTATGTATATATATATATAATATATTATTATATATATATATATATGTGTGTGTGTGTGTGTGTGTGGTGTGTATTCGTTTGTACCAACCACTTCATATCTGGTTTATTATAAAGATCCTTATTACTGAAACCTTTGTAGGTAACCTCTGACATTGATTCGGCTCGCTAAGGATTCTCAGCGACTCTTATCATTGTCACCTTCTTGATCTTCACATAACACTTGTCTGTCTATCTATCTGTCTGTCTGTCTGTTTATCTGTTTATATTCATATCTGCCAACCTGTCATCCATTCACCTGCCATAATTTTTTTTTACTTCCTTATATGTGTATCTTAATAACAAAGGGCATTTTCAGTGTTGATATATTAATGAATAAAAGATATAATGCAACAGTTATTTTATTTAAAAAAACTTTAAACTTTTTTCCGGTCAATTAATTTTGAACCACATATCTTTGAGGCGTAACACAAATTCTCAAAGATACGTGGTTCGAAATTAACTGACCTGAAAAAATGTAAAAGTCTTAAAATAAAATAACGAGTGCATTATATATTTTATTCATTAATATATCAGTACTGAAAATTTCATTAAATTCGGTTAATTCCCTGATTTTTGGTTCTTTTTTTTCTTTCGGTGACATACGATGGCAGAATTTAGGTCCGTTAAATTCGATTCAACCGGGAATTGTGTGTCTGTCTGTAATTGAAACTACGTCATTACCACCGTCAAAATTCCCTTTGTTATTTATGTTATATTCTCAATGGTAATTATTTAATTATCATTGAGAATATAACATAAATAACTACGGGAATTGTGACGGTGGAGGTGACGTAGTTTCGATTAAAGACAGACACACAATCTGTTATATATAACTATTACACCATATTATATTCTCAATGGTAATTAAATAATCATTATTTAACCTGAATTAGCATCTTCCGCCCTGTCGGTGGGGCGTTAGAATGCACCGACTGCCACCTCTGCAGAGGGGTAAGACTCCCCCAATGGGCCACCTGTTGGCCGTGGGGTGGCGACCCGTGATGCTTAAATTAGAGCCCAGGTGGCATGAGCAGTTCATGACTTGCAATACTCCCACTTTGGCCCTATCTTGGGCTAGACAGGCGGTCGGAGAGGTCCCCTCCGATCAATCGGCTGGTCACGTCAAGCCCTAGCACCTATACTGATTTTCCCAATCCTATTGCCCTTATGGCAAGCCCTCAACCCCTTTTTATCATTAGGATGCTAGAAGGCTGTGTCTGAAGGTCTACATGTCCTCGGAATGACATTAAACTCTATCTGATGTGAGGTTCAGTTTTGGAGGTTTGGGGAATGTGGAGCACCCCATTCATCACCATTGCTTCCCTGGTCCACTCTGATCCGGCATGGTTAGTACCTGTTAGGGTCCCATCTATGGGTTAATAGAAAAATGTATTTATTAAAAAATTGAATTTATCCATTAGAATTGATTTATTCAAAACTTATTGGCATTAAATGACCCACTGAGGTTGATATGCCGTAAAAAAAAAAAATGAATTAGCATCTATTTATTAACAATGTCTATTAAGATCCAGCTTAGATAGATTTGCCTCAAAACAACCCATATTATTAATGTGTTTAAAATCCGGGAATGTGTGTTATATATCAATAAGAAATAAATGTTTACATTGTATATGGTGTGATAGTTATATAAGAGATTGTGTGTCTGTCTTTAACCGAAACTACGTCACCACCACCGTCACAATTCCCTTTGTTATTTATTTTATATTCTCAATGGTAATTAAATAATCATTATTTAACCTGAATTAGCATCTTAATTATTAATGTCTCTATTAAGATCCAGCTAAGATAGATTTGCCCCAAAACAGCCCATATTATTGATGTGCTTAAAAGCCGGCGATGTGTGTTATATATCTTTAAGAAATAAATGTTTACATAGTATATGGTGGTAGAAATGTGAGGAGGTTAATCCGATTAATAATATTAATAATTATTATTACCGCCACTAATAATAATAATAATAATAATAATAATAATAATAATAATATATAACATTATACATATGCCCACTTACAATTTTAACAAATCTTACCCTTACAAAAAATTAAAAAAACAAATAAAAACAAAAATCACACTAACCATACAACCACACACATATAACGACAAATCCAGTTCCCCATCACATATAAACAAAAAAAAACAATTAAACAGACACACACACACATACACATATTTAGCTAACCAATCCTCCACAATGTAACACCTGTGGTACCACCATCCACCATTCGGGCACTCCCCATTCCAATTCTCTCTCCTTT
>CM042176.1:52816155-52842351 GCA_023376005.1 Doryteuthis pealeii
TAGTATGTTAAACACGATTAAATTGATATGTTCTGTTTTGAGACGAAATCTATCTCAGCTGGATCTTAACCTACTAACTACGGGAATTCGTGACAAGTGGTCGGTGACTAGTACTCAGCTAAAAGACAGACACACAATCCTCTTATATAAACTATCACACCATATTACAATGTAAACATTTATT
This sequence comes from Doryteuthis pealeii, assembly GCA_023376005.1. NCBI lineage: Eukaryota > Metazoa > Mollusca > Cephalopoda > Myopsida > Loliginidae > Doryteuthis > Doryteuthis pealeii. The sequence continues at coordinate 52,816,340 of CM042176.1, forward strand.
CTTAATGATATATAACACACATTGCAGGATTTTAAACACATTAACAATATGGGCTGTTTTGAGGCAAATCTATCTCAAATGGATCTTAATAGAGACATTGTAAATAAATAAGATGCTAATTCAGGTTAAATAATGATTATTTAATTACCATTGAGAATATAATATGGTGTAATAGTTATATATAACAGATTGTGTGTCTGTCTGTAATCGAAACTATGTCACAATTCCCGTAGTTATTTATGTTATATTCTCAATGATAATTAAATAATTACCATTGAGAATATAACATAAACAACTACGGGAATTTTGACGGTGGTAACGACGTAGTTTCAATTACAGGCAGACACACAATTTCCGGTTGAATCAACCTTAACAGACCTAAATTCCACCATCGTATGTCACCCCACCGAAAAGGAAAAAAAAACACCAAAAATCAGGGAATTAACCGAATTTAATGAAATTTTCAGTACTGATATATTAATGAATAAAATATATAATGCACTCGTTATTTTATTTTAAGACTTTTACATTTTTTCAGGTCAGTTAATTTTGAAGCACGTATCTTTGAGAATCTGTGTTACGCCTCAAAGATACGTGGTTCAAAATTAACTGACCGGAAAAAAGTTAAAAGTTTTTTTTTAAATAAAATAACTGGTGCATTATATCTTTTATTCATTAATATATCAACACTGAAAATGTCCTTTGTTATTAAGATACACATATAAGGAAGTAAAAAAAAATATGGCAGGTGAATGGATGACAGGTTGGCAGATATGAATATCGACAGATAGACAGACAGACAGACAGATAGATAGACAGACAAGTGTTATGTGAAGATCAAGAAGGCGGCAATGATAAGAGTTGCTGAGAATCCTTACCTACAAAGGTTTCAGTAAGAAGGATCTTTATAATAAACCAGACATGAGAAGTGGTTGTACAAACGAATACACACACACACACACACACACACACACACATATATATGTATATATATATATATATATCTATTATATATATATACAATACAAAAATAATATTATAACAATATATAATATATATATATATATATATAATATATATATATATATAGAGAGAATGGGAAATGAATCCGACAATATGAGGAAAAAATGAGTAAAGAAAAGAAATGTAGATGGATAAAAATTGAATGTTTATCGATATACTTTTAATCATATCACTTACACATGTGTTTCGGTCTGTTTATCAAAATGTATACCGGATTTACTTATTATTATATCTAAAAAAATATTTTTTAAAATTTAAAAAAAAAAATGTTTAATAATGATAATAACGTAAATCCGTATACATTTTGATAAACAGACCGAAAACACATGTGTAAGTGATATCGATTAATAATATCGAATAAATCATTTTTATCCATCTACATTCTTTTCTTTACTCATTTTTTCCTCATATATTATATATAGTATATATATATATATATGTATGTGTGTGTGTGTGGTGTGTGTGTGTGTAGTATATTAAGAAAAATGAAAAAAACACAGGTTTAAATGGGTTAAGCGGTGAGTTATTGGCCGACGCTGCAGTGTTTCAATCTATTATTAGATCATCTTCAGAGCATTTGTTGGTATATGGAAGGTAATAAGAATTTTTTTATCGCAGAATAACGAGAAAAGCGAGTGGTAGTCTGTTTTAAAAAAAAATTTTGAGGTTTGAAAAAAGAACTACCACTTGCTTTTCTAGTTATTCTGTGATAAGTAATTTCTTATCACCTTCCATATACCAACAAATGCCCTGAAGATGATCTAATTAATAGATCGAAACACTGCAGGGTCGGCCAATAAACTCACCACTTAACCCATTTAAACCTGTGTTTTTTCATTTTTCTTAATATACTACATACCGTCGGATTCACTTCCTTTCTTCACAGATATATATATAATATATATATATATATATATATATATATATATATATATATATATATACAATACAAAATACTATATACAAAAACTAAACTATATTTTTGGTATAAATAATATTCAATATATGTGAAATAATAATAGAAAACAAAATGTGTCATAGATGCAGGGCCACATCGGGATATTGATCTTGCTATGTAACAATTTTTTTTAAAAATCATTAATAACTTAAAATTGGTTGTCTTTGAGACTGTTTTGATAGAATTTTTGGATTCCTTGGGAAAAAATACTTTTATAAACCAATCTTTAGGAGTAGGGAAACTCTAGAACTCATTTTACAGATAAAAATAGGTTACAAAAAGTCGACATTTTTTCGCGACTCCCCCTCAAATTTGGTGAGCTAAAAATCGACATAATTCTGCCTTTTTTTTTTTTTTTTTAGTTTCAACAAATTTTGGAGAATTTCTAAACTTTATCATAGTCCACAAATGGACAAAATTTCAGAAAAATTGAAGCGGGTGGGTGACAATTTTACTTTTTTCTGGGTGATTTGACATGGAATTACCCATATACAAAAACACAGGAAGAAATTTGCATAAATGAAGAGGGTTGGTTGGTTGGTTGGTTGGCTTGCATTTTATGGTATATCAACCCTTGTTGGGTCATTTTATGCCGAAGACATTGCTTTGTTCATTCTTGATGGGTAGTGAAAATATTTTTTAAACCCAATTTTTTAAACACATTTTTAAAATTCATTTCTTCTATCAAACCCATATATGGGATCCTAACAGGTACTACCACTCCGGGTAAGTGGGGACTTGGGATTAATGGCAATGAAGGAGTAATTTTTTAAAACTCATTTTTATACGTAACCAATAGATGGAACCCTAACAGGTACTACCACTCCGGGTCAGTATTCTTTCTTTCTTTCTTTTGGAAGTCCGTCGAAGACAATGATAATGTCACTCCATGTCTTCAACACTTGTGGAGCCTCTGGTGGCTCGTTAGTCCAATACCGGGTCAGTATAGACTTTGGATTAATGGCAATGAAGGGGTACTCCACACTCCACAGAGCCCCAGAACTTGAACTTCACAATTAGATGCAGTTTAATGCTATACTCAGAACACTAAGATCCTCAGCCACAGTTCAGAGTCTTCGGTTGCTTAGATAGAGATGTGTCTCATATTACCCCGATCCAACCCTTAGCACCCCGTAACCCAGTCTGCTGGATCCCACTAAGGCAGGGTCAGGGCCTAATCTACCGGCCTGTGGCTTCAGTTGCCACCTGACATTGGTTAATAACCCTATTCTTCGGCTGCTTAGATAGAGATGTGTCTCATATTACCCCGACACAACCCTTAGCACCCGGTAACCCCGGCTGCTGGTTCCCACTAAGGCAGGGTCAGGGCCCAATCTGCCGGCCTGTGGCTTCTGTTGCCTCCTGACATTGGTTAATAACCCTAGAGTCTTCGGCTGCTTTAGATAGAGATGTGTCTCATATTACCCCAAACCGACCCTTAGCACCTTGTAAGCCGAGCCGCTGATTCCCACTAAGGCAGGGTTAGGTATATATGATGAAAAGAGCTGGGAGGTCTGCCATAATTTAATACAAATAGATAAATAATTAAAGCAAAACCAACAAGAAGATAAGTTTTTCCTGCGTTATTTATCAAATCGTCATAGTGTTGAATTATTTTCGTATATAAGTCGTGTTGCAATCCACCACTTAAATTTATAGACTAAGCACGTGGTTTAAACCTCAACCAATCAACAGCCCAAATACGTGGTTGGTTAACTATTTAATCGCTGATATTGACAGCCGTCCATTTGCCTTTTATTCGACATTGAATAACAGAACTACCTGCAACACTAACGAAGTACTAAGGAGTACCAAGGAGCGACCAAAGGATTCTTCACTAAGGATTGCGCTCTGCTTAACACAAGGGATCTCCGCTGGAGAGTGCTCTTGCTTGAAGCCTAAGGATGGCCACAAAAATCGTAACATGGAGAGACTCTCTCATATCAATCGGCTGGTCACTTCAAGCCCTAGCACCTATATGATTGTCCCGATCTTTAGACTGAGGGTCTTCATGTCCTGGGCATGATGTTAAACTCTAAGTAGTTCCAGTTCTAGCGGTCTGGGGAATATGGAGCACCCCTTCATCGCCATTGCACCAATATCCACTCTGGCACGGTGTGGTAGTACCTGTTAGGGTCCCATCTATGGGTCAAATAGAAAATTTGCTTACAAAAAATATTGAGTTTAAAAAGTTTTCTTCTAAACTATCGCTACGAATCTTTCAAAAATTATACATATATATATATATATATATAATATATAATATATATATATATATATATAATTGGAGAATATGTGCTTAAAAATTGTCAGCTAAAAAAAGCCATATCAAAATACATCGTTTGTTTATTTACTTCTCATATATATATATATATTATATATATATATATATATATAAGGAGTGTCATAAAAGTATCGATATTGAAATTGTATTTACCAAGATAGAAATGAACAATGAATGGAACGTTATTTTTTTTTCAGAATAATAGGTGTGTCATAAAAGTGACGTGTTTGAAGCTGTATTTACCAAGATAGAAATGAACAATGAATGGAACGTTAATTTTTAAGAATACAAAGTGTGTCAAAAAGTACAAAAAATCTCGATACTTTTCTGACACACCTTTTATATATAATATATATATATATGTGTGGTGTGTGTGTATATTATATATATATATATATATATATATATATATATATACGAGTGACCGCCCCCATACCACCCAGTGAGGTCACAAGAAATGATACCATCAACATCAATAAAGAGAATATATAGAAGCCACAAAGACCAGGTCAGCCAGCCCATCTGTGCAAAGAAGAGTACACATATATCAACTAAGAAGCATACGTGGACCCCACTACAACACACACATATATATATATATATATATATATTTATGTGTGTGTGTGTGTGTGTGTGTGTTGTGTGTGTGTGTTTTGTAATAACGAAGCGTCCCCTAACACACCGCTATTCAATCAGCTTGACTTTGACTGGCGCAGTCCTGCACGTTCACCACTACACCACGGCGAGTCCATCCCTACCCACCCGCATGTGTGATTGCTTAATTTGCAAATGAATAAATTCTGGATAAGTCGTCGTCGGGGTGGCCTGATAGCGATGGAGACGCGTGGTCTAGTGGTTAGAGTCGTGAGAAATGGACTCGTCAACCCGAGTTCAATTCCTCGTTGAAGCTGCTTGCATTTCATTTGACGCTAATACCCTTGGGAAAGGTATGACTCCAATTCTCCCTACAGCTATGGGTAAATAGCAGCACAAACTGGGCTCTTTTTAACCATGGCTAGGTAACTTGTCTAGGAGAAGGAAAACTCTGAATTCCAACCTGATAAACACCGCTTAAGAAATTGACCTTGTGTCTATCCCCTTTTCACTAGCGCTAGACCAAGGAGATTGTTTTTTAGCGTTTGAGTGGAGCGCTACACCTATTATCAGCTCTTCACTTTACCGTACAGATCCCTGTGCTACTCATACGCTGAGTTGGCGAGGGCCGGTATCGAACTAGGAACCATGAGGTTCCCAGCCAGACACTCTACCGACTGAGAATGCATTAAGCGTCTGCGATGCATTTTCACTGCATTTATGTGAAATTAGGCGTTGTGAACAGGAAGTGGCAGTAATCACTTCCGGTTTCAGCATAACAGTTAGCCTTGTACCATACTACGTTCATTTTAGTAAATATCAAGGTCTTTGTACACGCTTATACACTTGGGCAAGGAAGCGCATATGAAGGTGCGTGGCATAATGATTAGTCGTAGGAAATGGATTCGTCGACCCGAGTTCAAATCCTAGACAAGACTGTTTGCATTTCACATAGTGATAATACCCTTGGGAAAGGTATGAATCCATATATTCTCCCTCCAGCTATGGGAAAATAGTAGGACAGACCGGGCTCTTTAACTTTGGGTAGGCAACCAGAATAAGAGAAGGAAAAACTCTGAATTTGAAAAACCTGAGGCCAGGCGTTGATTGGGTTTGTGGCATTCCTATCAACTGTGCCAAAAAGTGCGGATGGTCCAACAGAAGCCTTCACCCTTCACCACTATAAACAAATCACTGTGTAGATTGTTCATTGGATAAACCCTCATGCGTCGAAATCGACGAGAGAGTCCATTTCACCTCTGATGATGAAGTTTATACTTCGAAATCGATAAGACAAAAATAACATCTTTTTGTTTTTATTTTTTATACGCATTGTAATTTCCTTCAAATCATTAATATATTATAACATACTTAACAATGCTTCAAGCAAATTACCAATTACTGTTATATAGTTATTTACTAAGCTTAGCTTAGATGTGGCACAAGGCCAGATGTATGGAGCTTCCAGTGAGAATCGAACTCACTAACAATAATCCGCAAATAAAGCTTGCTAACCATTACACCACGTGAGGTGCCCGATTTCATATATATATATATTGTGGACGGGAAGTGGCAGTAATCACTTCCGGTTACAGCACACCATTTAGCCTTGTGCCATACTACATTGATTTTAGTACATATCAAGGTCTTTGTAGACAGTTACACACTTAGGCAAGGGGAGATAAGCATAAATGAGAATCCTACCGGAAACTGAATAGGAAAAAATGATAACTATATTAGCGAATGGAGACTAAACGTGAGCACTTATAATGATATTTGGGCATGCGCAGAAGAAGAAGAAGAAGAAGAAGAAGAAGAAGAAGAAGAAGAAGAAGAAAGAAGAAAGAAGAAGAAGAAGAAGAAGAAGAAGAAGAAGAAGAAGAAGGAAGAGAAAGAAAGAAGAAGAAGAAAAGAAAGAAGAAGAAGAAGGAAGAAGAAGAAGAAGAAGAAGAAAAGAAAAGAAGAAAGAGAGAAGAAGAAGAAGAAGCTAGAAAGAAGAAGAAGAAAAGAAAAGAAGAAGAAGAAGAAGAAGAAGAAGAAGAAGAAGAAGAAGAAAAGAAGAAGAAAGAAGAAGAAGAAGCTAAAAAGAAGAAGAAGAAGAAGCTAGAAAGAAGAAGAAAAAACTAGAAAGAAGAAGAAGAAGAAGAAGAAGAAGAAGAAGAAGAAAGAAGAAGAAAGAGAAGAAGAAGAACGTTAAGCAAAAAGAAGAAGATATTTCGTAATAGAAAAAGATAAACATATTTCGGAAAGGGAAAAACAAAAAAGCACAAAAAAAACTCCACGCGCGAAACGCGTACACACCAAGATATAGAAACGACAGAAAAGTCAGAACACACACATACACACGAAGACTCATACACACTCTAACACACATACACACAGACTCTCTCTCTCTCTCTCTCTCTCTCTCTCTCTCTCTCTCTCTCTCTCTCACACCACACACACACACACACACACACCCTGTCTCTCTCTCCAATGCACACACATAGAGAAAGCATTTGTTTGAGTAAGTCCATACACACACACGCATACACACACTAAAATCCATGCACACATACCCATGTACATATACTCTCTGATTCTCTCCAATGCACACACATACACTCACACACACACATACAGAAAGTATTTATTTGAGTAGGTCTATATACACACATGTGCACACATATACATACACACTCTGATTCACTCCAACACATACACACACCCATACATACACGCAGAAAGTATTTAAGTAGGTCCACATACACATACACATACACAACAACACACACACACACACACACAGACTCATACACACACTATCACACATACACAAATACACATACTTTCTCTCTGATTCTCACCAACGCACACACTTATAAACACACACACACATGCAAAGAAAGTATTTGTCTGAGTTGGTCCACAAACACGCGCGCATACACACACATACGAAAATTCATACACACTCTAGCACAAATACACACATACACACACACATACACACAGAGAAAGTATTTGTTTGAGTAGGTCCACACCACACACACACGAAATTTTATACACACTTTAACACACATATACACTCTCTGATTCTCTCCAACACGTACACACACACACACACACACGCACACACGCACATATACAAACACATACACAAAACACATACATACACACATGCACACAGAGAAAGTATTTGTTTGAATAGGTCCACACACACACACACACAAACTCATACACTCTCTAACAGACACACACACACTGATTCTCTCCAACACGTACACACACACACCACACACACGTGCACACACACACGCGCGCACATACACACACACTCACAAAACACATACACACGCACATGCACAGAGAAAGTATTTGTTGAGTAGGTCCACACACACACACACACAAACTCATACACTTTCTAACAGACACACACACACACACACTGATTCTCTCCAACACGTACACACACACACACACACGTGCACACACACACACGCGCACATACACACAACACTCATAAAACACATACCACGCACATGCACAGAGAAAGTATTTGTTTGAGTAGTTCCACACACACACACACACACACACATACAGAAAGCAGCACACATTCAAGGCCAGAGAAAGCAGAGACATCCGCATTCTGATACTGATTGCTTTGGTGAAGGGTGGAGAGAAAGGTATGGTTGGGGGAAGATAGGAGATTGGGGGGGTAGTCGCTGCCAGAGCGAAGAACGGAAAAAGACTCCAAAATGGAACTGGCTCTTGGATCAGTTGTATGCAAGTCGACAGCGCCAGTGAAGGGAAAGGTGGGGGGTGCGATGGGGGGTCGGGGGGTGGAGGGGAGGGATGGGTGAATGGTGGCGATGGTGATGAGGGAGGGAAGAGGAGAAGGTAGCGAGTGATGTTGGAAAAAGAGAACTTAAAAGAGAAACAGCGAGTGAACGGGGAAAAAATACGGAGGAATGGGAAAAGGAGAGTTTTCTTGTGTAGAGGGGAGAGGAAGGATGGAGTGCATTGAAGGGAGAGTGGAGAGAGCTATGATGATGAAATGGTATAGAGACCAAAGTCAGATCTACACATGCACGTACGCAGGGACACGGTGAGATGGAGGGAAAAAAGTGGAGCACTCGTTTTTGGCGAGGATTTAGGTTCATAAGATATATTGCTATTTACTTACACAGAAAAATTAACAGCACATTAAATCTACAAATAAGTATATATATATATATATATAAATAATAATTTTATATATATTATAATATCATATAAAAGGAAGGAAGAACAACACCGTAATTCCATAATAAATTATTTCGACCAAAATTGGGGCCTATATAAATCTAAGTTGATTTAATATAGCTCCCAAAAATCCAGTCTCATCAGATGGGTCTCAATTCACTTTTGAAATTGCACTTCACAACAAAAAAATTCAAATTCATTTTTGTTGAATTTATTTTTTTTTTAATTCTACTTTTTTGTTTTTATGAAGTGCAATTTCAAAAGTGAATTGAGACCCATCTGATGAGACTGGATTTGGGGAGCTATATTAAATCAAATTAGATTTATATAGGCCCCAATTTTGGTCGAAATAAATTTATTATGGAATTACAGTGTTGAGTTCTTCCTTCCTTTCTATGATAAATATTGCTCTGTATATAATCTAAAAAGTTTATTATACATTGAGCTCTCTTTAGTGATTTAAAGATTCACTGTATTTATCATACTGGATTATACAATATTAATTACAGTGTATCTTTAGAAATCACATATAGAATCATCCCAAGTTTTGGATAAATCTTATATATATATATATATTATATTATATATTATATATATATATATATATTGAAGTATACATTCATGATTTAAACGTACAAATTTATCTTCGTATTATTGCACATATATAAACAATCATTTACTTCGTTTATACGCATAAACTTACATAATGCAATATATACGTAGCTAATGGTAGGTGTGGGGCTCTACCACAGACGCAAAAAACAATCTCCTTGGTCTAGCACTAGTGAAAAGAGGATAGAATCCCTCGCTGATAGGCTGATACCGACTTAGGCCACCCCAACGACTTTACGTTTCATATATATATATTATATATATATATATATATATATATATATATATATCAAGTATATTGCCAATCCTGAAGCAAACATAATATTAATAATTCTAGATTAATAAAAATCGATTTAAGAGTGCTCAATAAAAAGAACTAAAATATACATAATATATATTCCCTGAAGATTCGCTATTGCGTGAAACTGTAGTCGGAGTATTTTAAATATATTAATAATATATATAAACCATTCGTTTTTAAAACACACACACACACACACACACACACACACATATATATATAATATATAAATATATATATATTATGTGTTGTGTGTGTGTGTGTGTGTGTGTGTGTGTGTGTGTGTGTGTGTGTGTGTGTGTGTGTGTGTGTGTTAAAAACGAATGGTTTAAAATACTCCGACTGCAGTTTCACGCAATAGCGAATTTTCATGAGAATATATAAATATATATAGTTCTTTTTTATTGAAATCAATATATATATATATTATATATGTATATGTGTGTGTGTGTGTGTGTGTGTGTGTGTGTGTGTTAAGGCAGCGTGTACATGGATTCAAGGTGACACTTTCTTGCCTCTGCGATCTTCAGACCGACCTTGGAACGGATTATCGATCGTTATGGAAATTTAAAACTCATTAATAAGATAAAAAAAAATTCTTCTAATCCGTAGCCGTATCAGTGCTACTATACGGATGTACCATTTTAACTCTAACGAAGCGCTTAGAGAAAAGCTAGACTGAGGTGTTACGTGTTGTCTTGAACACATCCTGGAAGTATTGCATTTCCTTGTTATTCGTTCCATGAATTCACTACTGTGAATTCTTTGGTTGGAGACAGCTCAATCGACAGATAAATCTCTTTTTCAGAAGAACACTGGAACTGAAGTCGTTGTTGTCTTGTTATTGTATTTCTAGTTAAAATTTTTCTATTTTAATTTTCTTTTTTTTTTTAATATTACACAGATGGTATTTTTATATAACTGTATTCTCGTGTTGCATGTTTACGTGAATGCGTTTTTTTGTTGTACGTGTCGTTGTTGTCATGCGCGTGTGCATGAAAATGCATATAATATATATATATATATAAATATAAAAAATATATATAATATATTATAGATAAATATATAAAGTTTTACATATCTATTATTAGGTGACAAAGGAACATTCAACCATATTGGTTTCATGCGATGCAAATCAGGTGAAGATGTTTCAAATGCAAGGAAAATCGAAAAAATTTCAACAAATTTCAAAAAGAATTTTCTGAAATTTTTTTAATTTTTTGAAATGTTCCTTGCATTTGAAACTTATTCACCTGATGATTGCATCGCATAAAACCAATATGGTCGTGAATGTTCCTTTGTCACCTAATAAATAGATATGTAAACCTTTATATATCTATCTTATTATATTATAACAGCTCTATTTTATTATAGCACTCTACCAATAATACTGCCTTTGGTACGCCATTCCAGCAAAAGCTGAAACAGTGACCATCTCACACTATATATATATATATATATATATATATATATATATATATATTATATATATATATATATATAAGCGTACCATTGCTTTAATATCTTTGTATAGCATAGTTATAGCGGTAACTGTTTTTTTGTTTTTTTTAGGAGGCAGTAGAATTTGCTCCATTTTCCATTTTCTGTCAAATGCCTTAGAGAAGTCTACAAATAGCAGTGTTGCCTTAAGATTATATGCTCGTACCCCTCCTACGATTCGACGAATAGTTGGGATCTGAGAAGTTATGGATCGATTTCTGAGGAATCCGTTTTGGTTTTCCCTAAGGATTTTCTTTATTTCTGATCGGACGCGATTAAGGAGAAGGCCAGTTAATTGTGATGTAGAATTGGGAATTCTACTGTCGGTCGCCTCGTTGGTTGGGACAGAAGAACAGACTGCCGGCACCTCTGCAGAAGGGATGAAATCACCCTAATGGAATCAACTGTTGACCGTGGGTGGCTATCCAAGATGCTTAAAGACAGAACCCTGTCCAAGATATGCAATACTCTACTTTGACCCTTACTAAGGCTAGACGGGCGGGCGGAAAGGTCCCTCCGATTTGTGTAAGTAGAAAATAAACAGTAATAATAGAAAATAATCGGTAAACAGTGGAAAATCCCTGAGAATTTATATAGATAGATATTGTGTGGTAGGCTCATTGGCTTAGAGAGTTACGTGACCAGGTGACTCTGCGAAAGCGGAGTTTGATTTAGCGAAGTTGATGCCAGATAGTCCGTTGCCGCTAGACGTGCCTTTGCGTCTCTGCTGCTGCTCTCCGTGCGGGGGGGGGGATGAAGAATCGGTAAACAGTGGAAAATCCCAGAGAATCTGATAGATAGATCTTGAGTGGAGCTTTATTTTGCAACCCTGCCCATTTGATTCCGTTACGGAAATTTCCATGGACGACGTCGTCCCAGGAAATTTATCCAACAGTTGTTGACGGGTACTAACCTTTTGCTTAACCCATTGAAAACGTGCGATTGGACGCGTAAAATAGTTTAGTTTAGATTCGGCAGAGATTTCAGCGCGAACGGATGTGTAGGTCATCACTCTGAGTCGATCTCCCTCCGCGGCGGAATCAAATGGGCAGGGTTGCAAAATAAAGCTCCCACACAAGATCTATCTATCAGATTCTCGGGGATTTTACACTGTTTACCGACTCTTTATACCACCACCCCCCTGCGTGGAGAGGAGCAGCAGAGACGCAAAGGCACTTATAGCGCAATGGACTAAATCTAACGGACCCTAATTAAAAGTTCTAACTACAGGTACGTTCGTAATTTATAAGCTGCTCATAAATTATGTAACAAGAGTTGAAGCTAGTCGATGCTAGACGTGCCGTTGTGTCTCTGCTGCTGCTCTCAACGATAAAGATAATCATGAGTCATAAAACAATGAAAGAATTTCATCTTTTTTGTTTAAAGTAAAAAGAAATAAAAACAAACCATAATGATAATTATACCTAATCTTGTAATTAGGTATAATTATCAAGGTATAAGTACTGAAAAAAAACGTATATAGACAAGCCGATTTTAAATTAACTAGCAACAGAAAACACCCTCCGGGCGTCGTAGAAATTAATTTTTGAAAGACATTGCCTGAGAGGGTGGGAGTTAAAAATTCAATGTCAGAGGGTTTGTATCATAAATAAAACAAATCTTCATATTTATTAAAGGAGTAAAAAAAAAACAATTTGAAATGAAAACTGAGCCCCGTCCCTCTCAAATAAAATGTTGCGTGCATGTAATAATCAAACAATTATTTTGAAATTGTACACAAAATCGTAGGTATTTATTTATTTGTAAACTTTTTAGTTAACTTCTTGTTACTGTAAAAATAAATAAATAAATAAATAAACAGACGAGAGTAAAAAAACAATTTTTTAAATTACTTACTCAAATTTTGGGTGTATATCGGGAACCTTCTTTTCGAACTTGGGAACTTTCTTGTCGTAATCGGGAGCCATCACGGAATTTCGAACCTAACCCTTTATTCAGTCCTCGGGGGTATCCTGTTCTCATTTCGCTAACCATAGCTGGGGTAGGAGTTGTGTTAATTATTAGAAGGTTCCGAGTCCGAGAAGGTTCCCGAGTCTAACAAGAAATACCTGAAGAAGGCCGGAGGGCATATCGGCCGAAACGTTGTACAAATAACAATAAAGATGGGGACAATAGTCCGAATAACGCTGATAATACTAAAAATAATTAGATTATCATACTGTGGTATATCAACAGGTCCTGCTAGTCTGTATATTAACACTCGTGTTCCTTAACAGTACGACCATTATCATATTGCAACAGTCCAAATCATCCAAGATGCAAAAATGTAAATCCTGATTATCTGGTTTTGTTATCTACCGAATTATTATTTCTCATGAGTGTTGTCGCTTTAGCGAAATTAATGGACCATTCGGTTTTTATAATAACGAAAAAAGGGAAGAAAAGGGACATGCTACACAGAAAAATATGTCTCTGGCTTTGTATCTGATAACCAAGAAGAGAACAGAACAGCAATGATAACAAAAACATAAAATAAAACAGAGAAGGAGTGACAAACCCCAACTGAAGAAAATAGATACCCAGCCCGATCGAAAAAAGAAGCCCCGATACAACAGAATGGAAACTAGAATAGAAACACGATAGCAGTGAGGATAATAAAACGACTACGCAACATTTCTCTAACCTAAGCTAACGAACCCAGTCTGCCCTGCTATTTACCAATAGCAGGACGGAGAACAGATGGTTTCACATTCCACTTTGGCCCTTATTCATTTACCACCACTGCACGAGCAGGATGCGACACAAGGTCAATTTCTTAAGGGGAGTTTAACAGGTTTCAATTGAGAGTTTTCCTTCTCCTAGACTGGTTACCTAGCCATGGTTAAAGAGTCCAGTCCGCCCTGCTATTTACTCATAGCCGGAGGGAGAATTGGATTCATACCTTTCCCAAGTGTATTGGCGCCATGTGAAATGCAAACAGCTTCATCTAGCAATTGAACTCGGGTAGACAAGTCCACTTCCTACGACTCTAACTATGTATTAGACCTCGCGCCTTTATACAAGGCCGGTTGGAGAGACTCCCTCCGATCAATCGCCCAAGATCTTATTCCCTCAGCAGTTGGGCACTATTGAGTGATCTTGGGTACCGGGCAACCATCAACCCCTGTTAGCTGGGGCTTTACAGTGACTACAGTCCTGCAGCTGCGTAAGATCCCCTCACCAACAATTGAGCCACCTTCTGGCTGTGCGTAGCGATCCGTGATACATAAGTGCTTCAGTGACGGAATCCTGGTAGCTGAGCAGTCCATGACATGCAACACTCCACTTTGTCGCTTAGTTTGGCTTGACGGGTGGTCGAGTCAAGCCCTAGCGCCTATATAATTGTCCCGATCCAGTTGACCATATGGCAATTCTCCCCCCCCCCTTTTTATAATATACGTGTTAGAGGGCAGTGACTGAGGGTCCTGGTTATAACCAGGGTATGACGTTAAACTTCATCTAATGGTGAAGTTCCAATTTTAGAGCTCGGGGGGGGCGTGGAGTACCTCTTCATTGCCATTCCTCCCAGGTTCACTCTGAGCCGGAGTGGTAGTACCTGTTAGGGTCCCATCTATAGGTTAAGTTGAAAAAAAAAACTGAGTATTAAAAAATGTTTTTAAAAATTGAGTAAAAGTTGTAGGAAATGAAAAAGTTCAAATCCTGAATGCGGCTGTTTGCATTTCACATTGCGCTAATACCCTTGGGAAATGTCCGCATCCAACTATTCTCCCTTCATCTATGTGCTCTTTAACCTTGTTTAGGCATCCAGTCTAGAAGGAAAAGTCTGAATATCAAACCAAAGGGGTCTGTTCTTTAAAGATTTTGAGAGCTCCCCCTCCCTCTCCTCCTTTCTTCTTCCTTGCCTCTTCTACATTACACAAGAATCGAACTCGGCATTAATTAGAAATTAATGTTAGAAGGCAGTGACTGAGGGTCCTGGTTATGACCTGGGTATGACGTTAAACTTCATCTAATGGAGAAGTTCCAATTTTAGAGCTGGGGGGGGAGTACCTCTTCATTGCCATTTCTCCCAGGTTCACTCTGAGCCGAAGTGGTAGTACCTGTTAGAGTCCCATCTATAGGTTAAGTTGAAAAAAACTGAGTATTAAGAAATGTGTTTTAAAAAATTGAGTCTAAAAATTGTTTGTGCCCATCAAGAATGAATAAAACTATGTCTTCGGCATAAAATAACCCAAAAAGTGTTGACATGCCGTAAAATCCAAACAAACAACAGATAGCTTTATGCTTTTTCAAGTGAAACGCAAATAGTGTTACGTAATCAGCCATTCCGACATCATATTTACCACCTACCCACGTGTACGGGTTGGGCACAAGGCCTATTAATGTTGACCAGTAAAAAAGAACAAGTTCCTCGTATAGTCCTACCATAAAATTAGGCTTGGGCATTATCTGAAATGAACTTAATTGTTAATAAGAACACCTTTTATGATATTTTTATGTTAAAGCATGCAGTCGTTTTCATATCGACCAAATCGAAGCTTATGGGTGGCGGGAGCAAAAAATGCGTTGATCCCGTCGGCATTCCTCCCTCAAGGAGGCGCCTCAAGCACTGGGCAATAAACCCAGCCCTGCCCCTTTAAATCGAGGGGACAGGTGTTGCCTGGGGGGATGGCCCCCTGGAGTTAACGATATTAGCTTGTAAGATCCAGGGCCGAAGCCACTGGACCCCCACCCCGAGGGGCCGGTCAACATTATTTTATTTTTCAATCATTTATCTGCATTCATTTTCAAAAATTAATTTATAATTTATAAAAATTGTAATTGTAAAGTTTTTAAATGCCATCCTTGGCCAGTTGAAAAAGGGCTTAAAGAAAGTCCTGTGTTATGGAATCTTTGGTAATCGTATAAAGTCCTATCCTGCGTATTGGTAAAGGTCCAGTGTTTTAATCCTATCTCCGTCGTCTATGAACGAGTAGGGTGGGGTTAAGTATAGTATCAACCTCAAAGCACTGCAAGTGATTGGCCAAGAGTTAGATCACATGATTCTGGCCTAGTCTATAAGTAGGAGTGGGCATTTAACACATACCTTATATCATAAAATATACAATGGAAAGCGTGTGTAATGGTTAAAATCATGGGAAATGGACTTGCCGCCCCGAGTTCAAATCCTGGATGTGGTAATTGCATTCACTTAGCGCTAATACCCTTGGGAAAGGTATGAATCCTAAATCTTCCTCCAGCTATGGATAAATAGTAGGGTAGACCGGGCTCTTTAACCTTGGTTAGGCAACTGGTCTAGGAGAAGGAAAACTCTGAATTCAAACCTGTTGAACTCCGCTTAAGAAATTGACTTTGTGTCACTTCCTACTCGTACGGAGTTGGTAAATATATTATATCATAAATTTCTCAACAGTAAATGGCATTAAAAAATTCGTCACAAAAGATCACATCAAAAAATCGCTCAGAACAATCATAGCAATTAAAACTAAAGAGAATCCAAATTTCTGGTGCTACCTTAAATGTCAACCGTTAGGGCCGGGTTAGTTCAGTCGGTAGACCGGTCGGCTAGAAACACATAGGCTCATCCTATATTTGGACTCGGATCACTGATTTCATAACCGTTTGCAATAAGCGCACCTCCATATTCGCAGTTGACGAATAGCTAATGTCAACATCTTTCAACTCTTTCAACTCTGGGTTTAAAAAATGTGTATAAAAAATTGAGTTTAAAAAAAAATGAGTACCCATCAAGAATGAATAATATGAAAAGGTCTTCGGCATAAAATTACCCTACAAGTAAAATCCAATCAACTAACCCATCTATGATTTTAAAAACATGAGTACCATCAAGAATGAATAACAAAAAAAGTCTTCGGCATAAAATGAGCCAACAAGGGTTGACATGCCGTAATTCGACCAACCAACCAACCTATCTATGTTTGAATAAAACAAAATGCGTTCTAACAAAAACAAATGTGTTTAAAAAAATTGAGCATCCATCAAGAATGAATAATACAAAACGTCTTCGGCATAAAATGACCCAAACGAGTGTGTTGACATGCCGTAAAATCCAATCAAGAATGAACCAGCCAACCAACCCATCTATGGGTTAAATAAAAACAAAGTGCATTCTAGCAACAAAAAAAAAAAAGATGTTTAAAACATTGAGTTTATAAAATTGAGTATCCATCAAGAATGAATAATACATAAAATGACCCAACAAGGGTTGACATGCATAAAATTCAACCCACTAACCAATCAACCCATCTATGATTTAAAAAAATGAGTACCCATCAAGAATGAATAATACAGAACGTCTGCAGCATAAAATGACCCAACAAGAGTTGACATGCCGTAAAATCCAACCAACTAACCAAACGAACAGAAAAACAGAAAAAAAAAGTGAGTACCCATCAAGAATGAATAAAACGAAAGGTCTTTAGCATAAAATGACCAACCAGATTTGACATGCGTAAAATCCAATCAAACAATAAACCAACCAACCAACCAACCTACCTATGGATTAAATAAAACAATATGCATCCAAGAAAAAAAATATAAAATTGAGTTCAAGAAAAATTGACTACCCATCAAGAATGAATAAAAGAAACGTTTTCAGCATAAAATAACCCAACCAGAGTTGACATGCCGTAAAATCCAACCATCCGACCAACCAACCAAACAACGAACAGAAAGACAGAAAGAATAGAGTTAAATAAAGAAAATGAGATAAACAAAGACTCCTTTTCTGTAACTCTTCTTTTTCCAAAAATTGCTACTACCACCACCACCGACAACAACAACAACAACAACCAACCCCTCCCCCCACTCTACACACCACTCTCCCCTTTAAACCAAGACGAAAGCGCTATACACAAGTGTGTGTGTGTCTGTGTATGCATTTACGTGTGCGTGTCTGTCTGTGTGTGTGAGCATGTCATCGGTTGTGCTAGCGTGTACCTATGTATTCGGTTAAGTGAATGCGTATTAGACAAAAAAACGTATACTGGTTTCTACTCGGCGAATAATCGATAAAGACGAATGAGCCGAGATGAAAAAAGAGAGGGGGGGCGAGAAAACCGGATCAATACTTATAAACTAAGAGGCTGCCTTCTCCTGTATTACTCATACACGCATTCATATATATATATATATATATATATATATATATAATATAGAGAGAGAGAGAGAGAGAGAGAGAGAGAGAGATAAATAGATAGATAGACAGATATGAATGCGTGTATGAGTAATACAGGAGAAGGCAGCCTCTTAGTTTATAAGTATTGATCCGGTTTTCTCGCCCCCCTCTCTTTTTTCATCTCGGCTCATCGTCTTTATCGATTATTCGCCGAGTAGAAACCAGTATACGTTTTTTGTCTAATACGCATTCAACTTAACCGAATACATAGGTAACACGCTAGCACAACCGATGACATGCTCACACACACAGACAGACACGCACACGTAAATGCATACACAGACACAACACACACTTGTGGTATAGCGCTTTCGTCTTGGTTTAAAGGGAGAAGTGGTGTGTAGAGTGGGGGGAGGGGTTGGTTTGTGTTTGTTGTTTGTCGTGGTGGTGGTAGTAGCAATTTTTTGGAAAAAGAAGAGTTACAGAAAAGGAGTCTTTTGTTTATCTCATTTTCTTTATTTAACTCTATTCTTTCTGTCTTTCGTTCGTTGTTTGGTTGGTTGTCGGATGGTTGGATTTTACGGCATGTCAACTCTGGTTGGGTTATTTTATGCTGAAAACGTTTCTTTTATTCATTCTTGATGGTAGTCAATTTTTCTTGAACTCAATTTTATATTTTTTTTTTCTTGGATGCATATTGTTTTATTTAATCCATAGGTAGGTTGGTTGGTTGGTTGGTTTATTGTTTGATTGGATTTTACGGCATGTCAACTCTGGTTGGGTCATTTTATGCTAAAGACCTTTTCGTTTTATTCATTCTTGATGGGTACTCACTTTTTTTTTCTGTTTTTCTGTTCGTTGGTTAGTTGGTTGGATTTTACGGCATGTCAACTCTTGTTGGGTCATTTTATGCTGCAGACGTTCTGTATTATTCATTCTTGATGGGTACTCATTTTTTTAAATCATAGATGGGTTGATTGGTTAGTGGGTTGAATTTTATGGCATGTCAACCTTGTTGGGTCATTTTATGTATTATTCATTCTTGATGGATACTCAATTTTATAAACTCAATGTTTTAAACATCTTTTTTTTTTTTGTTGCTAGAATGCACTTTGTTTTATTTAACCATAGATGGGTTGGTTGGCTGGTTCATTCTTGATTGGATTTTACGGCATGTCAACACTCGTTTGGGTCATTTTATGCCGAAGACGTTTTGTATTATTCATTCTTGATGGTGCTCAATTTTTTAAACACATTTTGTTTTGTTAGAACGCAATTTTGTTATCAACACATAGATAGGTTGGTTGGTTGGTCGAATTTACGGCATGTCAACCCTTGTTGGCTCATTTATGCCGAAGACTTTTTGTTTTATTCATTCTTGATGGGTACTCATGTTTTTAAATCATAGATGGGTTAGTTGATTGATTTTACTGTAGGGTAATTTTATGCCGAGACCTTTTCATATTATTCATTCTTGATGGGTACTCATTTTTTTTAAACTCAATTTTTTATACACATTTTTTAACCCAGAGTTGAAAGAGTTGAAAGATGTTGACATTAGCTATTCGTCAACTGCGAATATGGAGGTGCCGCTTATTGCAACGGTTATGAAATCAGTGATCCGAGTCCAAATATAGGATGAGCCTATGTGGTTCTAGCGACCGGTCTACCGACTGAACTAACCGGCCCTAACGGTTGACATTTAAGGTAGCACCAGAAAATTTGGATTCTTTAGTTTAATTGCTATGATTGTTCTGAGCGATTTTTGATGTGATGCTTTTGTGACGAATTTTTAATGCCATTACTGTTGAGAAATTTGATATATATATTTACCAACTCCGTACGAGTAGGAAGTGACACAAAGTCAATTTCTTAAGCGGAGTTCAACAGGTTTGAATTCAGAGTTTTCCTTCTCCTAGACCAGTTGCCTAACCAAGGTTAAAGAGCCCGGTCTACCCTACTATTTATCCATAGCTGGAGGGAGATTAGGATTCATACCTTTCCCAAGGGTATTAGCGCTAAGTGAATGCAATTTACCACATCCAGGATTTGAACTCGGGGCGGCAAGTCCATTTCCCATGATTTTAACCATTACACCACGCTTTCCATTGTATATTTATGATATAAGGTATGTGTTAAATGCCCTCCTACTTATAGACAGGCCAGAATCATGTGATCTAACTCTTGGCCAATCACTTGCAGTGCTTTGAGGTTGATACTATACTTAACCCCGACCCTACTCGTTCATAGACGACGGAGATAGGATTAAACACTGGACCTTTACCAATACGCAGGATAGGAACTTATACGATTACCAAAGGATTCCATAACACAGGACTTTCTTTAAGCCCTTTTCAACTGGCCAAGGATGGCATTTAAAAACTTTACAATTACAATTTTTATAATTATAAATTAATTTTTGAAAATGAATGCAGATAAAATGATTGAAAAAAAAAAATATGTTGACCGGCCCCTCGGGGGGGTCCAGTGGCTTCGGCCCTGGATCTTACAAGCTAATATCGTTAACTCCAGGGGGCCATCCCCCCAGGCAACACTGTCCCTCGATTTAAAGGGGCAGGGCTTGGGTTTATTGCCCAGTGCTTGAGCGCCTCCTTGAGGGAGGAATGCCGACGGGATCAACGCATTTTTTGCTCCCGCCACCCATAAGCTTCGATTTGGTCGATATGAAAACGACTGCATGCTTTAACATAAAATATCATAAAAGGTGTTCTTATTAACAATTAGTCATTTCAGAAAATGCCAAGCCTAATTTTATGGTAGGACTTATACGAGGAACTGTTTTTTTTTACTGGCCACCACATTAATAGGGCTTGTGCCCAACCCGTACACCGTGGGGTAGGTGGTAAATATGATGTCGGAATGGCTGATACGTAACACTATTTTGCGTTTCACTTGAAAAAGCATAAGCTACTCTGTTTGTTTTGTTTGGATTTTACGGCATGTCAACACTTTTTGGGTTCTTTTTGCCGAAACATAGTTTTTATTCATTCTTGATGGGCACTAAACAATTTTTAGACTTCAATTTTTTTAAAACACATTTCTTAATACTCAGTTTTTTTCAACTTAACCTATAGATGGGACTCTAACAGGTACTACCACTGTCGGCTCAGAGTGAACCTGGGAGAAATGGCAAATGAGATGGTACTCCCCCCCCCAGCTCTAAAATTGGAACTTCTCCATTAGATGAAGTTTAACGTCATACCCAGGTATAACCAGGACCCTCATGTCCGCTTCTAACATTAATTTCTAATTAATGCCGAGTTCGATTCTTGTGTAATGTAGAAGAGGCAAGGAGAAGAAAGGAGGAGAGGGAGGGGGAGCTCTCAAAAATAATTAAAAGAACAGACCCTTTGGTTTGATATTCAGACTTTTCCTTCTAGACGGGATCCTAAACAAGGTTAAAGAGCACATAGATGAAGGGAGAATAGTTGGATCGGCAATTTCCCAAGGTATTACGCAATGTGAAATGCAAACAGCCGCATTCAGGATTTTGAACTTTTTCATTTCCTACAAGCTTTTACTCAATTTTTAAAAAACATTTTTTTAATACTCAGTTTTTTTTTTTCAAACTTAACCTATAGATGGGACCCTAACAGGTACTACCACTCCGGCTCAGAGTGAACCGGGAGTAGGAATGGCAATAATGAAGGAAGGTACTCCAGCCCCCCCCCCGAGCTCTAAAATTGGAACTTCACCATTAGATGAAGTTTAACGTCATACCCTGGTTTAACCAGCCCTCAGTCACTGCCCTCTAACACGTATATTATAAAAAGGGGGGGGAGATTGCCCATATGGGTCAACTGGATCGGGACAATTATATAGGCGCTAGGCTTGACTCCGACCACCCGTCAAGCAAACTAAGCGACAAAGTGAGTGTTGCATGTCATGGACTGCTCAGCTACCGGATCCGTCACTGAAGCACTTATGTATCACGATCGCTACGCACAGCAGAAGGTGGCTCAATTGTTGGTGAGGGATCTTACGCAGCTGCAGGACTGGTAGTCACTGTAAAGCCCAGCTAACAGGGGTTGATGGTTGCCCGGTAACCCAAGATCACTCAATAGTGCAACTGCTGAGGAATAAGATCTTGGGCGATTGATCGGAGGGAGTCTCTCCAACCGGCCTGTATAAAGGCGCGAGGTCTAATACATAGTTAGAGTCGTAGGAAGTGGATTGTCTACCCGAGTTCAATTGCTAAGATGAAGCTGTTTGCATTTCACATGGCGCAATACACTTGGGAAAGGTATGAATCCAATTCTCCCTCCGGCTATGAGTAAATAGCAGGGCGGACTGGACTCTTTGAACCATGGCTAGGTAACCAGTCTAGAGAAGGAAAACTCCTCAATTGAAACCTGTTAAACTCCCCTTTAAGAAATTGACCTTGTGTCGCATCCTGCTCGTGCAGTGTGGTAAATGAATAAGGGCCAAAGTGGAATGTGAAACCATCTTTTCTCCGTCCTGCTATTGGTAAATAGCAGGGCAGACTGGGTTGTTAGCTTAGGTTAGAAATGTTGCGTAGTCGTTTTAATTATCCTCAACTGCTACCGTGTTTTCTATTCTAGTTTCCATTCTGTTGTCGGGCTTCTTTTTCGAATCGGGCTGGGTATCTATTTTCTTCAGTTGGGGTTTTCACTCCTTCTCTGTTTCATTTTATGTTTTTGTTCATTGCTGTTCTGTTCTCTTCTGGTTATCAGATACAAAGCCAGAGACATATTTTTTCTGTGTTAGCATGTCCTTTTCTCCTTTTTTTTCTATTATAAAAAACCGAATGGTCCATTAATTTCGCTAAAGCGACAACACTCATGAGAAATAATAATTCGGTAGATAACAAAACAGAAATCAGGATTTACATTTTTGCATCTTGGATGATTTGGACTGTTGCAATATGATAATGTCCGTACTGTTAAGGAACCAGAGTTTAGTATACAGACTAGCAGGACCTGTTGATATACCACAGTATGATAAAATCTAATTATTTTAGTATTATCAGCGTTATTCGACTATTGTCCCATCTTTATTGTTATTTGTACAACGTTTCGGCCGATGATGCCCTCCGGCCTTCTTCAGGTATTTCTTGTTAGACTCTGGGAACCTTCTCGGACTCGGGAACTTCTAAATTAACACAACTCCTACCTCCAGCTATGGGTTAGCGAATGAGAACAGGATACCCCCGAGACTGAATAAAGGGTTAGTTCGAAATTCCGTGATGGCTCCGATTACGACAAGAAAGTTCCAAGTTCGAAAAGAAGGTTCCCGATCATACACCCCACTTTGAAGTAAGTATTTAAAAAATTGTTTTTTTCTCTGTCTGTTATTTATTATGTTATTTAATTTTTAAAGTAACAAAAGTTAACTAAAAGTTTACAAATAAAATAATACCGTCCGATTTTGTGTACAATTTCAAAAATAATTGTTTGATTATTACATGCACGCAACATTTTATTTGAGAGGGACCGGGCTCAGTTTCATTTCAAATTGTTTTTTTTTTACTCCTTTAATAATAGAAGATTTTTTTAATTATGATCCAACCTCTGACTTGAATTTTTAATTTCCCACCCTCTCAGGCAATGTCTTTCAAAAATATATTTCTACGACGCCCGGAGGGTGTTTTCTTGTTGCTAGTTAATTTAAAATCGGCTTGTCATATACGTTTTTTTTCATACTTATACCTTGATAATTATATACCTATTACAAGATTAGGTATAATTTATCATTATGGTTTGTTTTTATTTCTTTTTTACTTTTAACAAAAAAGATGAATTTCTTTCATTGTTTTATGACTCATGATTATCTTTATCGTTGAGAGCAAGCAGCAGAGACACAACGGCACCGTCTAAGCATCGACTAGCCTTCAACCTTGTTAACATAATTTATGAGCAGCTTATAAATTACGAATCGTACCTTGTAGTAGAATGTTTGAATTAGGGTCCGTTAGATTTAGTCATTGCGCTATATAGTGCCTTGCGCTCTGCCTGCTCTCTCCACGCAGGGGGGTTGGTGGATAAAGAGTCGGTAAACAGTGTAATCCTCCCCGGAATGATAGAAGATGTTTGGGAGCTTATTTTTGCAACCCTGCCTTTGATTCCGCCGCGAGGGAGATCGACTCGAGAGTGATGATACACAATGTCCGTTCGCGCTGAATCTCTGCGAATCTAAACTAAACTATTTACCGCGTCCAAGTCGCACGTTCTTCAATGGTTAAGCAAGGTTGTACCCGTCAACAACTGTTGGATAAGATTTCCTGGGACACGTCGTCCATGGATTTCCGTAACGTAATCAAATGGCAGGGTTGCAAAATAAAGCCCCACTCGAAGATCTCTATCTATTTCAGATTCGCTGGATTTTCCAATGGTTACCGATTCTTACATCCCCCCCCTCGAACGGAAGCAGGCAGCAGGACCCAAAGGGGCACGTCCAGCGGCAACGGAACTATCTGGCATCAACTTCCGCTAAGACAAACTCCGCTTCGCCGAGTCACCTGTCTCGTAACTCTCTAAGGGAATGAGCCTACCACACAATAGTCTATCTATATAGATTCTCAAGGGATTTCCAGCTGTTTACCGATTTTTTTCGTATTATTACTGTTTATTTCGTACTTACACAAAGTCGGAGGGACCTTTCCGCCCGGCCTCTAGCCTTAGTAGAGGGTCAAAGTAGAGTAGGATTGCATATTTTGAGCAGGGTTTTGTCTTAAAGCATCTGGATAGGCCACCCACGTCACAGTTTGATTCCATGTAGGTGATTTCGATCCTTCTGCTAGAGGTGCGGCAAGTCTGTTCTTCTGTCCACCAGACGAGGCGAACGACGTAAATTTCCCAATCCTACTCAGATTAACTGGCCGTTGCTCCTTATCGCGTCCCGATCAGAAATAAAGAAACGATCTTAGGGAAAACCAAACGGATTCTCAGACAATCGACCACATTATATCTCAATCCCAACTATTCAGTTCGAAGCGTAGAGGGGGTAGCGAGCAAATTATAGATCTTAGGCAACTGTGATTCTGTAGACTTCTCTAAGGCATTTGACGAAATGGAAATGGAGCAAATTCTACTGCCTCCCTAAAAAAAGACAAAAACAGTTGACCGCTCCTTAACTTCATGCTTATCAATAGATATTAAGCAATTGGGTAAGCGCTTATTATTATAGTATAATATATATATTATATATATTATATATAGTATTTAATATAATATAGTGTGAGATGGTCGATGTTTCAGCTTTGCTGGAGATGGCGTACTCAAAAAGGCAGTAGTTATGTATGCTCAATATAATATAGAGCTGTTTATATAGTATATAAGGTGTCAGATATATAAAGGTTTGACATATCTAATTTATTAGTGAAAAGGAACATTCACGACATATTGTTTTATGCGATGCAGATCATCAGGTGAATAAGTTG